>CM062858.1:6298398-6902289 GCA_031772225.1 Eubasilissa splendida | reverse complement strand
GATATCGAATAATTTTGGCGTGTCCCAAAGTCTCGCATCTGACATCACAACAGAATTTTAAATTTTCCTGTGTACGATACCTAGTTTGAAACGCCAGTAGTCAATTTTGGAATATAATGAAGTCATTCACATAGTGAAGTAACAGTTTCACAGCGTTTGGTTGCGTGTTTAAATAAATTGAAAATAGGTCAAAGGAAAAGGATCTCAGGAAAATGAAAATAAAATATTAAGTAGATAACTTAACATTTACCACAAAAAAAAAAATGTTCCCGAATATTTCCTTATGTCGTTTATGTAACAAATGATGAAAGGTGTTGCGTAAAACCATAGATGCCGGAAGAAACAGGATATTCGGAAGGAAGTTCCACTCACCACAGTCCCGTTCTTCTGGCACCTCCAAGGTGGACTGTAACTTTAGGTTTTGTAACACTATCTCCGTTCAGGGTCTCGAGTCCTTCAGATTGCATAGGATAGACACGTAGACACACGTCTCACTCGTTTATACTGCGAAATTTACTTGTTACCGCTCCGGTTCAGAGTCGCCGATCGACTGACACCGCGGCTGGTGAGGAAGGGGGGGGAGGTGGAAAGCACAGTATATTATCTTCGTTCAAGCATAAATATATGTCCCAAAAAAAAGGTTTAAAACTATATTTGGCACTATACTGGCAAGATTTTTTAAAGCAATCATTATAAACCAGATTTCTATAAACATGAACACTACAGACAATCAAATGGGATTCAAAAGGATTCTGTCAACTGATTGTGCGATCAATGTCGTAAAGCAAATTGTGAAATATTTAAAAAATCGAAGAACCACGATATACGCGTGCTTTCTCGATTTGAGCATAGACTATGACCGTATTAGATTACGACAAATTATGGATGATACTGCGCAATTTGAACTTTTCCCAACCAGTTGTAGACATACTTGACAAGAGGCACAGTTAACAAGAGAACTTAGTGTGGTGGGAAGGCGCTGAGTCCGAGCCATTTTACCTGGGTACTGTGCATGTCGCCAATTTTCTTCAATATATACTAGACTGTCCGCATAGCTATCGCCGAGTAGCAGACGTATCCTGCAGAGACGCAGTACTCTGTTGTCAATTTGCAGAATAAAAAAATAAAAATCTTCAATACACTTAATAAAACTATAAAAAGTGTTTTGATAAGAAAATAAGAAGAAGAAGAAGAAATGATTAATGTTTTTAAATGCATAACATATGGACCTATTAGTAGCATTTTTAAAATTAAAATCGCACCCAAACTAACCAATATAATAAAATGTTGATGGCACCAGAAATAGAGGACGTCCGTGGAAGACTTAGCACAACCAGGTAAACCAGTTAATGGAGGATGGTTCTGTTAGAAGCCTCAACAATCGGCGAGCTTGTATGAGAAGATGTATGAATGTGAATGAGGCGTGAATTGTGTGTCAGGACAGAAGAGTATGGCGCTCTATACTCTCTGCCTACCCCCGCGGAGAAACGGCGTGATGGTAAGTGAGTAAGTAAATAAGCAGTTTATACTGATTTACTAAGAAAATTAAGTATTCAACGTCTGAAAAAAACTATGTGCCTGTGAAAAGATAACTTATTAACACCCGCGTTACACCTATTGCGGACTCACAGGCGTTCTACATTTATATCCATTTAAATAACAAAGGATAGGTTTAACTGTTTTCAAAATATTCATACTATTTTGAATTTAAATATAATAATAGGCATACTGGACATATGTATTCAATACAATTCAAGAGGCAGCATTCCAATTATCTTCGCTGTGCGGCGTACTATCCTCTACGTCGTTTGTGAAAATCAAAGAAGAAGGTAACGATTTAAACGATGATGATGATGATGATTTTTATGGTGTAAATAATAATAAAAATAGCATTCTTATCGATAAAAGTTAAAAAAACAAACGGCCATGAAAAAAACATCGCGGAAAAATTTCAATTTGAAAATTGACTTTTGAATCTTTATGAAATTTCAAAATCTTTAAAGGTTTAAAAACATAAGTATTAAACTAAAACTCATAGACAAAATCATAATGTGTCCACGGGATATCTCTTTAATTCAAATTATTAGCCGTGCATTACAACTATTGCCAACACATAGGCGTATAACATATATATCCATTTAAATAAATAATATTCTTAAAATTGACTTTTCTCGACAAATAATACAAACACGATATGTTTAATAAGACTTGAAAGACGCAAAATACTCTTTTCAAAATATTCATTCTATTTTGAATTTAAAAATAATAATTGGCATACTGGTGTTCAATACGATGGCGATTTAAACGATGATGATGTTTTTATGGTGTAAATAATAATAAAAATAGCACACTTATCGATAAAAGTTAAAAAAACAAACGGCCATTTGATAATTTATAATTGTTATTTGATAATTGACTTTTTAATCATTATGAAATTTCAAAATATTTGAACCCCATCTTGAGCGCTCTATTTTAAAAAATTGTTTACATAAAAAAAAACATTTAAAATTAATTCATGTATCGTATTTTTTAACATTATTTAAAAAATAATCTCCACTCTTTTGAGGAAACTAAATTATATTTATTAAGAAATATTAATAGTAGAAAATCTTAAAATACTATTTTGTTCGGTATATTGTTAAAACATATTAGCGTTACTAAAATTATTTAATATAAATCGAGTATCCAATGTTCAATAATATTATTAAATGAAACGGCATGTATACTGACATCTATGTTTCAAAGTTGTAAAAAAACTCGTAATACATGGCGCCAAATTCAATTTAAAATTTAAAAAATTTATTCATATAAATTATTAAAAATCTAAAAACGCTATAAGACGCGCTAAATTAAAAAAAATAGTTTCCGTAAATAAAATAAATTAATTTCTACCAAAATAACGTAATACTCAGCGGTAAAAGATAGCCAATAATATGCCTACAATAAAATGTACATGTCGTAAAATAACATTATACATATTTAAATAAAAATACACTTTTTAATTCGGATTTGGCTTATATTTCACTTCATGGTGGTCAAATGAATCGATATCTGTATTTTTAGACTATTTTCAAATGATCGGTTCATACCGCACAGTCTGGAGAGATTGATTAATAACTGAATAATTGGGTTAATATTTTTCTTCAGGGTGCATTAACGCAAAAATACCCTCATTATTACGGTATTTCTAAAAGACCGGTTCATACCCCAAAGTGTATAGAGATTGTTTTCAAATTCAAAAATGTTTAATTTCTCATGTGAAAATCGACATTTTTCATAAATCGCTAAGTTTGTCATCGTTCAGTATGTCAGATAGCTAAAAAACGATTGCATTTGTTTCCTCGCGCAGTCGTGAGATTTATACTTATCGGGGTCGGTTGTGTCAGTTTTTTCGGCGCATCTAGGTAGGTCCGTACGTTTTTTTTTTAAAAAAAAACGGGTTTTTTACATTTTAAAGATCCAAGTGAAGAGATGGGAGTCTGCAGACTCGGGAATAAATTCCGGACTATCGCTTCCTGTAAATAAAATGATGATGATGTTGATGATTATACATGGATGAATTGATCGAGCGAATATCCGATGCACAAATTGGCTGCTACTTGGGCGGGACGAATGTAAACCACATTAGTGATGCCGATAATATGGTTTACTGGCGCCATCTATAAAAGCGATTAGAAAGTTTTTACCAGATTTGCAAAACATATGCCAATAAGCATAATATATTATACAATGCCAACAAATCGGTCATACTGGCGTTCAAGTATGGACAAGGGTCAAATAATAAATATCTCTCGTGTGGCTGGACGGGACGACATTGAGCGTTGAAGAAAATATCAAATTCATACCTTGGTCATATCTTCAATGAAAATGGAAAATACGATGATGACATCGAACGATAGAGGCGACAGTTAAGCTTTCATGAGAATATGTAGTTACGACCTTTCGATCGACGCAGTAAAGAGGTGAAAAAGCATCCGATATAATTAGCATATTATTTTTATCTTTTTTATTTATTATTAATTTTAACTACAATTATTATTATTTAGCTGTACTGTAAAACCGGTGTATTGAATTTGCCTTCTAATACCCCTGACGTCATTAAGGCACAAGCTAAAGTTTGGATGGCGGTCTGCATTGACCGAGCAACAAGAGTCCATAGAGTAATACACTAAGTAGCTATGAAAAAAAATTGTTGTCTTTTGAAGTTTTAATCTTCATTATTTCCAATATGTTTTTTTAAACTTTTATGCGCATAATTGCTTAATATTTATACGCTGAAATTCGTTTTGCAAAAACATTTACGCATACGTGAGAACCCTGTGTATCCGCACAGAGTTATATAATTGGGATAATATCGAAATTGCATTTTTCAGATGAATAGAAGTATGCCTGGGATGCGGCAGTTTTTTTATATAAAAAAAACTATTTTTAACCATAAAAACATAACAGGGGTGGCGATGTATCGTATGTTGGTACGGTAAAGACAATAAATGTAGTGGTCGAAAATGGAAATACGAAACTGTACTTTGATGGAAAATCAAAGTATCTCAACGAGAATAGATAGATATTGTTTTGGAAAAAATACTCTAAAAATTAAACAATTGTTAATGTTTTATGAAGTATGTTTTATTTAGACCTGACAATTACGTGTAAAAACTACACCGTTACTAACTACACTAGCTAATAAATCCTAACTATCCTCAATCTTTATAAAGCTGTTTTCCTCTCTCCAGATAACTTAACAATTTGTAGGTATGTTTTTGTGTAATTACGCTATCGATGTATAATGTGTACGTACCTGGTGACTTTTCTACATCAGATCGGTTTTTTTCAATATGGTTTCTTTGAGAAAATCTAGGTCGACTTTTCGGCACGGTAGCGTATTTCGGTACAAGTGTACTAGTATGCGAGAGACATGCATCTCCCGAAATCGAGTCAACTCATTCGCTTGGCTGGTTAACTCCAGTCACTATTAACTGGTCCAGATCTCGACTAAATAGAGCAGTATGACTGAATTACTAGTATTATCAGGTATACACATCATGCCCTTGGAACAACAAGGAATAATCTAATTTTTTGGTTAAAATTAACGTTTTGGATCAAAATTCTTGCAATAATTTTCTCATTAAAGTTTTCTAAAAATTTAGATCATAAGATAAAATTATATTTTTGTTGCATTTGTATTATTTTTAAGATCAAAAACCGTCGATTTGAATACTAACATGAGGTTTATCACTCAAAATTTTTACAGACAGCTATATTTGTATAGATGATGAACCAAACAAAAACTTTGAAGCAAACTTTGAATCTCGTGATTTATCTTATTTGGAGATGTCATCATATTAGCATAATTATAATTTTATACCTTTGCTGGGGGTGGAGGTGGGGGGTGGGGCGAGGGCTGATGCGTATGATGTCGACGGGGAGATCAATCTTGATGTGATGAGGGGGCGTGCTGGCGCTTGGGGGCGTGGTCTGGTGAGGTTGGCGCGGGGTGGAGGGTAGAATGGGCATCCTTTAAAATTGGCTGGATGATCCCCTGAACAGTTGGCGCATGTGGAAGATCCATCTTCCCTCTGTTTGCTGCAAGTGGTTGTGAGGTGGTTGGCGCCACATTTCACGCATCGGGGGTTAGCTCTGCACATGGTGGCAGAGTGGCCGAATAACTGGCAGCGGTGGTATTGGGCTGGTGCGTCCTTTTTCCGGAGTTTTTCGACCTGATTTCTCAGGTCGAAGATGGAAGTGATGTTAAAAATTTCTTTCCCTTCGGAGTTATTTTCAGTTTGTATTAAGACTAGTGGGATTGGGCGACGTTCCGGGCCGGTTTTCATCCGGTTTACGGATATTACGGGATAGGAGGTTTCGAGCTCATCTTGGATTTCTTGGTCTGATATGTCTAGGGGGATTCCACGCAGGACGGCTTTTATAGTTTTATCCTGTTGAGGGACGAATGAGTGGAATTGGGTGGAGTCTGCTTCTAGGATGTGGGTGGCGGTTCTGAAGCTGTTGATGTCTGCGATGTTGATTTTGACTCCAGTTTTGGTGATCGAGGCTGTTGCGATTTTGAATCCGGCTTCTATTAGCTTCGCTCTGGTTGCTCTCCAGTTGGTGGAGTCGCGGAGTATGATCGGTGGGATGTTTAATTTTTTTGTGTGTGGTGTAGGGGCCGGGAAGTCAAGGGGGGCCTCTTCTGTGGCCATCTGATTGGTGTCGTTGTCGTCTTCTGAGTCGGTGTCGGTGTCTGAGAGGGCTTCGAATCTGTTTGAGGTTTTCGGGGTGGAGAGGGGCGACGGTGGAGTGGATTTTCGTTTTTTGGAGGGTTTAGGTTGTTGCCAGTCTGGATTCGCAGGGGGGGGAAGTTCTGGGTAGTCGTTAGATGTCGCCGAGGATGAGGAGGTTTGTATTTAAGTTGATGAGCCGGGTGTTGCTGGGGGTGGATTGGCGGTGCGGGTAATTGATGCTAGGTTGGAGGCGATTTTTGCTGCTCTGGGTTTGGCGGATATTTGCTGGCTGATTGAAGTGGCCATTTCAAATAGTTCGTCGGAAGTGAAGTCTTTCAATTTTAGAAGTTGGTTTGCGAGGGTTGAATCAGGTTTGGGTGGTGCTGCTTTTGGTGGTTTGAGAGTTGGGCATGGCGGTACGGATGGCGTTAAGGGGTTGGTTTTTTTTCTTTTAGGGTTGTTGTTATTGATGGAGATATCGTTATCGATGGGCATGGTGGTAGGCCCTGGGAGGGGCTGTCGGTAGGAGGGGTGACAGGCAATATCGGGGTTAAAGCACTGATCTTAGATAGGGGTAAAGATGTAAATAATAAAAAATGTTAAAGTATATAGTCACCGTGCGGATCACTAGGGTTGATGCACTAAACGTCCTTTTTAGGGCCACTTGATTGAACACAAGGGGCCTTTATCAGGGCCAACAAGTTGGACACTAATTCCGAGCCTTTTTCAGGCCACCGAACTGAGCACAAAACAGGCCTTATGCAGGGCCACCGGTGGGAGCACACACTTGCTTTTGGAAGGGCCACCGAACGGAACACACAAAAAATAAATAAATTAAGATTTGATTTGGTTTGAAGATCACTATAGCACTGAAACGAGAATTGCGGATTCGGGTTCACGAAGAGGTCACTGCGCATAGCGCAGCGCTGCAGAGGACACGACAGGACGCGAGCGAGGTCGAGTCGGAACTGATTTTTTTTTTTTTTGAAGACGCCACCTCATAACAATATTTGATGTATTTCACGCGTTAAGGTTCTGCGAGGTAAACTGCGTGTTGCAGCCCCCGTACTGCGTCGGACCAATGGGGCGAGGTTTACAATCCCCATCTGGCCCTTAGTTGGCCCGCTCGCTCCACCGCCTAGCGGCCGGAGTCGAAACTAACCGGAAATATTACTATCGAGCATTCTGCAAGATTTTGTAAAGTGTTAATTAATTAAATTTTACAGCTGTTTTTGTACAGTGGATAAACCACGTAAAATCGGCTTATTTAAGTGATTTTAGTTATCCCCTCCTCTATAGGTAATTCGGTGGTTTCAGTGAAGGCGATGTATAATATATTAATATTATGTTTCCCAGAGGCACTTCTCATTAAAAAAATTTCCCGTTTATTTGCATAATATCGATGTCTGCTAATGGCTATATATTGTCTTAAAATTTCATGTTAATGTTATACTTTGTCAATTGTCATATATGTCAATTGAAATATTTATAAGTATACCTCTATTTAATTTAACTACAAATGCAAATGTGTTGGCTCGTTATTGCCAAGCGGGACATGGTTTTCCTTCGATAGATGGGCTGCAAATATGAAAACTACATATATATTTTTATAGCAACGCATATGTGAATCTAACAGAAAGAGACCTTCCCGTCTGTCCGATATGTGTAATTTATGTATGGATAATTTACATTTCGGTGCAAATAACGACTATAAAATAAATGACACTGAAAAATAATTAAAAACTTGTTTTTTAACGTACTTAGGTATTACAAATAATGTCGACGAATTTTTATCTTTTCGTATTATTTTCATGTTATTATTATTTTAATTTATGACCTGCTTATCATATTAGTACTGTATTTAAATATTCTTTGTTAAATGTATTTAATACAAATTAAATGTTAAATTAGATAAATTTACAAAAAAATTAAGTAAGTAAAAAAATATATTTATATTTTTATAGGTGATAAAATTAAATACAATGATTTCAAATATTTCAATGATGATATCTGCCTATCCAGCATGTGAAGCAACCAAACTGCAATCAATTCCCTAGTTAGCGATTCTAGTTACGCTAGACCCACTGCCCAATGTACCCTCTAACACGCCAAAGCTCAAACTTATTTTGTAAATGTGTCATACATACCGCACAAAAGCCTAAAACTACTGCTACCTTGCCAATATATCAGGCAGAGTGAAAGGACAAGTAAGTTAACTCTGACAGGCACCTGGATAACGTACAATACTTTTTTCTTGGCAGTGTCTACAAGCAACCTCACTCTAAACACAGCAGCCAGCCGATCTTCACAATACCATTGAGGTAGGTGACAGAAGTGTTTCTGATGCCGAGCAAGTCTCCAAAACTATGGCGAACGAGCGTGGGTGCTGCACCTCAATTGTAGACAAACATCTCACTTAGATAATGCGATTACGATAAAGGTGCACCTACTCGTATTTTTTTTTACATGTGTATATCTGGATATACCGTACAAACATTTTTACATGTGTATATCTGGATATACCATACAAATATTTTCAAATACAAAAAAACGTGTTACCATTCAACTA
Organism: Eubasilissa splendida; assembly: GCA_031772225.1. NCBI lineage: Eukaryota > Metazoa > Arthropoda > Insecta > Trichoptera > Phryganeidae > Eubasilissa > Eubasilissa splendida. Next base: position 6,893,499 of record CM062858.1, on the reverse strand, counting down.
CACCAATCGATTACGTTCACGAACGTGGAACACATTTGGAACTTATATTCTGTATATTTTTATAATTGATAAATCTATTATTCCATTTTTAAAAACATTCAACTTTATATTGCGATGAAATTTTTGAGTAAATCTAACAACTAAACATTACTTTCTTTAAGATTGCTAACCATTTTTTAGAAACAGGTCATACGCCTAGGGTTAGATAATTTAAAAATGATAGAAATTAAAAAATCCCTTAACACTAAATCTAATATAATCAATAACAAATAAAATTTTACGAATAACCCGCTATTTAATATATTCCCAATTTCACCCTGTCACTCTTCCTTCAACCCTCCCACCGTGACTGTAGCCACACTCCCATCCTGCATTTATATTAGTTTATTTATTAAAGATACAGTGGTATCGAAACCGGTCGACGTTAAATTACTCAATGTGGCTTATACTTGAGACCAAATGTTCATTACTGCTCACATAATCGTATTTATTAGTGCCTTCAATATGGATAATATTACAATCCATTTCGAATTTTATTCGGAACAATTAAAGATATAGTCAATTTTCACTGTACTTTTAATACTCCTTTAAATTAATTTAATTGTACCTTAGAGACAGACGGGTGCAAATTCTAAATTTAATAAAATGTTTTTTTTGTTAAATATAATATAAAATAAAAAATTTCGAATTAAAATATGTTGTAGTATATCCGGTAAATCCACAGACAATTTTTTTATAGCTTGCATCAATATAAATGCATTTTTACTTCAGCAAATACAATAAGTGAAAATATTATTTGTATGCTAGATAGCCACTCCTTGTCTCGCTAGGTGCATATAAAGTACCTGTCTTGAGGTAGGTAGCCATTAAAAATTTATTATTATTTGTTATATTTATGAAAACTGATATGTGCATAAGTAAGAACTAATTAAAAAACGTAAATAGTAAAAACAGAAATAGCAAAATAGAGACAAGTAGAGAAGATATAAAAACAACGAAGTAAGAAAATAAGTACAGACTGAAGACGTAAAATGCAAGAAACAGAGTAAAGAATAGTAGAGTCAGAGCGTATTAAAGAAACGGAGTAAAAAATAATAACCAGATAAAAGTATGTTAAAATAAGTAGATATGAGAACCATGTTAAATAAAAGTATAAAAAAGGTATTGTAAAAATAATAGAATAGATTAAAAAGAAAAAACAGAGTAGAAACGAGGTAAGAAAGTAGGAATAGAATAAAAACAAGCAGAGAGCAAACAAAACATGTCAAGGGTGAGGAAAAATATAAGGACAGAAAATAATTACATACTAAAGTATCTTTCATCATCTAAGGACCTCTTACGGCTGGCTTCTTCTAAATTTGAAAAGCAATTCATTTATAAACACGCAAAATTTAGGATGCGATACAGTTGCCATCTCTTGTGTATTCGCAGTCATATCAAACACGCATGTCTTTGAGCTAATAAGGTTTTCACTAACGGGACTGGTAGTTTTTTTGGGTTTTCGCTCGAGTACACGTATGTTGTGAAATTAAGAACAGGGTTCTGTTTTCACGTTGGTCTTTCAGCAGCTTTTATATAAATTATTGCCTGATATTTAGCACCTTGAGCTTTTGGAATAGCGGCTCTGCCTTATGTTGAAAGGATTTATTGAGAATTATTTTAAGGCTTTTAGCATTTTAATCAACGGGTCGAGTATCGCGACAGCGGACTCAACCCAACCTGCCATACCATATCCTATGATGCTCTGACAGAGTGCGAAATACACATTGCGTATTTGTTTCAGGTTTAGCACGTTCGTTAAAATTTTTAAGAAGTACATTAGTTTCTAACACTTACCAGTTAACGTGTCGATATGTGATTCCCATCTGAGTTTATCGTTAATAGTAATCCCTAGATAACAAATAATTTCGGCGTATCCCTAAGACTCACAACAACATTTTATTTTTTTCATATGGAAGATAACTAATTTGAAACGCTAGTATCAAGAAAGTCATTCATATAGTGAAGTAACAGTTTCACAATGTTTGGTTGCGTAAGTAAATAAATAACAAATAGGTCCAAGGAAAAAGATCTCAAGAAAAAGAATAGAAAATATTAGATAGATAACTTGACATTTACCACAATAATTCCTGAATATTTCCTTATGTCGTATGTCTAACAAATGATGAGGATTAATGGTGAATGTTTTAAATATATATTTGGCACTATACTAGAAAGAATTTTTAAAGAAATCGTTATAGACCAGATTTCAATAAACATGAGTACTAGAGACAATTAGATGGGATTCAAAAAGATTCTGTCAACTGAGAGAGCGATCATTTTAGTAAAGAAAATTGTGGACTATTTCAAAAATCGATGAACCACGATATATGCGTGCTCGACCGTGTTATATATGACAAATTATGGATGAAACTGCGCGAGTGGAACTTTTCCCAATCAGTTGCTAGTTGTACACACAGTTGACAGGTGGCACAGGCAGCAAATGAACTTAGTGTGGTGGAAAAGCGCTGATTCTGAGCCATTTTACCTAGGCACTGGGGTGAGGCTGGATGGGTGCATGTCGCCAATTTTATTCCATATATATATTATACATGGACGAATTGAACGTACGAATATCCGATGCTAAAATTGGCTGCTACTTGGACGGGACAAATGTGAACCACATTAGTGATGCCGATAATATGGTTATACTGGCGCCATCTATAAAAGCGATAAGAAAGCTTTTACAGATTTGCAAAACATATGTCAGTGAACATAATATATTATAAAATGCAAGCAAATCGGTCGTACTGGCGCTCAAGTATGGAGATGAAAGTGTATGATGATAAATATCTCTCCCGTGTGGCTGGAAGGGACGACATTGGGCATTCAAGAAAATGTCAAATACATATCTTGATCATATCTTCAATGGAAATGGACAAGACAATGACGACATCGAATGGCAGAGGCGATTGTTAAGCTTTCACGAGAATATCTTGCCACGGCTGTTCGACCGACGCAGTAAGGAGGTGAAAAGCATCCAATATAATTAGCATATTATTTTTATCTGTTTTTTAATTATTAATCTTAACGACAATTATCATTCTTTAGTGTTATTGAATTTGTATTCTAATACCCCTGACGTAATTACGGCACAAGTTGGACGGCGGTCCACACAGTAACCGAGTACAGAGTTCACCGGTAATGACGCTATGAAAAAAAATAGTTGTTTGAAGTTTTTATCTTCATTATTTTCAATATTTTTTAAACTTTTAAGCGCATACAGTAAGGATTATCTAATATTAAGACAATAAAGTACGTTTTGCAATGTCATTTACGAAAACTAAAACGTAATTATTTAATTTGAATGATATCGAAATTCATGATTCCTTTCTCAGATAAACTGATGTTGTGATGGTTGCGATGTTTCCCTTACTAACTATAATACAGGTTTTAGATTATTTCTAATTTTTCACTTGTAACGCGGAATCTCCGCTTTCCCATGTGCGGTGCTCCTGGTCCAAGGCACCTCCGTGAAGGATTCGATGATTCCTTACTTCAATGATACTATATTTACCCATGACGGTACATGTAATTGTTAGGCAGTATTTTATTAAATTATTTCCATACGGCGAGTTGCCCCTATATTACTTCGGTACCAGTGTAGAGGATCCTGAAATCTCTACTTCGTCTTCTAAGATCGACGTTGAACGTAGACGGCTTCTACACAACCTAAATATTAATTTGGCCAAATGATCAAATAATGGTTGCGATATCCCCATGTCATACCCGTAATAATCCTAATTCTTTTAACCCGCGTTTTCAATTATCAAATATCCAAAGTTTACAAATATCCAAATATTATAGCCGTTCAAATACCTATAGAGCAATTGTAAAAATAAATATACCGATTATCTTATAGTATGCGATTAAATAACGGAACCCTCTGATCATGCAGTATGATACCCGAACGCACTCGTTATGGCATTAATTCTACTAGTCTTCAATTTATTACCCCTAATTCTGAAATATAAGAGTGTGGAAGGAATTATATATAGGACACCAACCTTGTCGTAGATTTATCCTCGTGACTGTGGCCGCCTCACGGCGTCGCCTAGCTGTTCATAAATTATGTGGACATGTGAAACAACATGCGACATGCTAAATGCCTCTAAACTCGACGAGAGACTACCTCGACATACAATTCCTCTGCATCATTATCTGTCACTCGCGACACTGTTGTTACTTTGATCACGGGAGAGCAAGGCCCTCGAATAATTTCAGTTTGGGGTGGTTGTTAGTACCATGCCAATAATAAAAGGCAGTATGATTTCCATACACATGTAATCGTGCGATTTCAAAATGAAATAAACACACGACCATTCTCGGATATACTCTATCATTTCGTCTGGCAAGCCATTACTTCGGATCGAAAATGTAATTTATAAAATGCGCCCTGTCTCGCACCGTGGTGCCAGCGTCGTGAGCCATGACGGGATTTGTGAGATCTTACTAGGTTTCTGCGAATAAGTAAATACACAAATAATTACGTACATAGTTACATAATTATTTACACGGCCCATAGTAGTATATGAATAGTCCTGAACGATGAGATAATGTAACTAAAACTTGTAGGATGGTGTTCCGAATTAATAAAACAGGACAGTAATTAAATAAAGCGAAATATCAAGTAGTCTAGCGATTATACCATCCCCTTTTTATGAATGAGTAATTACATGATGATCCGAATCACACTACCGTATTTGTTAGCGGTTTTAATTATGTATATAAGCATGCAAAAAGATAAACTTAGTATTTCGGTGCATCTATGGTCCTCAGCGTGTGCGCCGATCCTGGTCGGCACTCTGGAACTTGGAGTCACCGCACTCGCGATTTGAATTAGAACACGACCTCCGCGGACCCCGAAACCCACACCTAAATCACCCCTAAAACACTCGCGGCGTAAATTTCGAAAGGAAATCAAATTTCGTACCCCGAACAATCGTAACGTATTCGACTCTTTTCCCGGTTCAAAAGCGGCTCTCACATGTACAACCCCCTCACCCTCCCGAAACCGACTGTCTGGAGCGTTCGCCACCCCCGCTCATACTGTTCTCCTCCCCCGCCCCGCTACTCTCACCCCTAACCGACCCGTTCTAGAAATTTCGTAGAATTCGTATTATTTTATCATTTTGTTATATGTGGATCATCACAATGTATGCAGCAGTCTTTTTTAAAAAAATATTTTTATCCATTAGAAAATCAAGGAGCGGCGATGAACCGTATGCCGATACAGTAAAGACAATACATAGAGTGCTCGTAAATGGAAATACAAAACCGCACTGAAATATTTTGATGGATAATCAAAGAATCGCAACGAATATAGGTACATAGATATTGTTTTTAAATTCTAATTAAATGTATTAATTAGAAAGATGATGAAAATTTCGAACTTTTTCATATAAATACATCTGTCGATCCATTATTTGAAATCCATCTACTTTGTTTTTACGGAATCTCAAATATCTTTGAGTAAACCGATATCAGACGCCAGAATTAATATCACAGATATATGTTCTGAATAATTACAAAATCACAATAAGAATGTATTCTCCTTAATAAGATATTGTTTTGAAATAAATAGTCTAAAAATGAATCAATTGTCAATGTTTTATTAAGTATGTTTTATTTAGACCTAGCAATTATGTGTAATAATCTACATCGTTTAAATGATCGCCACATCGCCAGTGTTTTGTAAACTTTAACTAATATTCTCGAAAATTCGTTTTGAGTTACTTAATAGTCTGTGGCTTGGTGGTATATGCCCATCCTTTCAAAAACCCTATAAAATGTCCAATGACGTTAGATCCAGCGACCTTAGAGGCCCGTTGATGTCGCCTAATTTGAAAATTAATTTACCTCTAAACATCGCATACATCGATGGCTTTATAGTACATAAAGTATTCAGATTTATTCAAAATATACGGATAAATTAGTAACACAAAGAAAAGTTTTCCCAAGAACCATAGGAAGTGAAATAATCTTAAACGTATCTCATGAGTTCGACGTTATAAATTAACACGACACATCTCCTGATATATCGCTGTGTTTAACTTTTCAGCCTATTTAAAAGAGATAACATTATTTATATTTTTATAAAAATTTGGTTTGTTTTAAGTTAGCTAATAAATCCTAACTATCCTCAATCTTAATAAACCTGTTTTCCTCTCTCCAGATAACTTGACAATTTGTAGTTATGTTTTTGTGTAATTACGCTATCGATGTATAATGTGTACGTACCTGGTGAATTTTCTACATCAGATTGTTTTTTTTCAATATGGTTTCTTTGAGAAAATCAACGTCGGCTTTTCGGCACGGTAGCGTATTACAGTATAAGCGTACTTGTATGCGAGAGACATGCATCTCCCGAAATCGAGTCAACTCATTCGCTTGGCTGGTTTACTCCAGTCACGATTAACTGGTCCAGATCTCGACTAAATAGAGCAGCATGGATATGACTGAATGTATTATTAGTAGTATTATCAGGTTTACATGTCTTGTTTTTGGAACAACAAGGAATTATCTAATATTTTGGTCAAAATTGACGATTTGGATCAAAATTCTTACAATTTCCCTTTAAAATTGTGTACAAATGAGTTGAGTTTCTAAAAATTTAGATCATAAGAATTTTAGTGATATACGTATTATTTTTGAAATTAACAGCCGTCGATTTAAATACAAATATGAGGTTTATCACTCTGAATTACTACAAAAATATATCTTTGCATATATAGATGATGAATCAAACTTCAAATCTTTGAAGCGCAATATTTCAGTTTCATGTAAATATCAGATGATACTTTATTGTACCACAGTCGCGATTACTCTCGTTTGGAGGTGCCAGTATATTAGCATAATTCTGATATTTTTCCTAAGCTGGATTACAAAAAAAAATCAATATAATAATAAAAGCTTTTTTTACCTTATTTTAAATATTAAGTCTTCTTTTGCATATGTAATACATCAACTATTCATATAAATACAGAATAATTTCATGAAATGCCAAGACGATTCCAGTCAGTAAAGATTACAAGATGTTCTCAAAGTCCTTCTCAGTTCTTCTTCTTGCTTTTTGTTTGTTTCAGGTGAGTAAAAATAATTATAAATTAAAAAAAAAAAAACTTGAAACAATTATTGGAAACAAACCGATCTCAACCAACAGGGGTTGAGAATTTTTTTTATTATTAATTTTTTTTTTTAATAATATAAAGATGGTTTATTTTGATTTCAATATATATTATAACACTAATTATATATATATATACATGAGTTATAACTTTTTACAATAATTTCAGCCAAATGAAGCAATTTTTGGACTCGATGGTGTCATCGGAGGGATTGCCGCCAATTGGGCCAATGCTGCCAACAACTCTACCCAGAACCAGGTCGCGCAGAGCATGGCAAACTTGTTAGCTTTGAAAACACTCTAAACTACGAATATGAGTGTTGATTTGATGAGCAAAATTAATTTAACAGTAATTGATTACAAAAATAATTTGACAATTATCTATCCCATATTAAGTGTCTACGCGAACACATGCATTTCTGTAAGTTGTAATAAGTTTTTACTAATTCTATATAACCGTTCTCTTATAACTGAGTGAAAAGGTTGGAGCAATTTTCACGAATTCGGTCCAGTGGGGGAGAAGATTAGTCTCTCCCTGACATCTAGTTTTATATCAAAACTGAAAACTTTTGCATTAATGGTTTTTTTCTATAAAATGTTCAAAGTACACCGAGCATATCGATTACGTATTGTATTACTGCCCACTAACGTTTAAAAAGGTTCCTATAATGGCTTAACTTACATTTTATCGCATCAAGCTGCCCTCATGGATATTTAGTGATTTGTATAAACCCATCTAGCATAAAGGAAAACTTTTCGTTTATCAATCTTTTGGTACATTTATTCATCAATCCATATAAATATTTTATGGTAGCGATCTTCTTGACTTCCCTAGATTCTTAAAAAAAATGTGTTTTGCGAAATGTTAACAAGACTCTCTACGTCTGAATTTTTTCTAGTACTGATACCTTTACTAGAAAATTACAAATTTTTTACAATTTTCCGCTGGCAAAATGAATGCTTAATAATCTCCTTTTTATTAAATTAAAATAAAATTAAGTATCTCTGTATATCTTTTATAATGTTTTGTTTATTCTATTGTGAAAAGAGCTGAATAATTTTAAATTTATAATTATTAAGGAGAACACAGTCTTATTGTGACGTTGTAACTACTCAGAACATAGGTCTGTGATATTTTAAATACTAATTATATATATTAATTAGAAACATATACATATATAATCAATTTCATCGAAAAATATTGTTGTTGCTACCGAGATTCGAACCTGGATCTCTTCCAATCCGGGGAACGTGCATTAATTTAATTGAATTAATATTTAAAATATCACAGACCTATGTTCTGAATAATTACAACTTCATAATAATAATGTATTCTCCATAATAATATAGTCACCACAAAATGATAGTATTCTACTTTGGTTTATTTTTGCTAGACGATACATTAAATTTTACAATACATTTTTTGTAATAATTTTCCAAACATTTTTCCAGGGATATCAACCGAACCTAAACGGTTTTGTGATCGATATCATAAATAATTTCACGAATGTTTGCAAGCCCGATACAGCGGACGCCATGCTAATCGCCGAAAAAATCTCTTTAGCTTCTCAGAACCTCACTAACAGCATCGTGGACTTCAATAACCTTTACGTAACTGCCTGTTCACCACCAGCCGGTGAAAACTTTATTGGACGCATATTATGGAAACTTAAACAAACTCACTGCTTCCAGGTTGTTGCTGCCAGTGTTGCTTCATATGTGATGAGCATGAGTTTTGGAATCGAAGACAATGTAAGTGAAATCAAAGATATTTCAACACAGATGGACAGGATTGTTCTATAATATAGATTATGTGTGCCCTGAAAGTAGAGGAAGTATATTTACATCGAGCGAACATACGTAACTATATAATTTACTCTGATAGTATTTATCGAAATAACATTCCTTCATGTGAGGTTTATGCTTTAGATAAATGAACTTTTATTAAGGAAAACAGGAACTTGAAACAGGACATTGTATTACTGATTCTAAAAACAGCTGTAGTAGGTCACCTACGGCATAACGGACAATACATTAGCACATTCTGTACTCAAAGTAATTCGAATATTTGTCTAAATGATTTAATCATACTTAATAACTACTTTTACATGTAATTTCATGTTAAAGAAGTTCTTCCAAGTCACGTTTATTTAAAATGTAATCTACTGTAACTAGAAACGGCTCCACCTCCTGAACAGTTTTCTTCTATCCAACCATCATTTGCCTTCTATTTGCTATTAATTGTACAAGCGGGGTGTGTGGTATATTTAATTAATATTAGGAGTGATTGCTAAAATAATTAAATCATAGTAAACACGATTAAATGAGAATGTGCTAAAATAGTTTAAGTACCACATATTCTCACAATATTAACAAGTACGAATGAGAAGGTGTATGGATGTGGAAGAGACGAGAGTTATGTGGCCGGACAGAAGATGTGGGGCCTTCTGCCTGCCCCTGCGAATATAAAGCGCGATGCTAATTTTTATTACTAACGCAATAAAATGTATTTTTTTTCAGCAAAACAAATTAAACAACTTGATTCAAAACATAACATCGTTTGACTATGCTGCATGTCAAGAAAACGTTATGAACACATTCCGAACGAAACTATTGATACCACTCATGAAACCACTACAAGTATGCTTCGCATCTGTGTTTGGATAAATATCCCTTATCCCTTAACATCCCTTTATACTTTGGTTGCGTCTTTGGAAACTATTATAGAACATTAAATAAACCAGCACATTTTGGGTTAAAGGTAGCAATTTATTTTATTCATTCAATGAATTTGTATCTTTGTATGAAATTCTATTTTTGTGTTTGAACTAAAAGATAAATGTAATTATTTTTTATAATTTTTAATATTTATTGCAATAACATTTTAACATTAAATTCACGGTAGTTACATATAAAGTTGATGTATAATGTATTATTGTATTTATTCCTTCTGTGATTTGGTGAGGTTTGATTTTTTCTGATAAATGAACATGAATATGAAACAGTGACCGTACAATTATATTTATTTTACATATGTACTTATTTTTTTATTTACATTTACTGATAGATTTGTAGATTAAGGGTTTAATTATAATTAATAATTATTATAAATTTTTTAATTTCCGATGTTCGTAACTTTTGTTTAAATACATTACTCAAAGCACAAGTATTAATTAGTATTAACATTATAAGTACACTTTGTGTATTAAATTGAATTGAACAAAGTTTCTGGTGTAACATTATATAGTTTACTGTAGGTAATAAGGTTACTAAATAGATTTGTACCGCAGCCCCATGCCAAAGCAAGCGTTAATCGGCAGAGGCGATCTAGAGCATGGCCACTGTAAGAATGCGGTTGAGATTTCTGCCACGCGCATCCGGCTGATTTGGTTTAATATATTACAAAGCGATCTGATAACAACAAAATAGTCAAATATGAATTAAATGTATTAATTAGAAAGATATACATATAAAATCAATTTTATCGAAAAATATTCTTGTTGCGCCGCCGGGATTCGAACCTGGATCTTTTTCCTAACCTTCTGAATTAAATTCGAATAAAATTCCATCTGAATAAAATTCTCTGAATTAAATTTTGGCACATAAATATATTGACTTTAAACAGAAAAAAAAATTAGAACAAAATATACACAGAAGTATTTAAAATAAAAAATTTATAAATAAAATATAAAAAAATTCAATTTTATACGAAATGGAATCGACAACATTATAAGAAAAGAAAAAATGTAATTTACATTTTTATTATAATAAGTAAAACCATAGATAACCTATATTTAAGATAGATTTAAATTTATTGTCTTTTGTGAAGACAGCCCGAGCAGTAAATTGAATGTTATTGTCATAATGAAAATAAATTTTAAAAATATAAAAATAAAAAATATATAACACGAAATCCAATCAAATTATAAAAGAACTGGAACTGGCATAATTTGAAAAATAAATAAACAAAACATATGCACAAAATAAATACAACCGATCAAAATTGATTGTCTTTACAATCCGAGCAGTAAATTATTTCATACTTGTGAGTATTACAAACTGCCTTGCGATACACTGCACAGAAAATTTTTGAATCTTTGTTATTTTTACAAGGACAAAACCAGACAATGCCAGGTAGGTGCTGCGCGCCACAAAATTAAATTTCTATTTTATTGGGGTTCCTTTCTGGGGGCGCCAGCAAAAATATGTCAAAACATATAATAATTTAAATATGTGTAAAATAACTTGATTGGATTACTAGCACGCAGAACGGTAGGAGTGGAGCTGCATCCTATGAGTCCCCTGCCCAAAAGGTTAACAATATACGATTTGACGCGAGAGGTGAGAGAATGACTGTCCAAGATCAGTTTTTGGGCATTTTTCACATTTTTGTCAATAACTCATTTAAATCTCGTCCTATAATATTAATTTATATTTCAAATTATTTGGAAAAAAATAATAAAAGATTAGCTAGAAGGAAAATGGCATTAAACGAATATTTATATTTTTACAAACACCCGGGTCAGATCTGACCCACCCAGCAGTCAAACTGCAGCAAGCCCTGAAAAGAATGTACATTATGCGTCAAAGTGACAGCTTAGAAAATACGATTATACTGGGCAAAACTTTGGGTCGAAGACTTGGAAGAGTACCACAACGGTGGATATGGCTGGAGAAAGTGAAGGTGCATTACGGAGCGAGTCTCATCTGGTTGAGAACACCGCTATACAGTCAATACTGATACGACGATATAGGACGATATTTATTTACATTTAAATCCAAACAAATCCATAATTATCATTGATTATTTTTGTTTTTTGTCTTGATTTTAGGTTTTTAGAACAAATCAAGAAGCGGGAAAATAACATTTTTTGTTTGGTATTGATTAAAATTATATTTGCGTCGTTTGTTCTTTTGTTTATTTCTAATTGTTCAAGCAAATGTAATCTAAAGTATTGGTTTCTATATGTAAACGTGTTGGCTTATTACCAAGCGGGACATGGTTTTCCTTTGATAAATGGGCTGCAAATTTGAAAACTACATTTATATTTTTATAGCAACGCATATGTTAAGTGAATCTAACTGAAAAATCCCATCCCGTACCTGTTCGGAGGTAGGTAGCCATTAATTATTTATTATTGTTCGTAACATTTTTGAATACTGATATGTGCATAAGCAAGAACTAATTAAAAATGGTAAATAGTTAAAACAGAAATAACAAAATAGAGACAAGAAGAGAAGAAGTAAAAGCAACGAAGACTAAAGACATGTATGATGCAAGGAATAGAGTAAAGAATAGCAGAGTTAGAACATGTTGAGGAATCGGAGTTAAAAATAATAACAGTATGAAAGTAGGTTAAAATGTGTAGATATGGGAAACAAGTAAAATAAAAACATAAACAAAATATGGTAAAAATAATACAATAGATTAAAAAGAAAAATATAAAATAGATTAGAATAAAAACAAGCCGAGAACAAACAAAACAAGGCAAGGACGAGGTGGAATATAAGGACAGAAAAGAATTACATAAAAAAGTAGCTCTGATCATCTAAGAACCTCTTCCAGCTGGCTTCTTACAATTTTGAAAAGCCATTCTTTTTAAGCACGCAAAGTTTAGGATGCGACACAGTTGCCACCTCTTGTGGTAGTTTATTGTCTATTTGCGGTCATATCAAACACGCATGTCTTTGAACAAATAAGGTTTAATAATTATCTGGATAGCTAGTCTTTTTTGGGTTTTCGCTCGAGTACGTTTATAATGTGAGATAAAGAACAGGGTTCTGTTTTCATGTTGGTCTTTCATCAGTTTCTTTATAAATAGTTGCCTGATATTTAGCACCTTAAACTTTTGGAATAGCGACTCTGATTCATACTGAAAGGATTTATTGAGAATTATTTTATGGATTTTAATCAGTGTGTCTAGTATTGCCATGGCGGCTTTAACCCAACCCGCCCTACCATATTTTATGATGCTCTGTCATAGTGCAAAATACACATTACGCATTTGTTTCAGGTTCTGCACGTTCCTTAATTTTTTTTAAGCAGTACATGAGTATCTAAAGCTTACCAGTTAACGTGTCGATATGTGATTCCTAACTGAGTTTAACGTTAGTAGTAATTCCTAGATATCGAATAATTTTGGCGTGTCCGGAAAGTCCAAAGCGTGCTCTCTAGTTGTCCAAAGGTTGGCTCCCTGACCAGAGATTGGCATCGATTGCAGAGTAGCTTTAGATACGAGTATAATATTAACCGTAGTTGAAATTTATTATTTATATTTTGTTTATCTAATCTTTCTTTTTTTACTCTTTATTTTTTATAACATAGATCGGGTCGGGTCTTGCAGAATCAAACTGACAATGCTGGATTCAACATATTATTATTATTTTACATTAAATTATATAACTTTTATCTGTTTTAATAATAATAATAATAATTAATGACAATTGTGATTCTTTAGCTCTACTGAAATAACGGTGTTTTGAATTTGCATTCTAATACTTCTGACCTCATTGAGGCACTACAGCACAAGTTGAAGTTTGGACGGCGGTTCAATCATAAAAATGATGCTAACAAGCTATGAAAAAAAATTGTTGTCGTTTTATGCATTTATCTTTTTTATTTTCACATTTTTTTTCACTTTTAAGCGCATTAAATAATGATTGTTTAATATTAAGACCCTGAAATACACTTTGCAAGAACATTTACGCAGACGTGAGCCTTCTGTTTCCCGCACAGAATAATTATACAATTTTAATAATATCGTAATATATCATGACACATTTTAAGATAACCTGAAGTATGTCTTTTTTAAAAAACTATTTCTAGCCCTTAGAAAATCACGGGGGTGGCGATGTACAGTATGTTAATACGGTAAAGACAATAAGTGGTCGTTAATGGAAAAGCGAAACCGTATTTATATCTTTAGATAGAAAATCAAAGTATCCCAACGAGAGTTGATAGATTTTGTTATGGAAAGAATAGTCTAAAAATGAAACAGTTGTCAATGTTTTACTAACTATTATTTTATTTAGACCTGGCAATTGAGTGTGAAATACTGCGCCGTTTAAATGGTCGCCTCAGCTAGCCATACAGATGCGCTCTCTTTTCACCATGTTATGCGAACTTTAACTTTTTTAGCGGATACGCGGTCATTGGTGATCACTATCCGGTCATTGGTGACCACTATCCTGTCATCAGTGACCACTAAGCGGTCATTAGTGACCGCTGCGCGGTCAAGGTCTCAATGTAATCCATATATTTCGATATTTGTTAAAACGAACAAAAATGACATGTAGATTATGATATAAAAAAAACGAATAGACAATAATAAATATAAAACTGCTATTTGAAATCGAATGAATGGTTTTGTTCAAATCTAAAAATTGTTGTTTTGATATTGCGGAATGTGTTTTTTTCTATGGTATACCATAGACAGTAAAGATAAAAAAATACAGTACAGAGGTCATATATGTTTTTTCTTACTCGTAATAAAGACAATGTACCCTTTGTTTCAAATATATATATGCGTACTGTTATTGAAAATATAAAAAAAAACATTTAAACCATTTTAACGTAGAGATATTAAAAACAGGTTCGTTTTTGCCTCGCTCGCGTCTCACAGACCTGGCCAGGCACAAATGACGCTACGTCCGAAGCCGCCACATACAGAAAGTCAGATAATAGACGGGGAAGCGTTACAATATTATGGATTATTCTCGAATAGGTGCACATTGCTCAGGTTTACATATCGTGTCTTGGAACAACAAGGAATTACCTAATATTTTGGTCAAAATTGATATTTTGGATCAAAATTCTTACAATAATTTTCTCTTTAAGATTGTGTACAAACGAGTTGAGTTTTCTAGTAATTTAGAAGATCATCAGAAAATAAAATTGTATTATTCTTTAGATCAACAACCATTAATTTGAATAAAAATATTAGCTTTATGACTATAAATTATTATTGAAAGCTATTTTTGTATAGATGATGAAACACACTTCAAAACTTTGGAGAAAAATATCTCAGTTTAATGTATATATCAGATGATACTTTATTAGGAGAACACATTCTTATTGTGAAGTTGTAATTATTCAGAACAGACGGTCTGTGATATTTTAAATACGAATTAAATATATTAATTAGAAAGATATACATATAAAATCAATTTGATCTCGAGGTGGAATTCTCTAGCGACAGGAGATGGGAAAGGAAAATAGATAGGAGAATGTTAGTTCTGCTTTACATTTCCTTTATTGTGTGGTAGTAAAGAAACCCAAGTGCCTTATATCCAGAGTCGATCTGTTTAACATTTCCCATCGGAATATGGTTTTCGCATAAGACGCAGGTCATGCAATTTACTTAAGAACTGACCATGGCCTATGGTCTGAGTCTCATTGCGGCTCAACACCGGAGGACCCCATGTATCTTTCAGTTTCACTCCCATGAAAAGGAGGAAAGAATAGGTCCATCTTTCTTGCCATCTTTCAAGTGTGACTTCTCTCATTCTATTAACCAGGTCCTGATACTGGCCGTTCGTGGGTCTAAAGGTAATATCGTGCTGATTCATCTCTTTTCCTTTCTTTAGCGAGCGACGTCATATGTCTCTAAAACTTCCAAATCGTCAGGAAGTATATTCGCAATTACCAGAAGAGCTATGATAGACAAGGTTCTGTATGCACCTGTCAGCGCAAGTAGAGGTATCCGCTGACCGCTATTTGTCTGTGTACCCAAACTTCAGCCACACAAGTTACTTGGGCCAGATATGTATCAGGCGTACAGCTGGTGATATGCTTCCCTACTCGGTTGTTGCGCAGATAGGTTCGTCGTTTACAATACTGTGGTCCAACCTGGTTTATGAAGGATCCTGTCGTGTCCAAGATAACGTCGCCTGAATCATTTTAACCTTCATTAGCATGCCAACTGTTTTATGGGGTTAAAACTAATAACACTTTAATAATATAATTCAATAATAAATGCGATTTACTCTGCTATAGGTATTTTATTTGAAAATAGTTTTTTGTGAATGAGTACAAGAATAATTAATATCTATAGCTAGTTTATAAAAGTGTATTGCGATAATAAAAACTCGTTAAAATAGAAACATGTTATTAAATTTATATTCAATAATATATCTACGTATTCAGTTTCTTTTCTACATTTCATTTCGTTACGGACTGTGATCTTATGTGGTGGACAGTGAACAAATAAAAAAAAAAAAAATTCAAAGTCAAAAGGTTGTAAGTGGGTCAACCCAAAAACATTATCATTATTAGATTGTTTTTGTACAAAATATGCCTGGATGATTCAAGAATATTAAGTAAATTCTTATTCTTATCTAAGGTTCAATAAAATTGCTCGGCTATCAAAGCAAACTATAAGAAAAATTGGTAAAATCACATAAACTTATTCACATAAACTTATTTTTTTAAATATATTTCTTCTGCATTAGTTGTTTCACTAGAGCGAAGTATGATCCCGCCGTCCTACAAATCTGGAATCAAATAGAATGAATCGAATCAGAGTGGAAGACCTGGAAACCGATCCATCGGAAGAATGGGGGATTTACAAACACTTAAAATTAAATTAAAATGAAAACGAAACCATCAGAGAAAATCAGTCATTCATTATAAATTTATGCTTATTTGATTTTAGGAATAAAATAACATAACATAATTAAAAAATATATATTTTAATATTAGAAAATATAATACGTTTTTAGAATTATCAGTAGGATATATATATTTCTTTTGAAATCAGCAAAATTAACTTTGTGGTAAAAATTCATATTTTTATTTGTTAACTTTGTTTTATTAACCACTTATTGAGTTTAAATACATCTAACGGTTTCGAAAAATACCATTTTCTTCTTCAAGATGTAAATACTAACTAAAAACATTTATTATTGTTTCTTTACCAGAATCTATTTAAAAAATAAATTTAGTACCTAACTCAATTTGTTACTTAATACAAATTTACTCGAATAATTTTAAGGAAAAATTTTTAGTTAAATTTAGTTGGTTGTTTATAATTTTTTGATTAGTTTTACAAGATTTATTTATCCTCAACGATTCCAAATTATTTAATTTGTGACCAAAACCGTTTATATGCAAAATTGACAATCCCAATTTTTTATCAAAACCATGACCATTTTCTATCAAATGATTAGAAAATTCTGAAAACCCACTATTGTTCAAACATCTCAAATGCTCCTTTACTCTTATATTAAAATTTCTACCCGTTTTACCAATACAAAACTTAGTTGCAAGGATTGTGCTGCATTTTGTGCATACTACATCGTGCTAGATGTATCTAAACTCAATAAGTGGCTAATAAAACAAAGTTATCAAATAAAATAAAAAAAAATTCTTTTAACATTTATTTCTTCTCAATGAGAGTAAAACTCGTGTATAGAGAAGGTGTATATACGAGAGTTTATGTTTCAGTTAGTCTGTGTACATATTTTTTTTACTTCAGATACAAATTTATAGTAGTCTGTAATTTTTCTAATTGAGATGGAAAGATTGATAAAAAATTTGACGCATTGATAAATACAGTGATTTTGGGTTGCGGTATATTTTAGTTTTGGAAAATCAATTTGGTCTCTAAATCTTGTACATCAGAATTCGCTTCTAAAATTTAATTGATTTATAAATTTGAAAATTTGGATTGCAGATTTTTGTTTTTGTACATGTCTATTATTTTTGGTACTTAGAAATCTGTGAAGAGTCGTATATTTGGATAGTCTTTTTTTTATAATAATTTTTATTATCATTTTTTGAGTGATTTCTAATTGTGACGTAGAAGTTTTATATCCTCCTCCCCATCCAATAATACCGTACTGCAAATGTGACTGTACAAACGCGTAATATATTATTTTATTGATAAGATGTTTTTGAGTCTTAAAAATATGTAGGCAGTTTTCTTTATTTTGTTTGTAAGATTAGTAATATGTTCTTTCCATTTGAGTTTAAGGACCCACCCTGTAGCCGTTGTAGGAGTTTGAAACTCCCTTTATCGGTTCCACGCTACAATGCTATAGTAACGCGATTTTAAACTATTTTAATATAAGGGCCAAACCAAAACTAATGATTAGTACTCAAGTCACAAAAATTAGGAGCAAAATTAATCTAATCTTCCGGTGCCCTTAAGTGCCGTCTTTATTTATTATAGTAACAGATACATGCAAACAATCATAACATAAAATATAACAAAGGGTACAAGAAAAAGCTAAAAGAAATATCATATTAACAAATTACACTAAAAAATAACGGGCAGCACCATGCCGACTGCCTCCGAACAAATAAGTATTTAAATAAAATTACAGACATTCATTTAGATTCTTCCAAAGGGAAAAGAATGCGACATAATTACGACTTGAGTCTCGCCAATCAGGACGCAGGCCAACGATGTTAAGCCCACTTTCTGCAGTTGATCAATGGAGCAAAATAGAGTCATATTAAAAAAAAAAACTTTTGATGTCCGTTTTTACCCAAAGACTTTGGGGTATTTGCGGATACGTGCTCGGGTAATAACGAAACAGGATTCATTATCACTATAACTCTCACTTATGTATCCGTTTGTGGAATTGCCACTAGTACAGTTCTCATGTGTCCATTTCAGCTATATAACACACATTATATAGTCCTCCGTAGGAGAAATGAACTATTCATTGCAAAATTGTCAATTAGTATTATTTTTTTCGCATCATTCTCTTTCTTATTTTGTCGTAAAAGTATTTTTTTTTTCTTCTTAATATATTTTCGAGACACCTTAAATTCTTTTGGAAAGAAGTAAAACTCCAATGGAATTGTTAGCAATTACTCCAACATAACCTAAGATAGAAAAACATGGTTGAAGCTAGGGCATCCAAATACATGGTCAAATTCATTACTCGGTTCACGGGTATATTTTATGAAAGAACCGGTACCGGTTCCGGGATAAAAATTTCCACTATTATTTTTGCAGCGTAAAATTCGTTTTCTATTATAAACTCTTGAAAAGCTATTTATCAATTTAATAATTTATTTTCAATTAATTGTCTTCACTGTATAAAATATATTGTTATTTCAGAGAAAACATGTAATTGGTTAAATTTTTGTTACACTTTTCGATCGATTAACTGTTTGTTTTTCAAATAAAATAAAATAAATTTTGAAAGAAAGCAAATACGTTGTGGTTTAACATTATAATAAAATAATGTTTTTAGTTTTAAAATCAGCAATATTATCTTTGTGGTTAAGATTCATATTTTTATTTATTATCTTTGTTTTATCAACCACTAAAATGAGTTTAAATACATCTACCGGTTTCGAAAAATACCATTTTCATAATCTTAATTTTAGTTGTCAAAGAAACAATATATGTTTTAGTTAGTTATGACATCCTGAAGAAGAAAATGGTATTTTTCGAAACCGGTAGATGTATTTAAACTCATTTTAGTGGTTAATAAAACAAAGATAATAAATAAAATAATGTTTTTAGTTTTAAACTACTTTATTATGCACATATACTAAAGACAATTAGTTTCAGTTGGACCCAACCTTCTTCAGGACAATATATATCCTGAACCACGAATTGGGCCATGGTGTAGATAGCTACTTGATGATCCAGGTATCCGAGGTTCCTCGACGAATAAAATAGATTGTATTAAATTATGTAACTTGCTCCCAGTGTTGACATAGCCTTCTAAATGTCTGTGTACAATTGAAATTGAAGTTTAAAAAAAAAACCTTTGATGCGTGATGACCGCAATAGAGACCCGCGGTCCAGAAGTATTTCATTCTATGGGTAATCCTCAGTGGCGTGCAGTAGGTATAGATTTAGGTTATGCTGTTACCAATGATATTATACAATCATAATAATATATGTAATACGATATATGTACTTTCGTTTAACCAAAATCTTTAGACAGAATAAATCCCGCCGTTTATACGACCCTACCATGTATTTATTTATAATTTTAGAGTTCTACTATAGTGTTTTTAAAGTTTAAGTTTTAAAGTAAAATAATACCTTCTTACCCATATAAAAAATGTATAAACGTTTTTATTAACACTTTCTATAACTGAACAAGATAAATTTAGTTTATGAAAATCCTTCATGTAATAACTGAAGGAAATAAATATTTTTATTAAAGGTTAACGTAGAAAATAGTTCTGCCAATTGCTTTTTGTTTTTCCTAAATTAAAAATAAATCCATGCACCAAATTTAAAGAACAATTATTAATCATAATTATATTAATCAACACGTTAAAAACAGTAAGATAGTAAAATTTGCGAATTAGTAAAAGAGGAAACAGACACTTCAATGATTTGCACGCAGTTGTATTCGATTCTAATGTTATTCTGTTAAAAACAGCATAGGTAACGACTCCATACAACACGGATCAATCGAAAGGAATTTTCAATTCTGTAAATAGCCATTTATGTGACTCGAGTTACACTAGGTTAAAGATAGAACAGAGCAATATGAATAGCTCGATGCGGCAAATACAAAAGAGTGCCGTGGGTACGGCGGTGAATTATCGTGGTAGTTTTTAGAATTAACCAATTAAAGTCTACTGGTACACAGATGGCGCTATTTGTAAAATAATGTTTTCGTTTATGTTAATCCAATTATTTAATTTATATTTGTTTCCAAGAATTTTTAGTAATGCACAGATTTTTTGCTTGTATGCACTGCACGTCACCGGTGATTCTCCATGAATTTTCCTTTCAAATACCTCGATATGTGATGGGGTAATCCTCCCGTAACAGTAATGCGATAGTTATATTATGTGGAGCAATGATAGAAATGGCGTCTAACAAGTTATGAGACCCGTGTCAGAAAATATCCTTGTTTTAGAATTAATATTCAAAATGACACACACAATACACAATTTAGACGATTCGTAACGCAAATGCATCAGTCACATTTTAATTATAATTTACCCTTACTGATGATGAAGGGTTACATCTTAAATAAATACAAATA
Organism: Eubasilissa splendida; assembly: GCA_031772225.1. Taxonomy (NCBI): domain Eukaryota; kingdom Metazoa; phylum Arthropoda; class Insecta; order Trichoptera; family Phryganeidae; genus Eubasilissa; species Eubasilissa splendida. Next base: position 6,872,360 of record CM062858.1, on the reverse strand, counting down.
TCGAAAGAAATATATGGATTAATCGAATGATAAAAATAGAGCACAAAATTCATAATATCACATGATCGAAAAACCTTTTGGCACACTAAAAATTTAATTAAAAATGCAACCGTCTGTTTTCCGACAAGTTCTATGAGCTCCTGGAGACAAGTCCGTACATGCCAAACGCGCCTCCTGACGCCGTGTCATATATGTACCATTGATACTACTGCGCCCTAGTACAATTGACCCCAGTCTACCCTAATTATACTCTGCTATTTTCACATCTAATTGACTTCGCGGCAGCATAATGTTTAATATTTACACCTGTCACAAGGGAGACCGGAGATCGGTCCTCCACCGGAGGGATTTTTATTAAATTTAATTAACTAAATCTATGGACACGAAATTCAGGCGTGCAACAATTTTTTATATATTGTGATTTTAAATATAAGCAATGCAAAAACTCACGGCGCTAAAGCTCTCCATGGAGAGGTTGAAAAATTTGTAGGCCGTGAGTCGCAAGGGGTTTTGCGAGCGTTGGATTATCATTATGATGTTCATGTGAAATTTTTTATTCACGTCAATCCATTTGAAGTTATAAGCTGCATCACCGATTTCTGAACTCTGAAAAATACATTTTTTTAATTTCTTTTATAAAAAATAACTTATTGAGATTTTATTACAAATAAAACAAAAAATCAGAAGCTTACCGAAGTAACACATTCAAATCTCAGAATATAATAAGTTTATTACAACTTCAATAAAATAGATGTAAACAAACTATTGATAAACTACAATTTTTTTTTCAGAATGAATTTATTAGCTTAAGATAATTAAAATATACAAATAATTTTTAAAATCTCGCAACAATATGCAAAGCTTCACGAATATTATTTTAGTAATTTGTTGTTTACGTGGTATGTAAATGGGATTCACGTTCATTCACATTTTCTACAACGTTCGTTCGCACATTTTCTCTTAGTCGCACTAGAAAATAGTAGCAAGTTCATACTTCAGTTGACATTTTCAAGAATATTACAACATATTTTTTATTTATTATCTTTGTTTTATTATCCACTAAATTGAGTTTAAATACATCTACCGGTTTCGAAAAATACTATTTTCTTCTTCAGGATGTCATAACTAACTAAAACATATATTATTGTTTCTTTGCCAGAATCTATTTTAAAAAACTCAAATCATTACTTAATACAAATTTACTCGAATAATTTTTGGAAAATTTTTTAGAATGGGACTCGTAGTTAAATTTAGTTGGTTGTTTATAATTTTTTGATTAGTTATACACGTTTTATTTATCTCCAATGATTCCAAATTATTTAATTTGTGACCCACACCGTTTATACGCAAAATTGACAAAAATATATATATATATATTTTTTAAATAGATATTTAAAAATAGATTCTGGCAAAGAAACAATAATATATGTTTTAGTTAGTTATGACATCCTGAAGAAGAAAATGGTATTTTTCGAAACCGGTAGATGTATTTAAACTCAATTTAGTGGTTAATAAAACAAAGATAATAAATAAAAATATGAATTTTAATCACAAAGTTAATATTGCTAATTTAAAAGTATAATAATATAACAGGTGGCGATTGCGACTGCTAATGCAATATCGCTCACCGCGAGCGCAATAAACTGTGCGGGTCTACGACCTAAGCGTGCGAAAGAGATGACACCGCGACCGGTGACGTCGTATAATAGTAACACGTCTTACTTAACGAAAACTGATAACTTATCGACTTATGTCGTGTCAAATCACGGATCAGACTTTCATTCAGTGGCGTGACTATGCCAGTGCAATCAATGCTGTTGGGCTGGAGTTTCCAAATATTTGTTACTTTCAATTATTCGAATATCGAAAAGAATAAGATAAAATATTTTTAAAGTTATTAGGAATCTAATAAAGCAGTTTGATTAATAAATATCGAGGTACTTACGTATTTCCAATTTTTAAAAACCAACCTAAAATAAATAAATTTATAAACACCTATTTTAAATGCATTAAATGTTTCGAGTTTCAAATTAGTACAAAGTTTTATTCATCACATATTACTCTCGAAGGGTGGATTACCTAAGTAAAACAAGAAAAAAAACAGTTTTGTTTTAATGTGGGCAGGTCAACGTCCCGCAATTATGATCTAACGCGCATCATTCACAATCACAGTTTATTGTAGAATATTAAAAAATTTCGTTATTAATTTTTTTATTTCGGCGTTCAGCTATATAGTGCTAGTAATAATTATTTGCTCATTTGTGTACCTATGTCATTAATGTTTTTATATGAAAATTTGCATACTCCTTCTGCTATTATTCAAGTAGCACTATTTTTAGATGCAAACACGTCAACGTTACCTTAGTAAAGCCCCTCGCACACAATAGACAAAAATTCCGCCGTGAAATGGGTTAGAATTAGTTCAGAATATTGTCCGGATTAGAGCGGATAATCTAGACTACTTTTGTCATTGCAATAAGCTTGCAGCGCAACATTTAATAAGAATTTAAAATATTTCACAGCAAATATTTGGATATTGAATAGTTTAAAAATGGGCGAATAATTTGGTATTCTAATAATCGAAATAAAGTCCCTAATTGGGGTCCAAGTTAAATAGGCGCACTACAATATATATACTGTAGATAATATGAACTAATAATTTTTAAAATAACCACAATAGGATAAGAATTATGATTTTTAAAATTTCAATAAATTCAATGATTTTGAGAGTAATTCATAAGAAACTCTTTCGCTATCCTTCAAATAAACTCTTCAAAGAATGTCACATCCTAGACATCCGTCAAATGTATATTCTTGGTATACTAAAACACTTTTACCGGTATAAGCAATATTACTAGCAAATTACGAACCCTCACTTAACAAGGACACAGGCTAACTGTTACTATCTTGTGCTAAAACTAAACAAAACTTTTGCACAAAAATTCCATTTATTTCTAGCACCAAAAATATACAACGGTCTAAATGCAAAAGTGAAAGATTGAAACCATAGTCTTGCATATTTTTCACGAAAAGTGCAGTTTTGGCTCCACGAAATGGGGAGAAATTACGCCCAAGAACTTTTAAAGGTCTAAATCTGAGAATAAAACTGCTACAACAGTATGTTGAATTACCTAATTGCATCTCATTTTAACTGTTTATATATATATATTTTTTGTACATTGATAATTGCACTTTGATTTCTGTTATACCGGAGGATATACTATATATGTCTTACTTTCTTACTGATATGTTGTATTTACTTTGCCAAATTTTATATGCACACCCTCGGTACATTTGTCCGATATTTGAAATATTACACAACACTCATAGTAATGAACTAGGTGAAAATGTATTATTAATGAATATTAATTAGGAAGAGTAATACGTCAGACCACTAGACATTATTTATCAATGTAAGTACATAATACATGTAAAAAATGTGAACCTAATAAATGTATTATTATTATTATTAATACAGTAATACCCTGAAATTACGTGATAGGTGGGACCGACGAAAATCGCTTAACTCGAATTCGCGTAAGTCGGGGTACAACTTTGCATATAAATACAATTTTGTTTAATCGGGACCAAGAACTAACAAAAACACTAGTTAATTGTAGCTCTTTATACATATTAATACAAAATATTACAAAAATAAACGATTTACGTAAAAAAGTCATTTCGATGTCGATGGCTTCATAAAATCTAACAAATTCGTCTGACGACACAATGCCTTCTTTTTTTCACGCAGAATTTCTTCGTAGCAGTTTAACAATCTTTTTATTCCTCGCTTTGTAGCTATAACGCGTTCTTCATTGAAGTCTATGTTTTCTAAAATTTTTAAGCCATTTTCAATTGACCTCAGACCTTCTGTCAAGCTTGCAATTGACACGTGCTTTTCTGGTGGAATTGGGTCTGAAGTCATTTCATTGTCGTTTTGCTTACGCATCTCAATGAGCTCGTCGATTGTTAGCTCCTGACTAAGTGAATCCAACAGCTCGTCGACATCGTTAGCGTTGACTTCCAAATCTAATTGCCTGCCAAGATTTACAACTTCTTCTACCACATGAGCGATATCAGTTTCTAGCGATCACAGTAAGAGAAACACTGAATATAGCGGGCGGCAGTTTAGCGGCAGAGTCGACAAACGAACCACGTAATTCTGAGTTCGCGTAAGTCGGGGTATTACCGTATTTCATTTGTTTCCTGCCCACCTCACTAGAGCAGAGTCTGTATCGAGATGGACAGTGCTGTATATGTATCATTTACATTTGTTATTTGGTGTCATTTGCGATAGGTTGATTGCATTGACTCAAGCAATGTGGATAAAGATATATACACTCTTGAACATGGTAAAAAATAATAATTTGAAAAGTAGAGTAAATACAACAGTTACAATAATTAGAGTGAATGAATAGACATGAAATAAAGTGTACATATAGGAGAGGAATTTGAACATTAGTTGCAGAACAAGGGGCATTCCACGGACATTATTTGTAGAATCATCAGTTCGATAGTTTATGACACATTTATGCAACAGAAAAAATATTTACATTTCGAAAATTAAATCTATGCATATTATATTGTCCAATTGTGTTATAGCGCCAGTATTTTTCATGACAAATTTTCGAACCTATACATTACACTTTTTCAAATTAATACATCTGTCGTTCCATTATTTGAAAGCCATCTACATTGTTTTTATGGAATCTTAAATACCTTTGAGTAAACCGACTGCAGACGCCAGAATTATCAATTATTTTTTATTAAATTTTGGACACATTGATACAACTTATATTATTTCCTTAATAATATTATATATTGTTGTAAAATAATACTTACGCACTCAATGAGCTGTTGACCAGAGTAACAAATACCATAGAGCTGTCCAAGACTATTTAAGAAATACAGGGTCACTTTCAGGACGTCTAATGGACCTTCAGGTACCTATAAACATACTTACTTTATCTTTTGAATCAAATAACCTGATGTTTTATATATATTATTTTACTTTCTGATTAAATAAAATAAACATACGTATAGGATTTCAATTCCAAGAACGCACATCAGAAACGATGTCAACATGAATTGGAAAAGTATTACAGGGCTGAAAAGATCTTCCACTTCGTTCACAAACCTTAAAAAAACGAAATTTATTATTTACTATGTATATTATAAATAATACAAAAAAATCATTAAAAGTTATATATTTTCCATACTCAATGATTCTGTTATGTTCGTCTACGGTATCCGCTAAAGCTTTCTCTACAACATCATTATCCTCCTCAATTCCTGTGATCTTGTCTCCAATGTTCACGATCTGAAGATGCAACCTTTTAATCCGTGTGCAGGTGTAGATGAGGATATAGTTGAGCAGAGCATCTTGGGCGACGATGACGGTCACGCAGGCCCATCCCATGTGGACACACTGCACGTACTCCAGATTGTGCACTATGGGATGAGTCAAAGGGTACGGAAAACTTATCCTAAAAGGAAATTCTTTATCTTCCCATGGTAGATTCCTCGAATTGACGTACGGCATGATGCTGAACAAAAGCATTGCCCCAATAAAAGAAGCCGAGAAATAATTGATCAGGACTGTTTCCTTCTCTGTTGTTAAATAATCCTTTTCACTGTTGTCTCTGGATATCCAAATTTCTGCGGCAAATTTTTTCATGAGACCAGCAAATTGTTTCCTCTTCCACAGTAAGTGAACGCAGATGGATAGAGCTCGAATTCCCCCAAGGAGCGTGCCTACAGCCGCACATATATCTATGTTCTCCCAGAATTTTACACAGTACAAAAATTCACCTGTAAGAATCTTAAAGACGATGCACATAGTAAAAACAGTGTAAGTTTTGAACTGCCAGGTCAGTCCCATCGGCCAGATTCCAGAATACCACAGTCCTAGAGTAGGAAGCGGAAGAGTAAAACCTGGTATTTCGGGGACTGCGAAGCGGGGAGCAGGCTTCTTGAACCAGGCTCTTGCGGACGTGAAGATGGTCATCTTCAATATTTATTTTACTTCAAAAGTTCAACAATATATCTCGCTGCAGACATCCCAGTTGTATTGCGGTTCGATCAGTACTGCTTCCTATTGCGAAAAAATATTCTCAATATTTATCTATTTTATCGTAAATAGGGTTTAAAAAGAAGTACCCGTAATGCAATACAAACAGAGGTTCGTAATCTGCGGTGCGCGCAAGGGTTACATAGTAGTCCAATGGTTTTGGTTTCTATACAAATTTTAGAAGAATGTACGTCCAGCTTTCAAAAATCATGAGTTATATAGTGGTTCAGAAACAAAACCGCCCCTATCCAATTGACGAAAATAGAGGGCTTATGTTATAAAATTGTTCAAGATTAAATGTTAAAAATGTCATGTGTGTCATACCACCCCTGAAAATAACTCGTTTTCTGGTTCTGAAAAAATTGATAATTTCAGTTAACTCTAATTAAATTACAGGTAAAAATAAAAATATAATCTCCCACGATCTCCAGCGTGACAAGCCGATATATACTGCACTGGGAATATATTATATATTAAGTTCATTATTAATACTGGATTATAACAAAGATTACATATTACCTACCTTTTTTATAAACAAAATTAAATCTGTTTCTCTCGTGGTCGATGTGTTAATGGCAGCATCACGGTCCTCTATCTTACTTCCACCGTGTGAACTGCTCACTTCCACTCTTCAAGATCTTGACATACGGTGAATCTCCAGTTATGTCTTTTCTTCTCCTTTTTGTTCTCAGTACTTGTATCAGTTTAACGGACGTTGGCCACATCACTTCGTTCATTGTGGCCAGGAAAGCTCTAAAGTAGACTGGCCAAACTATTGCCTTATCTAGAGAACATCTTCAGCCACGATGTTTTTCTTCTTCCGGGGCCCTGAATTCCAGAAATCTTTCCAATATTTTCATTCGTAACTCTGTCCATACAGCATATTCTTTTATAGATCCACATCTCAAAGTTTTCAAGTCGCCTTATAATTTCTTCGGTAAGTGTCCATGCTTCCATTCCATAAAATAATATCTAGAATACATAGCATCTGACCATTCGCATTCGTAATCTAAGGCTGAGATCATTAAATTTTTTATTTTTATTTATATTGAAATTTTTTACAATGTTTATTATATGAGTTATTTGAGTATTGTACATTATTAAATTTACATGTTTTTTAATCGCTTACCTCTCCAAAAAAGAGATTAGCTCTTGTGGTTGGAGAAGGAGTTACGCTGTAATAATTTATATAGAGAGTTATACATTTGTAATCTATAATATTATTTATTATCTAATTGTGTGCTTCTGAAGTGTTCACTTAATTTCTTTTTAATCTCTTTTATATCTTTTATCTCTTTAATTTGTGTGTGGAGGCTATTGAAGTTTTTTATCCCTAAGTATATAAAATTTTGCTGACAGTGTTTGGTTTTACATTTAGGGATTTTAAAATCACAGTGATGTGCTTGTTTCAGATTTTACAGTGTTATTTACTTTAAATATGAATTAAATATATTAATTATAAAGATACACATATAAAATCAATTTTATCGAAAAATATTGATGTTGCGCTACCGGGATTCGAACCTGGATCTCTTCCCTAACCGGGGGAGGTGCTTTATCCAACTAAGCTACAGCGGCATAAGCGACAATTTTTCGACCCTATATGTTACCCTTTTTTTGAAATTAATACATTTAATCGTTCCATCATTTGATAGAGCCATCTACCTTATTTTTACAGAATCTCAAAATACTTTTAAGTAAATCTGATAGTAGACGCCAGAATTATCAATTCATTTTTATTAAATTTTGGACACATTGATACAACTTTATTATTTTTTTAGGAGAACACATTCTTATTGTGAAGTTGTAATTATTCAGAACATAGGTCTGTGATATTTTAAATATGAATTAAATATCACAGACCTATGTTGAACCTGAATAATTACAACTTCACAATAAGAATGTGTTCTCCAAAAAAAAAAAAAAAATTATTTACTTTAAGTAATTCATTAATTGAGATTTTTTTTGTAAATGTTTTCTATCGTGAGAACTGGGAACATGCATTTGTATGTTCGTTTGAAGTGTTCCAGTCTTGTCCGTTACCAATGATAGCAGTGTCGTCGGCGTATGATATAATTTTATCGGTCAATTTTAGTTTGAAAATGTCATTGACATAAATTATAAAAATAAGTGGGCTCAAAACTATCCCTTGTGGTATACCAAATTCATTGATTAGGGGTTGGCTTAGAGTTTCGTTAATTTTTACGTTTTGCGGTCTTTCGTGAAGATAGCTTTGAATCTATGATTGCCATCTTTCATTTATAGTGCAATCCAGTTATATCACCATCTTATTGGAGATCGACCTCTCGCCTTCTGTCCTAAAATGTACAAAATATTATTTTTTATACATTATTCATAGTCTACGGTACAGGCGACATACTATGCCAACACTACATCAGACTCGTATGTTTCGTGAGATGGAGCGATTCTTATAAGTTTTTGTCAATCTCGTATATTGCAGACTTATCCAGAATGATTCTCCTTCGGACCACGACCTCACACCCCACATCATAGATCAACTCACCGACGGATCCAGGAATTTTTCTAGGGGGGGGGATTATTTCGCACGGGGAAAAACATACGATAAGATCGGTCGGCCTAGATAGGTTCTTGGATCTACTGATAATAGATTGGTCCCGTGTTCATGTTTCGGTAGCAGCACATTTAATATTTGTGTTTTTACATTATTTCACAATTTATATTTATTCTATTCCAAATTTAATTATCAATTTAATGATATGTACAACATGATCGATCAAAAGTGAATTAAATATCAGCAATATTTGAATATGTATTAAACGAATAAAAGATATATCATACAGACGAAGCTATTTTTTGTTATATTTAATGGAGAATATATGGAAGTATGTGTTATTACAGGGCTTACGACCTGTCTTCGGCTGGCTTAAGTGATCACGTTATATAAATATAACGTTCACCAATTTTCACCTCTCCGTCTTCACATTTATCAAATTTTTGAAAGTTGTATATATGTTAATATGTGGACTCGCTTTGATTACCACTACACCATCGCCATCTATGGACCAAATTTGATAATTCATTTTTCCCTTTTTTTAAACAGCATATATATTATCACTATGAGAATCTGATTTTAAAAAAAAAATTTTTTAAGCAATATTCGTTATCTGTTAAATATTTTTTAACATATTATACTAGAATATGCCTGAAAAATCAATATTTTTGTAGATCAATCGAGCGAGTCCACATATTAACAATATGCTAATATGTGGACTCGCTTCGTGCACCTTTACACTGTCGCCATCTATAGACTACATTTGATAATTCATTTCCCTGAAACAGCATATATGTAATTACCCGTAATTCCACATATTTTTCATTAAATATAATAAAAAAATAACTTCGTATCTATAACATATTTATTATATGTTTGATTAAATATCAATTATTGAAAAATCACAATGCCTCAAAAAATAGTTTGCCAGAGACATTTCGTATTGCTGATGATATCGGTGCATTTAAAAAAAGTTCGTGCACCCCTTTTCATACACCCTCCGTTATGTTTGTAAGTATTGTACGAGCCCTGAACTAATAAATATGATATAATTGTAGTTTTCTAACCTGGACACGCGATAGTATCGTACGACGTACTCAATATTAATAATTATCTAACTGGCCGTGCCCGCGCGAAGAATTCGCACGAATATTTTACCTAGTCTTATTATAAAATAGAAATACAACGAAACAGAAATGTTGTGATTTAAATATCACAATATGTTTGTATGTTTGCTTTTGATGATTTCTACGGCTTCGGGTATCGGGATATTTGTAAAGATAGAAATAATGTCAAAACGTGTCTAGTAATATTTCGTCAAAGATGAGTTCAATGAAATGTTCCATTGGTTGTGTATGTGATACGCTTGTAAAAAATAAAAACTAAAAAAAAACTATATGTCTACTATAGGTTGATCACTGATTGGACCTGATCTGAACCCACTTGAATCCGTTTAATTTCAATGATGGAAGATACTTCTCAATTTGTCACAATATTCGCAGGATTGGAAGAATTAAAATATATATTTTTGCTTTAAACACTTTATTTATTATAATTCTAATACAGTATTTGTATATATTAACCTTTCCTAAACCATGCAGTAATACAGGTCTATCATCATAATTAAACCTGTAATATTTCGGTAAATACGTGCAACATAAAATTCATATTTTAGATAATTCTAAAGAAAATATTTGCGCTTAGGAATGACTAGTGAAAAAGCAATTATGAAAAGAGAATCGTACAAAAACAATTATTTTTTCCATTCACTCCGTTGTAAAATTAATACGTTAGTAAAAATACCATTTGTGATATGAAAGATAGAGATCACACACTATTTTCACAGTGAAAAGAACAGCAAACATACAAATGTAATTATCTCTTTCTCACTAATTAAATGAAAAGAGATAATAAAAAAGGACACATTGTATAGGATTTAATGAATGCTCTAAATTATATTATTAATCATTTTTTCAAATTTGAATGCTCAGTGTTCAGAATAAATTCGAGCTATTAAAGCCAATTAAGCTTATAAAAACATTTTTTCTAACTGTTATTTACAGTAACACAAGTTGACAGCATGGTTGCGTTCGGGTATTTTATATCATGGTATGGTAAAGGTTAACAAATAAATAATTGCGGTGACATTTGTTAGGTGTCCCCCTTACAACTATAATTAATTAATTTTAATATACACAGAAATTAATATTTCTTTTATTATAATACATTACAATAAAAGTATTGTATAACCAATTGCCAAAATCAATTAAATTAGCAGCAGTATTTTTCTTAATAATATAAAGTTGTATCAATGCATCCAAAATTTAATAAAAATCAATTATTAATTCTGGCGTCACGTTTTCTGACTTTATATGTATATCTTTCTAATTAATTAATTTAATTTGTATTAAAAATTTGCAGCAAATATAAATGTTACGTATTGACTTCTAGTACGTCTTCAGTGTACACCTTGTACGTAAAGGTCCAATAAATAGACTGTGTAATAATTAATTAATTAATTAATGTAATAATAATCAACTAAGCCGATGGACCGCAAGCAAAGAGAGAGAGAGAGAAAAAGAGACGCGAGCACTCCCGCGCGCCGTCTTTATTGCCACACATACACGCACAAGCGGTGCAGCACTCATACACACATACAAACACAATTACAAGGACATCACAATAAATGTGTACAAAAAGAGGTTCTAAAATGGCTTAATGTCTTTAAAATAAATAAATATATATGTATTTGACATTTTTCCCAAGTTCTAATCTGATGAATTTCGTAATATTTATTATATATTGTTAATTTTCACATTGTATTGATTCTAAATTATTATTTCAATTTTTAATTTGACGTATCGTGCTGTTCGTATTTATGTTCAATTGAACCGTTTGTGTGTGGGGTCTGCCTGTGAATCGAATGGTGAATCAATTATGTACAGATTACCCGGCTCAATGCCGAAGTTACTGGACATAATTACGAATTCTGAAATAGGTATAATCAATGCCCTACTACAAGAAGGCCTCCCCAGATGTCTTCGACTTTGTTCCGTCTATTGTTATTCGCAGAACATATTTCCGGAGTTATGATTTTAATCAGTCGGCTTCTTGGGGCTCCTTTCAGGTGCCATTTCATTATGTAAATTATTTATATGCGCTACCGGTAGCGTAAAAACAATATTTTTCGACAAAACTGATTTTATATGTATATATTTATAATGAAAACATTAAATTAGTATTTAAAACATCACAGACCTGTGTTCTGAATAATTACAACTTCACAATAAGAATGTGTTCCCCTTAATAATATAAGTTGTATCATTGTGTCCAAAATTTAATAAAAATGATTTAATAATTTTGGCATCTGCAGTCGGTAGGTAAACATTATATATGGCTTTCAAACGAGAGATGTATAAATTTGAAAAAGTGTAACATATAGGTTCGAAAATTTGTCATGAAAAATACCGGCGCTGTAACACAATTGGTAGTGTACTTCTCCGGATTGGAAATAGAGATCCAGGTTCGTATCCCGGTAGCGCAAAAATAATATTTTTCACATTCTTATTGTGTAGTTGTAATTATTAAGAACAGACGGTCTGTGATATTTTATATGTTACCTTTCTGATATTAATACATTTAGTCGTTCCATTATTTGAAAGATATATATTTTATATGTATATCTTTCTAATTCATATATTAAATTCATATTTTAGTAATATAATTGTTTGTTTATAATTTTACAAAAAAATCTTTTAAATATGGATTATATTGATATTATAACCTTGAAGGCTTGAAGCATATAATAAGAATGTTTATAAAAAAATTACAAAATATTGGTCAATTTTGAACATTAAATAATAATGTTCTTGGGTTTTCACGACCATTCTGAATTTTCTGTGCATAGTTTTATGTCAAAAACGACAGCCAGAAAGGTCAACTAGAAAGGTCAGATATAAGGCAGATTGACCTAAAAAACTGTACAAAGATGATCAATACAGAAAGGTTGGATTTTTTTTTCGTAGAAAGCAATCACTCTGTGGTTTGACATATTATGTACATGTACATATGGTGTCAAAGAACATCTTAAATGTTTAAATAGTAATGGTTTCTCAGAATTTTCCAACCATATTATTGAAATAGACAATTCTTTTAATAATACCACAGCGGTCAATATTCTCCATAAAAATGGGTTTGGCCTCCGGTTGGATAATTTAGAAGCCCTCAAAATAAAAAAGAGCAATAAATAGTGGTTGTTGTTACCTCATATGTCGGAGACAAAAGGGCTCTGCCCTTACCCCTCCCCCTTTTAACAGTTGAATCAGAGAGCTCATATGATAGTTAGGTTCATCACCAAATGTAACAATTTTGCTACCAAGTTTAATACTTGAACTCCTAAATTTCAGCATCTAACCAAAACTAACAAATGTAATTTTTAAAATGCATATTTTTGTAGTGCCTTTCAAAATTATGATGATCATTAAATATAATATATTATGTATTAAATAATCACAATCTGGTAGGTACTCAATTATTGTTTTTTGTGTACGAATTTTCTTTAGGTGCCCGATAACTTAAATTATTATTAACACTTTGATAGGAGCTCATTCAGTTTTATTTATTTTATCTGATTTTATTGTTTAAAAAAAAGGATTTATTTTTGCCTTAATTATAAAAAAAACTCCACTAATCGCTGTCCCTGTTAATGCAATTTATGTGTGAAAATGAAAAAAAATACTCTCATCTGCCGAAGATCGCACGTTCAGACTTGTGAAGGTAACAAATTTTAATTTTCTTGGAAAGTTAACTAAACTCATAAAGAAATAAGACGGATATCTTGTAAATTCGTGTTAGAATATAGGCAACTTCTCGCTACCTATATTTACATTTCTTCAAAGGGCGATTACTAAATCGCTCTGCAAATTTCTTTGACCAGTTTAAAAGATATAGTAAAAAATACTTATTAACGCGCCACAGTTGAAGCAGGTAAAGACGATATTAATACGCCACAGTTGAAGCAGGTAAATACGATATTAACACGCCACAGTTGAAGCAGGTAAAGACGATATTAACATGCCACAGTTTTAGCAGGTAAAGACGATATTAATACGCCACAGTTGAAGCAGGTAAATACGATATTAATACGCCACAGTTGAAGCAGGTAAAGACGATATTAACACGCCACAGTTGAAGTAGGTAAAGACGATAGAGCATAATGATCTTTTCTCTAAACGTAACAATTTTTTGTACTTGATCAACATCATGATATTTACTAATAGTATATCACAGTTAGCAAGTTGAATGAAGGAAAAAGCGAGTCCAATACTAACATATAAACAACTTTCAAAAATTTGATAAATGTGGAGATTGAAGGGTGAGTAGAGGTGAACGTTATATATATATATATAAAGTGATCACTTAAGCCAGCAGAAGACAGGTCGTAAGCCCTGTGATTACCCCATACTTCCACATATTTTCCATTAAATATAAAATATATATATATGTCTTTCTCTATGAGATATCTGATATTTGTTGACCAAAGGGTTTCACCCAACCCCGGAATCGTTAAATTCAGAAATTAGTTAGTTACGTTTCGGCAGTTAGTTACTAAAACCTTGTGGCTTTCTTTCATAGTTAACTTTTTTCTTTATTGTATGGCACAATTGTTACATTTAGTCATTATTACAATTTTTATTACATTCAGTCATTAACTGATATATAATATGTTGGAATTGGTATCATTGTATCAGAGCCATATCTGTACAATTTAACGTACGACTCGTTATCATATTAAATTAAGAAGGCAGCAAGATATAAGCTATTATATATTATAAGCAAGATATAAGATATAAACAGAAATACAAGGTAAAGCCAGTGAAGCCTTCGTTAGGTCTCCTTTTAAAAACCGGTCTTCCCGGCATCGTCCAACCCAGCAACCCCCTACGGGAGACCCACACCCTAATAAATACCCGGAAAGGTACAAAATTTCTTTCATTTCTTAATAGGTCATCATTTATGTGGATTCAATGACACATTCTTTATAATCCCGCAATCATGATAATCATGCACAACCCCACAGTCCCAGAGGATGGGCTCCATGAGGGTGCCTGCCTCATCTGAACACGGACAAGTCCCATGTCGAAGATTTTACTCATGAAATGCCCATGCCTCGAGATTATCTGCATCTCGTAGTTAGATTCATACCAATTATATTTCTGAGACATATATACATTCCGTGGACACACGGACCACAATAATATTAATCATTAATATGGACGCCACGAAATCACTCTTAACCTCGACTAAGGTTAAGTGGTCAAATATAAATATAAAAGTATATCGGTAAGGTTAAACGAGATTAAAAAAATATATTGATATTGTTACACAAGCCAGCACCTATTATGTAACGTTATACCGGCATTAACTTAAAAAATTATTGAAACTCATAAGCGCATGAAAAGTTATTTAATTATTAATACAAATTAAATGTATCGATGGGAAAGATATACAGATAAAATAAATTTAGCGAAAAAATATTTTTGTTGCCACCCGGACTCGAACCAGGAACTCTTCCTAGCCGGGGAAGTGCGCTGGCCTATTACACCACGTCAACATTGTAAGTAGACGATAAATTTTCGAACTTGCATGTTGCACTTTCAAATTGATATATCTCTTATTCTTACTTACTTACTTACCATCACGCCGTTTCTCAGCGGGGGTAGGCAGAGAGGATAGAGCACCACAATTCTCTGGTCCTGACACACAATTCTCGCCTCATCCACATTCATACATCTTCCCATACGAGCTCGCCGATTGTTGAGGTTTCTAACAGAACCATCCTCCATTATCTGGTTTACCTGGTAGTGCCGAGTCTTCCGCGGACGTCCTTTATTTTTGGTGCCATCGACACTTGCGTCATATATCTTCCTTACCATCATCCTCATTCATCTGTTCCATATGACCAAACCACCTACGTGATCCTTTTTTAATCTTACTTATTATACTAACATCAGCTTTACATTCTTTCCTTATTTTTTAATTCTTTATTCAGTCATAAATATATTTGTCACATATACGCCTAAGTGATCTCATTTCCACTGCATTCAGTCTACTTTCGTTCCTCTTCTGCCAGCTTCAGGTCTCACTTCCATACATTAGTGTCGGTACCAAGACTCCGTTGTGCACCGCTAGTCTTGCCTCGGTTGACAAATTCCCTTATTCCTCTTATTCCATTATTTGAAAGCAATCTACTTTACATTTATGGAAAATCTCAAACACCTTTGAGTAAAATCCGATTGGAGACGCCAGAAGTACATGATTTATTAATTTTTATAAAATTTTGGAAACGTTAATAAAATTTATATATTAAATTTGTATTTATAATATCACAGAACTATGTTCTGAAAAACTGCAACTTCACAATAATAATGTGTTGTTTTTAACAATTTAATTATAAAGTGTTAATGTGAGTTTTGGACCATGATTGTTGGATCAGATTGTTGATGAGACAAGAGCAGTGCACGATGTGATGGTTTAACGTCCCTTTTATAGAACGGTCATATGTAAGTGTTATTATTATAGTCGCCAATTACCAAACCGTCATGTATGCAGCAACACTGCATATCTCAATTGTTTGTCAAATTAAGAAATTTATATAATTGTATTTGAAGTTTCGCGGGGAATCGTTCTATATCACAATAGCGTCCGCTAGGGGCATGAAAATTAAAGAAATGTAATTACCACACATCTGTAACCATCCTATCAACTGCGCACAAGTCAAGGAAATCGTACCTAAGTTTAGTTCAGTTTCACTTTAGAAAGAAACTGCTCCTCTTCACAACTAAAGAAAGGTAAGTAATATTTTAGTAATTCTACACAAATCATCTAAAACTAATCACGTCTCTCTCCTGTCAAGAACACAATTCTTAGATATGTGGTGTTGGTGGTTAGGTGACGAAATATAGATCCTTACGCAGAGTAAAATCGAAAATACAGGCTGTCGAAATTAGTATTTTTAAGGGGAGTAGTAGGAGTTGGAATCATTATTGAACAGAGCGAGAAATAGGGTATGTTCCGGTATGAATTATGAGAACGAAATTTTAGTAAGAAAATAAGCGTGTGTATATGAGTGTGTTTGCATACATTTCAGGAATAGTAGTGTCGCTGAACTGGTTCTTTTTAAGCTTAAATTCTAAGCTGAACCCGAATACACTTAATACCGTAATAGATAACAGCAGGTTATTTCATTCGAAATTATTTAAAAAATTACATTGTGCCAAACCTGAATAAGACAAACACTTTAATATTAAGTTGAGTTTAAGGAGTCAATTCTTCTTCTTCATCTTCTTTTAAATAGACAATCCACCCTTCAAGAGTGATTTGTGCCATTGATCAAATTAAAAAAGTACAATAATATTATAGAATAGGAAATATTATATTACAAGTCAATACCATTGTTGTTCAAAAAATTAGCTATTATATAGATTAATGTGGCGAGTTAAGGGAAAAAAGATGACACAAGTTAGTCGGGAGTTGAAAATTACCATTGACGAGATTACTGTAAAAAAAACCTGTGATTCGCAATGAACAGAGAAAAAATATATGGTCAAGGGTTTCCTCCTCAGCACCACACTCACATATTGGGGAATCTATCAAGTTCAATCTGAACAAATGTGAGGCTACCTGGCAATGCCCAATTCTCATTCTAGAGATATTTGACATTGTTCTTTTGGAGAACCAGGGGGTGCGGGAAATAGATAATTGAATTAGTACGTTTTTTTTACTGGAGAGTAAATTGGTCATCGTCTATCTAGTTTTTTTAGCATTTTGACGTCTGAGTTTTTGACTACGTTTTTGTGTTACTACTACTTGTTTGTGTTAAATCATTTTATTCTAGTAAGAAAGAAGTAAGGACTTTTTATCTATTGTTTGTGTACAAATTTTTGTGAGAGATACTAGTGTATTAATTAATATACGAAAAATTCCTAACCATGTCTGAGAAAAGAAAACAAACAATACTTCCATTTAGGGTATAGAGTATCGTTCCGGTAAGTATTTCATTTTTCAGCACTACACCACTGAACACAGCATAAAAATATGAATTAATACGACAGACATATAGAAAAAATCCATCTATCGAAAAAATATTTGGTCATTACCGAGATAAAATGGAACTATGAAATACCAACTTTACAATAAAAATGAATTTTCATTAAAGATATTAAATGAATGTTAATCACGGAATCGTTTAATTTCACATGGATACATCCAACTTGACGGCCATTCAGTCAAGCATTATATTATTGATAATGTTTTATCTTTGAACAAGGTCAGTATTTACAGAAAGGTGAAGAAAATAACGATCTTCTTCGTGTGGTACGCTATGTTAAATCGTATTGTTGGAAATGGTTCTGGAGTCCGAGGACAACGAATCAGGAATCGCAGAGCAGTTCAATAAATAATACAATATTTGAATATGTCCAAGAATAGTTACTAGATTTTCACCTAAATTATTATGTCAATAGAAGGTCAAAATAAGAATATATATAAAATTGAAAAATACTGTTTTTTCATTTTAGTATAATGTGTCAAAAACATTTTACAGACAAAGAACATTGCTTTAAATAATTAAAAAAAAAAAAATAGATTCTCATTGTGACATGTATGCTGTTTTAGGGAAATTAATGATCGAATTTAGTCCATAGATGGCGATAGCGTAGTGGTACTCGAAGTGAGTTCACATATTAACATATATATATAAATTCAAAATTTTGATAGATTGATGGGTGAGAATGGTGAACGTTGTATTTATATAAAGTGATCATTGTATCTTCGATTGTATTTTCGATTAAATATAATAAAAAAAAACTTCGTCTCTATGATATATCTATTATTTGTTTAAATAAATAATGCTTCGTACAGAAAATAAAAAAATAATACCACGGCCTGCGACAGTTAGTAGCGTTATTCTTTTATTAATAAGAGAATAAAAGCGAATGCAGAAGTATTATTGGCTTGAGAATATTATGGTGTGTCGGCTGCACATATGCACAATTTATTCACAGAATTAAATACGTTGCCAATAAAGGATATAAAAGAGTTTAAAAAGAAACCAAATGAACACTTCAAAAACATATAATTGGAAAATAAACAATATCACAGAATTATTAGGAGAACACATTCTTATTGTGAAGTTGTAATTATTCAGACTATAGGTCTGTGATGTTTTAAATATGAATTTGCTCATGAACTTCTCAATTACACAGTAAAGATTTGTGAAAAAACTGAAATATATTAATTAGAAAGATATTCATATTAAATCAATTTTATCGAAAAATATTGTTGTTGCGCCAACAGGATTCGAACCTGGATCTCTTTCCTAACCGGGGAAAGTGCTTATCCAACTATGCTACAGCGACAATATTTTTAGCGACAATATTTTTAGCGACAATTTTCGAACCTATATGTTACCTTTTTGATATTAATACATTTAATCGTTCCATCATTTGACAGAGCCATCTACCTTATTTTTACAGAATCTCAAATACCTTTGAGTAAATTGTTGAAAATTGTCGCTAAAAATATTGTCGCTGTAGCATAGTTGGATAATGCACCTTCCCCGGTTATGAAAGAGATCCAGGTTCGAATCCCGGTGGCGCAACAATATTATTTTTCGATAAAATTGATTTTATATGTATATCTTTCTAATTAATATATTTATTCATATTTAAAATATCACAGAATACTTCAGAAGCACACAAATGGACAATGAATAGAATATGTATGGTATTATGTAAAATTATTGTAGTGTAACATTTCCAAGCACAAGAGCTGGTCTCTTTTTTGGAGAGGTAAGCGAAAGAAAAACCATGTAATTTAAAAAATGTAAAATACTTTATTAGTGTTATAAAAAGTTGTAAAAATGTCAAATAAATAAAATGAAAATGCAAAACAGGTAAGGCCAGCGTCCACAAAACGAGATAAGATGAGACAATTACAGAGATTTAGTTGAGAAACATATCAATACCATGTTCATGCTATGAGATTTTGTTCTGGAGATAAACTCAGAGATCGGCTTGAGATCGGTAGAAGGATTCAAAAATTTAAGCCACTGTAAATTCACTCTGACAGCGCTTCGACGCGAACGTCATCTAAAACCACCTACAACTATGTTGGTCTGAAAAATTAGAAAAACCATTACTTATTAACATTAATAAAAGGTGTTTTAAATTATTAAATTAAAAATAATTATTCCGTTTTTACTGCTGTTGGGGAGATTCAAAATCAGCCAACTAATGAGCGACAGTGACATTTAACGATCACGTAGTGAGGCGTCACAAGGCAAATCTCTAAGATGTGGTGTGTATACAGGAACTACGAAAGTTGAGATTGTTTCGATTTGAAAATCTCATTTGTCGACAGGGACAGTCTACCTCACTTTGGCTAGGGCTTCCAATAACCGATTAATTCAATTATCAAGTTTTCGGTTATCTTACATCCGTTAACATTGGTTTCTTGGCATTTTTTATATACAAATTAAATGTATTAATTATAAAGATGTACATAAAAAAGCAATTTTATCGAAAAATATTGTTGTTGTGCTACCGGAAGGTGTATTACCAACTATGCTATACCAGTATTTTTGACGACAAATCTATCAAATAATGGAACGATAAATGTATTAATTTGAAAAAGATAACATATAGGTTCGGAAATTTGTCGTCAAAAATAATGTCGCTGTAGCATAGTTGGATAATGCACCTTCCCCGGTTTGGAAAGAGATCCAGGTTCGAATCCCGGCGGCGCAAAAACAATATGTTTCGATAAAATTGATTTTATGTGTATCTCTCTAATTAATATTTAAAATATCGCAGATTCTGAATAATTACAACTTCACAATAAAAATGTGTTCTCCTAATAATCATGAATTTGTTTAGTTCTATTTGTCTTAAGTCCCTTCCTCAGCTCTACGGAGAAGCTCGCCCATTTTAAGTATACCTTAGATTCGAGAGGTTTTAACAGCCTGCAGAAATCACACTATCCTATTCTTCAAGTATATTTCTCATAACATAAGAGGGGATAAAAAAAACATGTGGTATGTACTAGAATATTGATAAATATTTTGGTTTCTTCCCTCGTATGTCACATCATAGAGTAAAGAATATACGGACGCCACTCCTATGAGAAAAACTTAAATTTTTATTTAAACTATTTAATCGTTCAATTTTGTAAATTATATTTAGTATTTCTGTTGCATATTAACCTTTAACCTGCCAACTCTATTTGAAATGTAATACACCATATGGGGTAAGACCAGGCTTTAAGGGTCTTGACTTATCTGTCAAAGGCTGGGACCAGTCGTCCGCAGATGGCAAAAAGATTTTAAAATATGATTTTAATCCTTGCAAGTTTGCAAGGTCCAAAAGTGCGTGTTGACACGCTTAAAGCTTGGAGTAACATACAAAGTTTGGCGTGTTAACGCGATCATGGCATTTAAAAGGTTAATAAATATAAATAAATACATTGAAAAATAATAGAAAATTAAATATAAACATTTTTTTTTACGGAAAACGCTATTTTTATGCTGTAGATAGATTTTTTTCTATATTAATATTATTCTAGTTGTTTAATTTAATTTGTATAAAATTAATTATCAATTTTAAACCTTTTTCGTCGCCTGTGCGTACCCAGTAGATACGAGTACAAAGTAATATGTACGTATTTTTATTGTTTGTAATATATCGCACCACTTATGTGATATGCACTTATTAGAAGCGTTTACTATTACGCGAAGATAAAATGACATAAATGCGGTTTTAATAAGAAATCTATCTACATAGCAATTTCTTGGATGCATTAATGGTCACAAAACTTTTAAATTGATAATAACAAAAAATATATATATAATATACGATTTCATCATCTTAAATTGTATGCAGAGATTAGCTCGTGAGAGCAGTGTAATCAAAATATTTATTATTCATTTGACATTTAAATAGTATGTAGTTGACATTTGTACCGGTGTGAAGTTAGTTACTGTCGGTCGCCGTTTCGAGTAGCGCGTCAAAACAATTATTCAGATTGCTTTTAATTCATATTATCGCACAATTCTGTTTAAATTATGTGAAAGCCATCATTTTTGAAAGTGTTAACAGCTGCTGAGAATAAGTTATTATTGATTAGAGTAAAAAATTAGTTTGCTTCGCGGTTATCCGTCGCTGGTGTACTTTGTGTTACGATGAATGTGTGTTTGTACAACAAATGTGACGATACAAACAGTGACGATCAGCTGTCGGAGACGACACCTTTGATTCCGAAGAGTGGAAAAGAATATGGATTACAATATCACTTATCTGAAAGCGGTGAGTCCCATTCTGTCGGCTGTTTTGTTTGTAGTAATGTGACGTTTTTATACAAGATAAGATGCGGATTATTTGTTTTGTTTCTTTTTTGGCTGACTAGTCATCATGTTTGATTACGGAAATTATGTATGCTGCGTTTACCAGTGGTGGGCAGTGGAGCAACACAGATGTGAAAATAAAACAGTTGTCTTTTTATTCTACTCGTTTAATTTACTTCAGACGCATTTCGCTTTTGTAAGGGCATTATCAATCTGACAATTTAACACAACAACTTTTGTATTTGTCATAAACTATAATTTACAACGACGTGCTCAATTTCTCATGGACATGTTTTACATTTCTTTCAATTCTTCAAGCTCCTTTTTTTATTAGATCAATCTTGCACATTAGAGGCCCTGGAGATCCGATCACGGATCAAAGCACACATACAAAACACGCCGCCATCTGAGAATTCGCATCTCACCTTGTCCAGCTCTCTTCCTTCGACTGCACAAAAAAAGTGACATCTACCCTCTTGCGCAGGGGCTCTCTTATTAGCTGATGGGACTGCGGCCGGTTCTACAGACAGTGTGACATGCATGTTTAATGTATGTACCTATATACCCTAAAAAATAATTCAAAGACTTTTTCAGATATTTTACAAGTCTTCTGTGCACACATTTTTATTAAAAGTAAAGTGTCACGACATCAGCAAGTTAGTCCTATTTTCATAGTACAAGCGTTTAGCTTAGTTTGAAAATAGTACGAATATTGATGTGACATGTGTTCCGTGTCCGTATCTATATTTAAAAATAATAAAATTGATAGTTTTTAGACACCCTTGAGACGTTTCTATTGGTAGTGTGTCCTTCAAGTAATTATTTTATCTTAATAATTACAAATATTGTGCATTTTAATTATTTTATGGTAGTACAACTATTCTTGCTTCGTAGAAATTATAACTTAGTGTATAATTTCTGATCTAAATTAAAATAATAAATTAAGCTCTTAAATAATTGACCAAAATTATAATAGATAATATTCTTATTTCTTAAGCGGCGTTCGATACTTGAAAAAAAACTCTGCTTAAATTAACGAAAACGATTCAATCTTTTTTGAGAATTTTATACCTACTCAGATGTATTCATATGTACAATAAATTGGTTGCCATCCGACCATATTTCAATCGAGATATAGGGCCATTATTCTGATTATATTTTGACTACTTTATGCAATGTTATTCCGTCTGGTATTAACAATATACTTCGGCGAAAATTTCCAATAATTAAAATTTTATAAAAATCATTTGCGGCATCTCTGAACTACGAATGTAAACTTACTTAAAAATGAATCACTACTCACGAAAGACAAGATTCACTAGTCATTTCAACGTCTTTTCCAGTGATGACTTTGCTTATATGCCGAAACGTCGGAGAGTTATTCCCTCGAGGAAAGGCTATATTTTAATTAAGCTTTATAAAATATATATATATATATTTTTTTAAATATGTTATAAAGCTGTTGCACTGGTTTGTTACGGCTGCGAAGGATGATGTCTTCTTATATCTTAGATTTCACAATTATAAATATAATAAATAATATTAGATGTGTTCCGCTCTTTTATCTCTTCCACGCTACCATTCAAATATAATATATATTTTTGATATGTTATGACTTTGTTTTTAATAACTATTCCTGAGTCCGAGGATGTACATAAAAATTTTGAGCATTCTACATGTTTAAAAGTTTTTTCGATATGTTTGTATTATAAAATATTTTTTCCAGCGGAATTCTATTATTAATTTCAATGTTATTTAAAGTAATCATATCAATGATAGATCCTTAGCCAGTAAACTCGTACTTGATAAAATAATAAAATATTGATTCTCAGCCGTCACCCTGACGGCACGGAATTATTGCAAACTATCTCTGGCGTACTGCAAAATATAATATACATATTGATTTAAAAAAATAATTATAAAACTAAATATTTGTAACCGACATAAAATATTTCTATGTGGTTAAAAAAAAGTGACATCGAAAAAATAACATAAATTCTTAGAGATACTCAATATTCCAAATGGCTTAAGCAACGACATCTTTTGTTCACAAGTGATATTGCAACGCCACCAGCAGTTTTTTAATTTAAGTTTTTATGTTCTCCGGTAGATGTCAATAGTTGTGCACACGAAATGTTAAATTATTAGAACAATTGATCTATTAATATTTATCGCTATTTATTAAAAAATTTTAAATTAACTTTCCAGTCTCAAATAATCATTTGCACTTCTGTGCAACATCTATTGCTTGTAAATTAATTTGTAGGAGTAAAAAATTGTCTTCATTTGATTAGATCGTATCTATTATTTTGAAGTTTCTAGTTATTATACTAGCAGTGATTACTGGACAAATTACGAATGATCAGTTATCGTCTGGGCTAATCTGCCGTGTATATCTGACCTTTCTGGCAGACGTTTCGGATCCCATTGCCAGGGTCCATCATCAGGACTGATGTGATGTCTGACTGTTAGTGTTGTGGTTAAATACTGGCTTGCAGTACCGTGTCGGAAGCAGGGTCTGTCGTTTATTAGATCACAGCGCCGTTCGCGGTGTTTCGTGGAAGAATCGGATTTTTTTATATCACTCTTATACAATTATACGCAATAATTATTAAAGCAATCGAATGTTTCTTAATATACTCATATTATGTATCTAACAATACGCAATATACTGTAAAATAATTAATATCAATAGCTGTAAAATGTATTTACCCACCTTTTTTTTTTTAGTGCTTCATTGTCGGTCTCACCCATCGAAGCTAATAAATACGCGATTTTAATTCAATTACATTTTTACAATTACAAATCGAAAAAGGAGAAAAAATTCAATGTGGTTGTTAGCAATTAGTATTTAAAATTTAGACCCTCCAGCGTCCCTCAAGTGCTGTCTTTATTCACAAAAAATCATATAATATAAATCCATAGAACATAGTTTTACATACATATGGAATGGAGAAAATTAAGATGCTGTAGTTCAAGGCAGACACTCATGGATCCATTAATAAAAAACACTCCCATAAGAGGGACAGTGGACGAGACACAAAATGGATTGAGTCACACTTACACGGACAGACTAACGGATTTGCAAAACACGAGCTATATCGAGTGAGAGATAGGCGCGTAGGTGGAGTCCCATCCACGCAGACTGGCCTGACTACCCACCTAAGGGGTTCCAACGAGTCACCCATACCCGAATAAATTCCTTATATAAAACAAGATTCGTCCCATTACTAATTAGGTCTGCATTCCTGCCTGCCTTAGATTGTAAGACTGAAGAGTTCCAAGGTTAATGCAGAAACAGGTACTATTCTTTTCGTGACAATTCCGTGTTTCAAAACAGAACACTGGATTGAAACTGAAGTTCTCGTTAGTACCTAAATAATGGAAAGTAATAAATATTAGAAATTTTTCTTCTCAGAACTCAGAACAATTACGGTTAAGAGAAAAAACATGTGCACGTGTGAAGTATGAAGGATAATCTTTCAAAGCATCTTTCACAAAAATATTGCGTTGAACATTTAAGAAAATCTGGAAGCAATATATATCAAACATTGGCGTTGTTATAAACAAAAAAAAAACCACTAGGTCTCTTTTATTATACACCCGAAATAAATGTTTTATGAGAAATTTCAAAAGGCAACACAGTCTTATGTTTCATCATATATTTAAACTATCTACAGTAATTGCAGTTAGGTACTGATTGGATGTTGATTGTGTTTTATTAATTTTATAAGGGGCTACACTCTTTTAAGTATTGTATTGCACATTGGTAATTTTTTATCTTTTTAAAATATTTTTTTTTATATTTTCACGTTTACTTGCCTTGTATGTTACGTATTCTATTTGATTGTATTTTGCCTTGATTGAGTTATTTGGTTTTGTGAAATGTAATTTGTTTACCAATTTGCCTTAAAACAGGCTTGCCTAATTGGGCAATGAATTTTAAAATCTGTGTAAAATATATGTAACAAACTGTCTTTTTTTTATAGCTGTACAATGTTTGGCCAGTCTACTTTAGAACAAAGTGATGATAGCCAACGTTCGTTGAACGGATAGGGCACGAGAAGAATGAGAACCGATTCAGATTCTTGATCTCTTATAGAAAACGATGACAGCATCATAAGATCCCGTGGACTGTATCGATTACAATAATGATTAGTTGATGCAATCCGAATTGGATTCAAGAGAGTAATATTGGCAAATAGATCTGGCCTACCTTGATCTCGATCCTGGATTGGACGTCAAGTTTTCACTTCCAGTTGACTAGCACCATTTTAGTGAAGAACCGAGATATCACTGCACTTCCGGAGCTATTTAGAACACCGCCTCTTCGTGGTCCTAGCGTTACGCACGGCGCTGCTTCGGACGGTAAAATAATAACACAAATCTTGACAGTTCAGAGTCGGAAGGCGTTCTGTCCTCACATCGGCGAAATCTCCAAGTAATTAGTTGACCAGAGCGGAACAGGTATATATTAAGGTTTATATTGCAAGGACAAATGCACAAGGTGTAGGTACTCGACTTGCGTCAACAATCATAAAGTGTAATTTTTATTATTATTCAAATTCTGAACATACACGGTCGTTAGCATATCTAGTTCATATAAAACTATGAAATAACAACTTATGAAATCCTTACATGTCTGTTTTAATTTTGTTCGTTGCATTCTGCAAAATCATTTGTCGTTTTTTTTTTACAAATAAAATTATACAAGGTATTACGTGTGTTTAGCCAGCCATGACGTAATGATACATTTTGTCCTGCAATTATCAAAAAAATATGCACGTTATATTCCGTTCATTTCATTAAAAACAATCATATTCTAAGAATTAGCTTTCAGTGTTGAATAATTCAATCGGCGATGTTATTGCACCACTACCGAAAAGGCATTTTAATATGTGTTACCAAGAAAGCCTAAGAAACTGCTACATTCGTAGATATTTAAATGCGAAACAACCTTTAGCTTGCTTTTTTAAAGTTTGTGAAAAGAGAAACACGCACACATAAAAATTACACCTATTAACAAGGCACTGTACCTAAAAAGGGCAAGTTCTTTTATTGCTCCATACAGTGGCGTAACAGAATGCAGAATAGAAAAAGGGACACCTAAATAAGTATTGTATCAGGTATACGAATATATTATTGATAGAATCGGCGTTTATTTTATAAAGTTTCATCATCCAAATGGATAGATATCAATAAAACAATATTAATAGGAGAACACATTCTTATTGTGAAGTTGTAATTATTCAGAACAGACGGTCTGTGATATTTTAAATATGAATTAAATATATTAATTAGAAAGCTATACATATAAAATCAATTTTATCGAAAAATATTGCTGTTGTACCACCGGAATTCGAACCTGGATAACTTTCCTAACAGGAGAAGGTGCATTATCCAACTATGCTATAGCGACAATATTTTTAGCGACAATTTTCGAACCTATATGTTACCTTTTTGATATTAATACATTTAATCGTTCCATTATTTGAAAGAGCCATCTACCTTATTTTTACAGAATCTCAAATACCTTTTCATAAAGGAAAGAGATCCAGGTTCGAATCCCGGTGGCGCAACAACAATATTTTTCGATAAAATTGATTTTATATGTATATCTTTCTAATTAATATATTTAATTCATATTTAAAACAATATTATATCTCTACTTGAGTTTATTTGCACTACTCGAGTTTTGAGAGAAACAGAAACTCTCATCGACAGGTGAATGTATACTAAGTACTTCACTTGTATTAAATATACTTTTATTAAGAAGAATACATTTTTATTGTGAAGTTGTAATTATTCAGAACTTAGGTATATGCTATTTTTTTTTTAATATAAATTATTCGATTAGGGATTCGAACCTGGATTTCTATCCGGAGAAAATGCATTAACCGATTATGCTATACCAACACAGTGCATTGACGACAAATTTTGGAACTTATATGTTAGACTTTTCTAATTAATACATCTATTTTTCCATTATTTGAAAGCCATTATCTTTATTTTTACGGAATCTCAAACACCTTTGATTAATCTGATAGAATTTTCGAGAATTCATTATTTAATGAAAATAAATTATTAATTATGGCGTCTCCTATCGGATTACTGCGCGGCCATTGATGACCGCTGCTTGGTCAAGGTCTCATCGGCTATCGTCGATTGTTTGCTGCTGGTCCTGCGGGCGGCTAGTGGCCGCTACTCGACAATTGGTGACCGCTGCGCGGTCAAGGTCTCATCAGCTATCGCCGATTTCTTGCTGTAATTTGTACATATGGTGTTTTTACGTATTAACTTTTAAATATATGTATCCACTTAATAACATTCTTGGAAAATACGAACAATACATAATATAATGTCATAATTTTACAGTTTTATCATATATAAGAAACTGACTATAGAGTTTGATATAACTATAGAGTTCGATATAATCATGACACATAGATGACAGATGCTCAATATATTTACCAGCCGTAATACGATTTCGCGAATATATATTTACGTAGTGTTAGTAAAACAGAAAAAAATTAACTATTCTTAATCTTACTTAAAAAACACGTTATTTTTTTGCCCCACTGGCGTCTAACAAACCTGGCCGTTTAATCAAGCATTATATAGCCATAACGAAACTTCTCCGATAATTTCATCTACCCAACAAGCCTCTGTGAAGCCTCTAGGTCGTTTTTTGTCGGGTGGATCAATGATTCAAGAATATCTTTGCCAATCCAGAATATGTCCACACAATAATATATTTTCCATTAAATATAAAAAATAACTTTGTCTCTATGAGATATCTATTATTTGCTTAATAACAGTGCCTTTGTAGGTGAAAATCCAGTAATCGGGTGTCCTTGGACATATTTAAATATTGCTAATAATATACTGGTCAAAATAAGAAAATATATAAAATTGAAAAATATTGATTTTTCAGGTGTCTTACATATTGCTTTAAATAATTTCAAAAAAATAACTAGATTCTCATTGTGACATGCTGTTTCATGGAAAATGAATAATCAAATTTAGTCCATAGATGGCGATAGTGTAGTGGTACTCGAAGTGGTTCCACATATTAACATATATACAACTTCCAAAAGATATATTAATGGGTAAGAATGGTGAACGTTATATTTGTATAAAGTGATCGTTTAAGCCAGCTGAAGACAGGTCGTAAGCCCTGTAATTACACATACTTCCATATATTTTCCATTAAATATAAAAAATAGTTTCGTCTCTATGCGGTATCTATTATTTGTTTATATCAATTTTTGTTGTTTACGGTCATGGATTTTCTGTTTATACTGTAAATGTAGCGTAAAATGTCGTCCAATAGGAAAATTTCATATACTTATTATGACAGCCATTACTTGAATGTCGGACCAAAATATTTCAATGTTATTTATAGAAAAAATAGTGCCATATTAGATTATTCAAGCGCGTAATTGTTTACAACTTGTTGATGTTTAAATAAATTAAGAAAAAAACTTCGTCCAAGAAGGGTTAAGTAACCTTAGAATTACAATTATTTTTCAATGACTTTTTTTCCTGTTGATTTTAATATTTTCATGTTTACCGAAGCATGCAGGGCATTCTTTTATATTATGGAGTGTTTATGAAGTTTATAAGATTTGAGATAAACATAAATATTAATAAAGACCTTATTAATATTAGTTAAAACACATCAAAATCATTGTAATAGTTATGGTATTGGCTTTATTGAAAAGATAATTTTATATCATTAGTGTTTAAATATGATTTCGAACATACGGGCGCCGCGGCCGGCTCGAATAAAGCACAATCCGGATGTACAATTTTCGACCACTTTTTGGAGCAGCTGGGGACGTATATCGGAAATAACGCGACAAATGTTTGCTTCCAAGTCATCTATTATCTCTGGTTTATCGGTGTAGACAAGCGATTTTATATATATCTACAGAAAATATTCCAAAGGTGTTAAATCAAATGATCTTGGAAGCTAATTCACAGGTCCATTACGTGAAACTATGCGCTCATCGAACGTTTCCTTCAATAAATTGATTGTGGCGCGCGCTGTGTAGCATGTTGCGCCGGTTTGTTGAAACTACAGCTCTTCCACATAATGCCATCATAACGAAAAAGTCAGTAATTATGGATCTAGTGCTGTGCACGATGGCTAATCGACTCATTCGGGTCCTCCTCAATACTATGCTCCACTGCAGCAACAGTTTCTTCGGTGCACACTGTACGACGTCTCTGCGGATACATATTATCAATTAGATTATGCGTAGTGCGAAAACGATCCAGGGTTATTTGAGTTAATTGCTCGGATGGACGATATGTCGACCGTAAAATGGACGTAGCGCACGGTAAGTTTCGCGAACTGAACAACGTTTTTCGAAATAAATTTACACAATTTGCTAGCGTTGTTCTGACGTAAGTGTATTCATGGTGAAATGGCAAACCAAACCGAGCACAAATCAGCTGTCAAACTCGCTGTCGCTGGAAAAAGTGTTGTCAATTCGAAAAACAAACCTCTAAAAAATGAAAAGGATGGCCGAAAACTTACTAGGAAATGTAAGAAGCGAGATATATCACGTGGGTACAATTTTTAGAGAATGTTCTTTAAGAAGAAGAATGAAGATAAAGTCCCTGCCTTCTTCATTTTAGTGAATATATCAAAAATTTGATTTTCAATGATGTTCAGCGTCCGCGCGTAAATTTTAGGACATAAAATTTTTTGTTATGATCCTGTTTACGCAAAGGATTTGGGATTGAGATGTACGGATGAATAAAAGGAATTTGGTACAGACACAACAAAGAAAGGGCTCAATGACCAACCAGAAAGGAGAACATGACCTACCTGCCAGTGTTAATACTCCTTGTCTGCATTTCTTAGTGATCACAAGTCTTTTTATTTCGTTGGTCTGCACGAAATCCCACGAAAATACACTAAGTCAACAAGATACACCATGCATAATAGCAATATGAATAGCTTAGTACGGCACGCAAAATAGTGGAAAGTACACTTCTAAAGTCATAGATAACACACACACAGAAAAGGGTCATGCTCTAAGGTATAAAGAAGACAGGACACTGTTTGTTTCATCATTAAAGTGTGGTCTACATGTATTAATGCATTCAAGAGATCGGCAAAATTAACCATGTGATATTTTTCTATATACTATATAATGTATAAACTAACCTATATAAAATATCTAATATCTACATGGTGCAGTTCAAATGGGTGACAATAGTTAGTATTTTGTAATTGCGGCTCAATTATTATTCCCATAAAAAAAATAATTTTGTGTTTCAATCAACATTAGTGGCATCATAGTGGTGTTATAGAATTTTTCAATAATTTAACCGAATAAAATATGAACATTATAAACTCCCTGTACATTCATTAAATGTTTTACGTGCATTAGATTTTTTTAATTTTACATGAAATAGTGATTTTTTTTGGATTATCAAAACGTAATTTGTCAATTAATTAAAAAGGCAATTAATATCTATTATCTTTGTTTTATTAACCGCTTAATTGAGTTTAAATACATCTACCGGTTTCGAAAAATACCTTAATAAGAGAATATAATGTATTTAAACTCAATTAAGTGGTTAATAAAACAAAGATAATAAATAAAAATATGAATTTTAACCACAAAGTTAATATTGTTAATTTTAAAAGTATAAAGGCAATTAATTTAAAGGATGTATATTGAAATCTTTAAAAATATAGATTATGCTTACCCGTAGTAAGATAAAAAATGACTAATTTAAAGATAAAAAGATTATAGTTTAAATTGTATTGATTATATTGTAAAACGTGTGGGTTTTTATGATTTGACAGATTAATATCGTATTGTTAAAATCATTTTCAAGCTAATAATTTATACAGAAGCAACTAGTAATAAAATAAAATAAAGGCTTTCATTATCATAGCGACAATCTTTGTGATAATTCTTTAGATATCAATTTAAAACAATTATTTACTTTGCATATATTTATATATACTATATTCGCCGATTAAATCAATTATCAGAGGATGACATGTATCATATCAAAACCATTTAAAACAATATTTTTGGTACATCTATAATATAGCATTATATTATATTTGGTTATACTTAGTTAGGTTAGGTAAGGTTATGTTTTGGTCAATTATTTTAATACAAATTAATACATGAATTAGAAAGATACTAATTAAATGTATTAATTATAAAGATATACATATAAATCAATTTGATCGAAAAATATTGTTATTGCACCACCGGGATTTGGGAATCCGGGGAAAGTACATTAGCAACTATGCTACACCGCCAGTATTTTTGACGACAAATTTTCGAACCCATATGTTACAGTTTTTCAAATGAATACATCTGTGTTACGTTATTTGAAAGCCATCTACATTGTTTTTACGGAATCTTAAATACCTTTGAGTAAACCGATAGTAGACGCCAGAATTAACAATACATTTTTATTAAATTTTGGACACATTGATACAAGTTATAGATTATTAAGGAGAACACATTCTTATTGTGAAGTTGTAATTATTCAGAATATAGGTCTGTGATGTTTTAAATATTAATTAAATGATAAAAATATTGTTGTTGCGCTACCGGGATTCGAACCTGGATCTCTTTTTCCAATCCGGAGAATATTTTTCGATATAATTGATTTTATATGTATATTTTTATAATTAATACATTTAATTAGTATTTAGCGTATCACTGACCTATGTTCTGAATAATTACAACATCACAATAAGAATGTGTTCTTCTTAATAAAATATATATACAGTTAAATTCGATTTATCGAAAAAATATTTTACTGCCACCGGGATTAGAACCAGGATCTCTTGCAATCTGGGGAAGTTTGATATCCAATTACATTACGTCAGGCTTGTAAATAGTCAACAAATTTTCTAACTTATATATATGGATATCGCACTTCTCCGGATAGGAAGATATTCTGGTTCAAATCCCGGTGGCAGCAAAAATTATTTTTCAATAAATTGAGTTTATCTGTATGCATATCGTTCTAATTTATGCATTTAATTCATATTAAAATATCACAATATCTGTAAAAATTAAAACTTCACAAATAATAATATGTTTCTCTTTAAAAAACAATAAATTATTACACAATAAATATTAATGAACGAAATAAAATGTTACTCTGGCGGCCGCGTCAGACGTCATGGTGTCATTTTGGTTTTGTATTCATAGATGTCGTTCTCTGTCCAGCTCACCATAAAATCGTAAAATTGTATACATACTCATTGTTTTTCGAAATAAATAGTATTTGTTTTTGTCATTAGTCGCATAAATAGATATTTTAAGTTGTGCAATATATTTTTAACAAATTTAGGAAATCCCACGTACAATAATTATGAATTCAAGAGTTTATTTAATAATGCGATAAAAACACTCAATAAAAAGTAATTTTATTCACGCTCCAAGCATAAAAATGCTGTTTTTATCGCATTTACATTTTTTATTTTATCACATCCCGACTGATAACAGCCTTACGCGGGGCTTATGTGTTTAGTTTCACAGATCTGGGGATCGAATCAAGGCGAAGTTTGCGTCTTTGAGTTAATCCTTTCTTCATGGCAACATAAGCCATTTGCTCTGGTATAAATAATGATAAATATTTCGCAATGAAAAGTGCACTTAGCACTGTGCAGAATTACATCGCAGTTCTGCGCGAGACCCATTTGTAGAAATGTTATGGGAGGAACGAAAACTGCGCACAGGGAAAATAATTCTTTCGGAATTGGTCCGTTATAATATTTAAATGCACGAATCAGCGCGCTATTATAATAATTTAACGAGTAGCGCAAAATAAAACATATATGCTGTGCCTGTTTGTTTTAACGGTAAGACTTTCGCAGTAGGTACTTGTTAACCTGTCCCCGTCTGGCTCATCTTGCACCTGGGCGACGAGGAGTGCAAATTCGAGTCTCAAAGGTCAACACGCGCGCGGTTCTGCCGAGATAGATTATCGTCGTGCTTTAACGTTATCAGAAAAAAAAATCTCTTCTTTTTGTTATAACGCTTCTTATTTGTCACGAATCTAACCTTATTCTATTTATTTATATAGTCTAACTAATCTGTGATACACGGTGTACTGGTTCCGAGAGTTAATTCTGCCGGCAGTGGTGCGTGGGGTGAGTCCCCTTTCCTTACTTGTATTTTTTTTGTGCTGTCTTTTTCTCCGGAAAGGAATGTCTCCTAACGTATCTCCTTCTCCCCGGCCTTATGGTTTATAGGTTACTATAATTTAATTATTATTTGTGTGATCTTATCAGTATAATGCTACTCACATGTTGTATATATTATTATAATAAAAATAAAACAAAGGTTGGGTACAATGAGAGCAAATTTGGTATAGGAGGTTGCGCGATATCGCCCAATCACTGTGTGCGAGACACTATCGATTACCCTCCTTTGTAGCA
This sequence comes from Eubasilissa splendida, assembly GCA_031772225.1. Classification (NCBI taxonomy): domain Eukaryota; kingdom Metazoa; phylum Arthropoda; class Insecta; order Trichoptera; family Phryganeidae; genus Eubasilissa; species Eubasilissa splendida. The sequence goes on along the minus strand of CM062858.1, from coordinate 6,837,919 downwards.
TTAAAAAAATGCCAACCAGGCGGCGTAAGAGTAGGACCGAAATAGGAGCCTTGAGCTTATTAAATCGGTCCTGGGAATGTGGTGGATCCGCTCTCATATTCGGACCGGGAAACTGAATTCGATAGCATCTGACCACCTCCAAAGGGCAGTAAAACCTTCTTCCTTTAGTGCGAGTCGAGGAAAGTACAAAATGACGTCCAGCTCATGAGATTGAGATCAAGGTTAGGTCAGATTCTTTTCGTCTTTATACTTTTCTTGGGTTGTGTCAAACAAGCAATAACCAGCAGATGTGACACGTATTGTGTGTACATACGAGTATTTAAAACTCAGAACGTAAATTAAAAAAATTATTTACTTTGAACATTCTAGAACTTTTTAGAGTTATAATATGTGTAAAATAGACGCCTTCGAGTTATTGTACTGTTGAAGATGGTGTTACGTAATGCGCTGGCCCCGGTGGATCGAATGCCACCGCATCACATCACCGGCTAGGCTCAGTCTGTGGGTGTCTCTAGTGTAATGTTTCAGTGTGGCTATCTCGGGTGGACGACGGGAATGGTCTTAAATAAATGAAACACATGAAACACAACACATACAATTAATTCACGATCACAACAAACACCCGACAACACATTGGCACGATTTGACTCTTTTTATCTTTTTTACTTGTCATCGTTCTTTCCTTAAGGCGAGGACACTAGTTTATTATGAATTTGATACTAATCTTATGGTTATCACAAGGTTGAGAGGTTACTTGAATATTGAATGAATGATGTGGCAGCCGTGCCAAAATTATCTCTCACCATCGAGAGACTTCCAGATTGTTACATGATCCATTTGCGCACAGCTACCAGTCAAGATTTTCCTCCTGCCTCCAACTAGAAGATGGGTCCATGATGCGGATGGATAGGGGTCCTCAAACCTCCCGCATCCACCGCATCTTTGAAATTCTTCTTTTAAATCTCTCCATATTGTCGGCGGAGCGCCAATCGGTGCGCTCCACACGCCTCGCCAACTCGTGTCCAAGTACCCCCTTCTCTTTCCGTCATGGATCGGTATTGTACCGCTCGGTATGCCGCGCAATTTTTAAATGTCACAATGGATATTATGTATCCTATGAACAGCGCGATGCTCAAATGCCACAATCTTGTAATAAATCCAACTACGGAAAGCTCTCTCTATAAATTTTCGCCCACATTATGCGTCAATATGAAAGCTAAGAAAAATGTTTTATCCTAACAACAACTTTAGGATGAACAAGATCAGGGAAAATGCTTCAATGGTGGATGTCCAAGTGATGGGACTGTGTGATTATGAATGATGCACGTGAGATCATGATTGCAGGATTAAAATAAATAGATCATCGGATCGATGATCTATTAAGAAATTAAAGGAATCTCGGATTTTTACGGAAATTTTATAGGGTGTGGGTCTTCCGCTGGGGGTTGCTGGGATGGACGATGCCGGGAAGAGCGGTGGATACAGAGACCTAACAGAGTTTTCCTCTGGATCTCCCTCGCACTCTCTTGCGACCTGGATAGGATGTATTTCTGCCGGACTGGCCGAGTTTTGCGACACATAAATGTGACGTTTGCCCATCTCTTTTGGATATGCATGACTTCTATAGCTTCTTTCTGAATTTAATATGATAACGAGTCTCATATCAAATTGATACACACTGTATAGGCATGGCTCTGGTACGACGATACCGGAGCCAACCTATGACTGAATGTAATAAAAAATGTTATAATGACCAAATGTAATAATTGCGCCATATAAAAAAGGTAAAGAAAAACGTTAACTGTGAAGGAAAGCCACATGGTTTTAGTAACTAACTGCCAGAACATAATTAACATAACTTAAAAATATATTCCAAAGAAGCTTTGAAGATTTGTAAAATATTGCACGCGTTGCTTTGTTGAGTGGAATCGAAACGAGAGTAAACAACTCTCAAAACGATTCTGGGACAGGGTGGGATCTTTTGGAGTTTTCTCCATCAATGGTGGAAGGATGCATTGCTTCTGGCTGGAGAGACCTTGGAATCAGCCGTGAAAGCGACGCAAGGGCAATACGAGCCGTGTCTCATCTGATTATAGGCTACTATATGTCTGAAAAATGACGGTATACTACGCCCTAGCCAAATACCACTTACAGATTTTTTTAATAATATCTATCAAGTAATTGATGTAATATTATATATTTGGTAAAAACTACTTAAAAATATGCCTGCAAAAATTTTCGCCGATGTCAAAAATACCGATGCCCATGTTGGCCCATGACTAATATACCGGTATTGTATATATGTTTCAGTATTGAAAAGCTTACATACAACAATGTGATTTTATTAGACAATTTTTACAAACGTGTACTAATTTATTTAAACATTTTCAACCAAAGATGTCGTAACATATATATTCTCAATTTGGGGAGATTTGTAAAGCAATAAAATTATATGGTCAGGATTTTAAATTTATTTACATTAATAAATTTTAATCCACGATATTATTTTATTTTATATTATATTCAATAGATACTAATAAATACACATATAATTATTCAGAAATATAGTGTTTCTTAATATTTAAATGAATGTAAACGTGGAAATGTGGATACACAGGTGGATGCTCTAAGTGTCTTGGACTGACCGAGTGACTAATTAAGAAATTTTACGATGGATTCACCATGAATTTTTATCAATCTTCGTTAGGAGATGCCACGCAGATACAAGAAAATGAATACAGTTGTATTTATAAGAATGGACATTAAATAGTTGTACCTAAAGATATGGACAATGGACGGCTGCACCTAAAGAGACGGACAGTGGACGGTTGTACCTAAAATAATGGACAGTGGACGGTTGTATATAAAGGGATGAACAGCGGATGGCTGTACCTAAAATGATGGACAGAAGACGGCTGTACCTAAAAGGATGGACAGAAGACGGCTGTACTTAAAGGGATAGACAGTGGACGGTTGTATCTAAAGGGATAAACAGTGGACGGTTGTGCCTAAAGAGATGGACAGTGGACGGTTAACCTAAAGGGATGGACAGTGGACGGTTGTACTTAAAGGGATGGACAGTGGACGGTTGTACCTAAAGGGATGGACAGTAGACGGTTGTATCTAAAGGGGTGGATAGTAGACATTTCGATGATGTTCTGCATGTGTTAAGCCAATTCAATTCAATCTAAGGTATTTGATATTAAAAAAATAAAACCTTTAATTTTTTAATATGAGTTTGTACTTTACTGTGAGAATTGTTTAATATATATTTGCAATAGCACCTCAACCTTTTTAAACCAATATGACATAGCTTTATGTTTCATTGGACGATTGGTTGTTAATATCATTATCATAATAAGACTATTCGTACAAGAATAACATTAACTCACTTTTTACAATTTTCAATTTCAAGGTGAATAGATTATCCTAAAAGGATGGACTCAACTGTAATAACTAAAGGGATAGGGAGTGGATAGTTATACCAAGTATCTGAGGTTATTGGTAGAGATCAGAAAATAACTTGTAGTACAAGATGATTTAGCGAGCGATTATTATTAGTTATTAAACTTTAATGAAAAAATGAAGCGTCGACAAATTAATATTTATCCTTATTGAATTTTCAACGAATTCAAACGTTCAATTTGAACTGACGTAGGTACACTACATTACAGAACAGGTTATAACACTTATATTAAGAAATTAAAATCAAATCTTAAAATAGCCGGACTACAAGAAATAAGAAATACATAATTGCAAATCATTCCATATCTGAGCTAATAATGATGTCGGAATTTTTGTAAAGATTGCTTAATGAAAATTAATTGTATAAATAAATTAATTTAGATTTAGATTTTGATAAATATGTATTGTCGAAGAATTCGAAATCAATAAAAATTAAAATAGTCATAAATTATTCATATTTAAATGAAATTTTTATTCTTCAATTCGGTATTTTTCCCCGGTTAGGAAACAGATCCAGGTTTGAATCCCGGTGGCGCAACAAGTATATTTTTCGATAAAATTAATTTTATATGTATATCTTTCTAATTAATATATTTAATTCATATTTAAAATATCACAGACCGTCTGTTCTGAATAATTACAAGTTCACAATAAGAATGTGTTCACCCAATATGTTAATTATTATTAGATTGAACCGCGGAGTAGTCAGAGGCGGAACTTTAGTGTTAATAAATAGCTTAAAATCATTTCTGCATACATTTTATTTTGATTAGTTTCGAAGCTGATTTGAAATAAATAATTATTTTAGATTATTGTTAAACGATATACTTATATTGTTAAAATATATTGTACAATATTTCGGGCATCTTGCCAGAAGAAACAACAATGATGGCTTGCGATTGTCGGCAAAATGGAGGGATAAACGAAAATCTTCCCCCCGCTTGACCGAACACAGTGAAAACTGTTTAAACCTTTTAAAAAGGTATTACAACTTACGGAAAAGCATATGTCCGCGAACGCACTTTCTATGGAATAAGTAATCATCAAATTGTTTTTGTAATTAATGAATGTTAAATTAATTTTGTTTATCAACTCAACGCTAATACTTGGTGTTTGGAAGGCTTGCTGGGCCAACAAGTTAGCCTTGATTTGTGCGATCTGGTTCTGGGTAGAGTTGTTGGCAGCGTTGGCCTAAGTGTTTAAAAAATGCTTCATTTGGCTGAAATTATTGGAATGTATTAATTAGAAAGATATACATATAAAATCAATTTTATCGAAAAATATTGTTGTTGCGCTATCTAGATTCAAATCTTTCCAAACCGGAAAAGGTGCATTATCCGACTATGCTACAGCGACAGTACTTTTGACGAGAGATATTAAAAGACTGCTGCATTCCAGGCATACTCCAGGTTATCCGAAAAATGTGTAATGAATTTCGATATTATTAAAATTTTATAATTATTCAGTGCGGGAAACAGAGGGCTCACGTCTACGTAAATGTTCTTGCAAAACGTATTTAAGGGTCTTAATATTAAACCATACTTATTATATGCACTTAAAAGTGAAAAAAATAATAGAGAAACATATTGAAAATAATGAAGATAAAAACATAAAACGCCAACAATATTTTTTCATGGCTTCTTAGGATAATTTTTATGGTTATTCTATGGACCGCCGTCCATACTTCAACCTGGCCTCAATTACGTCTGAAGTATTAGAATGCAAATTTAAAACACCGTTTTTTCAGTATAGCTAAAAAATCATAATTGTCGTTAACAATAATACTAATTAAAAACAAATAAAAATTATATAATTGAATATATAATAATAATAATATGTTAAGTCCAGCATAGTCGGATTGATTGTGCAAGACCTGAATCGTCAAATAAATAAGACATACAAGTTACAAAATAATATTTATGTTATGAGAAATAAAGAAAGAAAAAAATAATATTAAATAAACACATGTGCATAAACAAAATATAAGTAATACATTTCAACTACGGCTAATTTTGTACACGTATCTGTAGCTACTCTGCAATCTATGCCATTCTCTGGTCAGAGAGCCAGCCTTCCATGAGAGCGCCGCTTGCACTAGAGAGTTGGTGCTGACCTCCAACAGCAACTCGATGTGTCAGAAGCGGAACGAATCCATGCACACGGTCTTCGGCAAACATTATAGATGCGCTACAATAACGCGCCAGCCCGAACAGTATTCTTCTACCAGAGCTAGCGGGTACACATGCTGGTGAAGAACGATTTAAAAAATATGCTTTTCATCTCCTTACAGCGTCGATCGAAACGCCGTGACAACACATTCTCATGAAAGCTTGACTATCTCCTCTGTCATTCGATGTCATCGTCATGTCCATTTTCATTGAAGATATGACCAAGGTGTGTATTTGACATTTTCTTGAACGCTCAATGTCGTCCCGTCCAGCCACACGGGAGGAATATTTATTATATGGCCATTTTCCATATTTGAACGCATTTTCCATGTATGACCGATTTGTGACATTGTATAATATATTATGTTTTGCAAAAAGATTTTTTATCGCACTAATATGGTTCACATTCGTCCAGCCCAAGGAGCAGCCAATTTTTGCATCGCATATTCGCTCACTCAATTCGTCCATGTATAATATATATTGAAGAAAATTGGCGACATGCACCCGCCCAGCCTCACCCCAGCGCCTTCCCACCACACTAAGTTCTCTTGCTGCCTGTGCCACCTGTCAAGTATGTCTACAACTGGTTAGGTTAGGTTAGATTCTTCCATAATTTATCGTACAGTTTCTTCCATAATTTATCGTATCTAAAGCGGTCAAAGGCTTTCTTCAAATCGAGAAAGCACGCGTATATCGTGGTTCTTCGATTATTGAAATAGTTCACAATTTGCTTTACGACAATGATCGCACTCTCAGTTCAGAGATTTTTTTTGAACCTCATTTGATTGTCTCTAGTGTTTATGTTTATATAAATTTGGTCTATAATGATTGCTTAAATATGAATTAAATATATTAATTATAAAGATATACATATAAAATTAATTTTATCGAAAAATATTGTTGTTGCGCTACCGGGATTCGAACCTGGATCTCTTCCCTAACCGGGGGAGGTGCTTTATCCAACTAAGCTACAGCGGCACCATTTTTAGCGACAAATTTTCGACCTTATATGTTACCTTTTTTTTGAAATTGATACATTTAATCGTTCCATCATTTGACAGAGCCATCTACCTTATTTTTACAGAATCTCTAATACCTTTAAGTAAATCTGATAGCAGACGCCAGAATTATCAATTCATTTTTATTAAATTTTGGACACATTGATACAACTTTATTATTTTTTAGGAGAACACATTCTTATTGTGAAGTTGTAATTATTAATAATTGTAATAATTACAACTTCACAATAAGAATGTGTTCTCCTAAAAAAAAAAAACATGATTTCTTTAAAAATTCTTGCCAGCATAGCGCCAAATATAGTTTTAAAACTTTTACCATCAATCTTATTATTACCATTCTTCCAAGTCATCTATCGTCTCAGGCTTACCGGCGTAGACTAGCAACTTCACATATCTCCACAGAAAATAATCACAGATCCATTACGCGAAATTATGCGCTCATCGAATGTTTCCTTCGATGTGTGGCAAGTTGCGCCGTCTTGTTGAAACCACAGCTCTTCCACTATAATGCCATTCAATTGGGGAATGAAAAAGTCAGAAATCATGGATCTATAGCGCTCTCCATTGACTGAAATGTTTTGGCCGGCATCATTTTTGAAGAATCAACAGATTCTTCGGTGCGTACTGTACGAGGTCTCTGCGGATGCGTATTATTAATTAGAGTATAATACGTGGTGCGAAAACAATCCATGGTTATTCGAACTCGGGTGGAAGATTATGTCAACCGTGAAATGGATGTAGCGCATGGTTAGTTTCGCGAACTGAACCACGATTATCGAAATAAATTTACTGTTCTGGCGTAAGTCTATTCATGGTGAAATAGCAAACCGAACTGAGTACAAATCAGCTGTCAGCTGCCAATTCGAAAAACAAACCTCTAAAAAAACATCCTTTATGAAACATGGAAGCAGTGAGAATAAAAATAAATAAACAAAATCATACACCCATTTAATGAAAAATCAGAGTGACTTCAGTCAAAGGAGCCAAAGCCTGTAGATATATAAATATCATTTTATATAATTCTAACTTACTATCACGCTACTTCTTCGTGGAGATGAGCTAGGGGATGAAGGGCAACATTCTTATATCCTGATACTATATTTTACTACTCTCTACTCGCTCTATCTACGCTCGTATCATTCGCACTCATACGTCTTCGCACGTAAGCATGTCGATTATCGAAACTTTTAATAGGACCATCTTCCAATATATGGTATGGTCGTGCCAAGTTTACCGTGGACATCTTCTATTTCTGGTGTCATAAGCATACGCGTCATGTCTTTCTTACTATTTTCTCCTCACTCATTCGTTATGCATGACCAATCCGTCTAACCGAATCTTTTTTTTATCCTATTACTGTACTAAGATTAGTTTTAGGTACGTTCCTTTCTAATTGGTGTATTTTTTACTCTTCCTTTAACGCAAATCGTATTTACAACAGAACGCGAGTTTTTATAAAATGTTTGCAAAATGAATATATCTTCTTCCGTTTAAAAACGCTGCATATGCATAATAAATTTGCCTGGTCCCTAGATAATAAATGTCAAATAAAACAATTGTAGAAGATACAAAGTATTATATATCAAGTTGTGCTAATAAACTCAAATAAAGTTATAACATTGTTTTATTTATGTCCATCCATTATGATGAAATTCTACAAAGTTAACGACGATTCTATAAATAAAATGAAAGATAGGATACTTCTATTGAAATCAAATGACGCATTGAGCAAGCTTATGCAATCTTTATCCGCATGAATTAGATGTTCTGCATTGATGAACTCAGCCCCAGATTGCGATTGTGAATGATTATAGATACTAGCCTGATTCTAGTAAAAAGTGTACAAAAACTTATAAAAGTAATACTAAAAAAACCAAAAGATTATCTGACAAAGTTACTTTTCGAAGAATTCAAAGTACCAACATATTGTGATCTACTCAAAAAAAAATCTATTATTCAAATATTAAAAGAAAAAGAAAAATATCATTTTATTACTGAAAATCGTACTAGGTTTAAATTTGTATTTTCATGCTCAAAAATTAACACAGTTTACCCGAAAACATCAGGAAGATTAATGATAATAAAGAAATAATAAATTCTATCAAAAAATTCTTTAAAGATAAACATGTATCCCGAAATTTATAATTTATTATATTTTATTTTTTATAAGCTAGTTATTTTAAACAATTATTATTAATATGTGATCCTTTTCTCTGCATAAGTACATGCTTTCTAGAGAAGTTGTCGAACTAAAAACAAAAAACTTATTATTGTATTATATCATTGTAATTATAACAGATTAAGAAAAAAAAATTTAAAAAAAAAAATGATACCTTATGTTATACCAAAGAAATGATAAGGCGACTTGAATCATTTCAGATGTAGTAGATCTACAAAAGAATGTTCAAAATTAGAATCAAAAAATGTAAAAAATTAATAATTTAAAAAAATGAAAATGTTATATATTGGATAAATAAAGGAAATTAAGTATTTAAAATAATAAAAATATTAAAAATGTAATATTTCGTTTATATGATGAGACATTTAGAGATGTATCAGATCTTGCATCTCATAATACAGGAACAGATTGTTGGAAGTCAAGACCTTGGAAGAAGGAGAAAATCATGGCTGAAGAACTTAAGGTAATGGCTTGACCGGTCTACTGTAGAACTTTTCCGGGCCGCAGTGAAGAAGAAAAAGAAGAAGAAAAAGAAGAAAACAATTTTATGTTAAGACAGTTCGAAAATGGGACTTAATTCAAATCTGAAAATGGCACCCTAGAACAAAATAAGACACCTTTTATGGCTAATAAATAAAAAGAGATGATAATGAATGTTGTCAGTACCCGAAAGAAAAAGTGCAGGGGTGTGAGTAGTTGTTAATAAAAGGTTCTTTAAAAATATGTTACCTTTAAAAATGGTTTAATTAAAATCATGCAGGAAAGTACGCTTCTTAATAGTTTTTTTAGTACCTGAGCTAACGTGGAGTACCTTTCAAAAAAGTCCGCGCGCACCATCTTCTAAGAATGAGGCCAATTTAAAGAAAAAATATTTCACTTACATACGAGTATTTAGAAAGAACGTCATAAAATTTTATAAGTTCTCAGTATATGACGTAACCTATCTACGTAGGCGCGAACTGCGAAGAAGAACAATAAGGATATTATATCGTAAAAATATTTCACACTCACAAATACAAAATTGGTTCACGATTGTAAAACGATCGATCATCTTGTTGTAATAATCATAACACATTTGATTACCGATATCTTGTATTGATTTACTAACCGCTAGATTGCAATGTCGTTCAGAATGCGAGGAATGCGAGAGACGACAAGCAAAAATGTCATTTATCAAAATAATATACGTGGTTTTTTTTGCTTCTTAACCCACAGCGAGTTACTATGGTAAAATAAATTATTGCCGTGAGTAAATCATTTGGATTATATATGCTTAGTGATAAATAATTATGGAATAATGTACAATTTTGAGGTGATTTTTACATTTCATTTTATGACCCTCATAAAAATCCAACAGCAAAGTATTAAATGTGGAATGAATAGCAAAGTATAATATGTAATTACTTTTATTAATATTTAATACTAAGAGTGGCGTAATTTTTTATGGATACAATGTATATTTACAGATATCATTGAAGGCGTAAAAAATAAGACCATAGCAATTTTAAAATGTTTTTTTGGCAACTAATTTAAATGTTCCAAATTTGGACTATGATTCTATTTAATATCTGAATATGACTAATCTATGTCTTTATTGTCATGTGATCTTAGTGGAGCAATTTCTATTCAGGTTTCTTATGTATGATTTAAAGTTGCCAGGGAAACCCCATTGATTTTGAGATCAATGTACACATTATATTATAAATACATGTTGGAAAGAATTTTGGAGAAACATGTTTTGTATGAAATTATATATATATGATGCAGAAGGATGGAATTGGTAATCCGGATCCAAGTTGGCTTACTATTTTGCGTTCGTGTAGATATTGCTATGTCTGAATTGGTTGTGCACCATAATGACGGAGAGTAACGACAGAAAAAGTAAATTGACAGTTTATAAATAAATTAAATAAATTGATAGTACGCAGTGAAAAAGGAGTGAATACTAAAAGCTGCTGACGTGTCCGAGTCTATAAAGAAAGTTAAGAGTGAAGCTGGGGGGTACGCGGCGGCCATTAGGTGCTGATGACACATGCAGTCAGTGCGTTATAGTTCCATAGTTGTGCGCGTCTTGGCTATGACGCTTTGGTTGATGATCCATTGACGACAGCAGGCGTTTGCCACACAATCATTAAATATATTAAGGCGTACAATTTTACTTTTTTAAATTATTTTTTAGGTCAGGTGTGATGTAATAGATAAGAAGGTTAATATCATGTATTATAATTACCATAAAATTATGTTAATATAATTCTTATTTTTAAATATCATACACATTATAATATGACATTTAAAAATAAGGGTAATTTAGAAAACATCTATTATTGAAAACATTGAAATTTATAATAATTCTAGGCCATTTGTGTTGAAATATAAATAAAATATTCGTTGTTTTGTAACTCGCGTCAAATTCAAAATATAAAAATATTATCCATGAGGTTTAAATTATATTTAAAAAAAATATTGTGCTAGATAATAAGCATATCTATATTTTTTAAACATCATTAAATTGATCTGCAGTGACACGACGATAAAATTTGCATTCCATTGATAAGTGTAAGATTAATTTATGAATAATTAATAATTCACTGAAAAATGTATGAGAAAAATATATTGTTTTTACCGATTTTTTAAATACTTAAATGGTAATGACTTTAATAAAAATTTTAAGAATTGAATGTGTCAAAATTATAGGAGCTCATGTCTCTTTAGAAGAAACAATTAAAATTTATTGTTGAATACATACAACACGTATACGTCGTTTGCCTCACAATGTCTCCATTCTGCAGGAATTGTAAATCAAAGACTGACTCTTAACCATTTGTCTGAGATAAATTCTTTATTTTTAAGGCAATGGAAGTTTGGAGAAGCTTGTTATGGTGGACCTCGTTAAAGGACGAAGAGAAAGAGGATTATCTCTCATCCGTCGGATCGATCAAGTGGAAAATGTAACAGACACTTCTATGGTGACAGCCCTAAAATCTGCAGGATGCCAAGAAAAGTAGAGAAGCATAGTCAAGAGGGCGAGAATTTATGGAGATCGCGATCTTCAGTCAATAGAGACAGACGTGGATGATGAAATAAGAATATGTCTGATTGCGTTAACTGATTAAGATAGGTTGTGGCAGACCATATCGTTTTTATGATATTTATATTAATTCTTAACATCGAAAAATATTTGTTTACATTAATTATTGATTAAGTTAGGTCGTGCTTTACAAGATTGAAAAATAAATATTACGGAAAATTGGCCACTACCAAGCAGAAGCAGTCGGCCACAATCTACCAAGTTATAAAATAATCGATGAAAATATAATTATTTTAATATTTTTCTTCTAAGAATACGATGTAAAAATGTTCGAAATTTAACATAAGGAAATCAGTTTGTCTATTTATTTCCAAGATTTAATATTGACGTTGAACAGTTTTTTGTTGGAGTTGTTATGGTGAGAGAAATATCATTGAAGAGCTTCGGGGCTTGAAAAGCCGACAACTCCATTCGAATGACGTATTTATTTTAGAGAGGATAAAACATTTCTTTTTTGGCATCTTTACGCTTTTGTTTGTTAGAATTTCTTCTTTCTGCCTCGGCTTCATATTCAAGGGGGAGGCATCTAGTCTAACTGGTTCTTTTTTAAATATTGTCAAATCAAATGATTATAAAATGAAAGAATAATGTCATTGTATACAAGAAAGTTTATTATCTATATTTTATGATACTTGCATGTATTAAAAGTGGAAAATGTGCATTTTACTTGAACATAAGGCTATTCAAAAATAATTACATTGGGATTAACATTAAATATGTGTGTCCATCATGCCAGCATAAAGTTATCTACCAAATTGTCTATGTTGATGCTTGTCTGATTTAGATTATGCAGGTCCCTCACGTAAGGGATTACTTCTCAGGATGGTCCTGGATCCTGGTTGTGAAGTATGGCCAGCTGCATTTGGCATTTCTCACGTCAACTACTGCAGCAGTATTTTGTTTTTGGCTAACGAATAAGAAATGGAACAATTCTTAGTGTTGTAAAATAAAGCTATGAGAATAATCCTCAGAAAAAATAGATATACTCGAATCAGTGCAATTCTGAAAGATCTGAATATGATATAATAATAATAATAATGTGTTTATTCCAGCGTGATCAGGTTTTTTTTAACCCTATTCGCCATAAAGATAATAAATATTATGTTACACATTAAAGGTTATGAAATAAATATAATGCTATGAAAAAGAAAACCAAGAAAAATATTAATAAATAAAAAAAATTAAAAAAGTTAATAAAAAATAAAAAGTTCACACATATATACACACAAAATATAAATATTACATATATAACTACTTCAGTCACGGTCGTATATGTAGGAAATATATTTGAATATGATGGTATTTATTTACAAAATCCTCAATAAGAAAATATCAGCGGAATTTACACGAAAAATTGATGCAAATCAACATGAGCACGAGCATTGCGTAAAAGGAAGGGATAGACTGAGACTCAAGAAGGAGGCTAAATCTCAGATATCTCAGAATTTTTTTAATGAAATGCCAGACAACATAAGAAAGGAAGAGAAATTGAATAGATTTAAAATTAAACTGACCAAATATATAAAAGATAAGTTTTAGTAAAAGAAAATACTTTAATCTTGTTTATATTAGAGCATATATATGATTGCTTATGTATGCACTATGTTTATAATAATAATGCATTTATTCTAGCGAGATTAGGTTTTATTTTTTTAATCCGATTCGCCATAAAGATAATACATATTATGTAATACATTAAAGTTACGAAATAAATATAATGTTATGAAAAAGAAAACCAAGGAAAATATACATACATAAATAAAAAGTTCACACATATATATAAATTTAAACAAAATATAAATACTACATATATGAATATATATGACTGAAGTCACGGCCATTATTGTATCTATAGCTATTCTGTAGGCGTTGCCATTCTCTGGCCAGGGAACCAGCTTTCCACGAGTGCGCCGAATTTGTTAAGAATTAAATAAATAAATATATTAATTTCATTTTAAGTGACCGTATATCTCTCCCCTAAACCATATTACATATCCAATGTATTCGTTTTATAATAAGTAAGTACTCTATTTCATATATTAATAAATCTTTACAAACTTGCAGTAATAAGTAGTATTATGTACAAAATCTTTTCCACTTTTATACATTTTTATTGCAGTATAAGTGTGAACCAAAAACTTATTCACTACTCTACACACTTGTGGCAGTATAAGTGTGAACCGAAAACTTTTCCACTTCTTTAGACACTTGTAGCAGTATAAGTGCAAACGAAAAATATTCTTTTTTATACGCACTTATAGCAGTACAAAATATACTCAAAAATATTTCCATTCGTCTTCTTTACATTACTTCTGAGGTACTAATTGTAAGTATTGATGTAACCATATATGGGTAGGATATTTGCCTGTTAAGCAGTTAAGAACATCTTCAATATTGACAAAAACACTTAGGAGCATTTATGTCTAACGTCCGTATTTGGCAAAGCAATTTATTGTTTATTATAATTTTATTATTAATCGTAGAAAATTATTTGTCAGTTTATATTTTTTTATGTTTTCCGTATATTTCCACTTCTTCTTTTACGAAGCACTTAGTCACACAAAATAAATGACGAATTTTCAGTGACTTGTCAAAAAAAAAAAAGATTGAGGATTATGAAATTTAGATAACTTTTATTCACGACATTGAATTATTGTTTTTAAGTGTTTGATTTGATAAGATATCACATATTTGTAAAAAAATTATGCCAATATAAATATGTACTATATAAAATAGAGCACGTCTCGTAAACTATCCCACAACACTGAAATTATCGAAGCTAAATTACTGCGGTTTGGTTAAAATTTACTAAATGATGACGCGGTGGGAACGGAGTTACGAATAAATACAGCTGTCGAGTCAGGTACGTTCAACCGCACTGTCAGTGGCTCGGAACTGTGCTCACCACACATGTACCGAAGAATCCAGCTGCATTGAAAATGTATGAATGTACCAGCCATATTTTGGTGGCGATATCGAAATAAGGCGTTTGATCATTTAATACTAACTTATTTTTATCGTTCGAAAGATCTTTTAGATGACGAGTCTGAATATCTTTGGATTGATTGTATTATTATCGCTATGTTCAAGACACCTATTTGATAATATTTGAACGCAAGTTTAAATATTACAAATGCAATAATTCTAATGGTAATAAAAAAAAACGCGTTACATGTATCATGTATTATAGAACGTCTACATAGAATATGGCAGAGAACAAGATATATAATTTTTAGCATACGTTGTTCTAGAACATTCCAAAGATTTTTGAAGAAAAATGTCAGCTTTTTACGCTGCGCTTTATGATATGCTCTCACCAGTTTAAAAGTGGGTCAATCCAAAACTAATAACAAATATATAACAATTCTACTGATAAAAATGATAGTTATTAAAATACTTCCCAAACATGGATCAAAGCAGTATTCAAAAATATTTTAATTCGATTCTAAAAGCTAGGTATGTATCTACCAATTATTATAAGTATATTTGAAAATATTATTTTTTCCCATCATTATGTTTGGCTTTTACGCGGTTCATTTATAATTGTTCAATTTATAAATAAAATCATTTATTGTTTAATGTAGAACATTAATAATCTTCCGTCTGGAATATTTAATCAGTATTATTTTATTCGTATCGGAATAGTAAATATAATACAAATATGACAATTGGGAATTCCAAATGTTATCGACACTTATCGTGTACAAGTTCCCCTTTTAAGACAAATTTATTAATTTATCAATAATATTAAATGATGTGTGACTTCTTCGGGGATTTATATAAATTTATTGACTTGTTTAAAAATTACCAAAATATATCTGTCCAGCGAGTAAACTACTTTCTATTTAGAAAGAACAATACAATTGAACTTTTTCCCCCCATCTGGGGCCACGCGGTCAAGACACACATGAAAAGACTACAGACCTTCCAAAATAAGGTCATCAGACTAGCTCTGAGAGCCCCAAAATTGTTAAGAGTCACTCAACTACACCACGATCCCGGCATACTCACCGTCATGGAGTACATTAAACAAACCTCCAAGCGTTTCTATGCGTAACTCCCCAAGCACCGAAACCCCATGATTAATACACTTTCAAATTATGATATAAACGTCCCGTCTAAAATCAAACGTCCCAAGACAGTCCTCGCCTTGAGGCTACTAAATCACTGCGCCATTAAGCAGGAATCATGCTTCCGGTTAATTTTTTTTATTGCAGTATAATAATAACAACACTAAAAATAAATTTTATCAGGCCATTATGGCAAACATTATGATGAAGGAGCGAGGGGTCCAGCGGACCCGGTACCCTATTTGACATGAGACCAAAGTCCAAAAAATTTAATATAATGTGCATACGTAATATGCGCATTGTAACAGAGTATTGATGTTGCTCAGCATTTTCATTAGTCAGTGAGCGAGGTTGTCGTTTGAAATTAGTTAAAAAACTCGGTGTCTGTTAATTTTAAAATGTATTATAGTTGTGTTTTTACAATGGTACCAACATTTAGCTTAATCGAATGCATTTGTTGGTTTTTACGATGTTATAAATATAAATATTCCTAAAAGCATTACATGAACCATTTTTTCTTTATTTATTACATAAATATACAATACTTAACTCTATTTCTATCATATACTCGGCGACAAAAAACATAATACTCATATATCGCAAAAAAACGGTATACATGGAAATTTGAGCTCTGTATATGTTGTGTTCTATTTCCTATGATTTTTCCAGCACCATGTAATTAATTAATATTTTAAAAAAAAAGTAAACTATTAAATAAAATAGCAATAAATTTGTATGAAACCACGAAATTTATTATACGTCAACCGGGTTCGCGTATTAAAAACTGACCATAAATACAAAAATAGTGCACTTATATATACATAAATAGGGAGATAGAATATAATATTACATGCGAAAAAGAAAGACAGAATACATATACAATAAGATAGAACATCAATAGAGACAGAATATAAAATTATATGCGAAAGAGAGAGACAGAATACATATACAGTTAAACGGAACATTAAGGAATGGAAAAATACAGTGTTGATTTTAAAGGAAATATACCTAATATGGGGCTAATGGATAAATTAATTTGATTATTAAGAATTGGCGTACCACTATTTATTGCCTTTTTTATTTCAAGGGCTTCTAAATTGTTCAACCGGAGGCCAAACCCGTTTTTATAATGGATATTGACCCCTTTGGTATTATTAAAGGAATGGTCTTTTTCAATAATATGGATGGAAGATTCTTAGAAACGGTTTAAACATTTAAGATGTTCTTTGACACGAATATCGACATTACGAGCAGTTTTGCCTCTATAGAACGACAGACAATTATTGCAAGAATTATTGCCTACATAGAATGAGAGATAATTGTTCTGCGAAAAAAAAAAGTATTACATACATGTTTTTGAAACGGGCAAGCCCCTCCCGGCATAGTCCATCCCGGCAACCCCCACCTTGATACCTTAAGAATAGTGAATGGTTACCCTCATATCGGTTAGGTTGGCTTTTTTTATACTTCATGGCAACTGTGCTATGTTTCAGTGCAGTCTTGCCGTAATGCAACACGGCATGGCCGCCAAACCATGAACCATTAATTCTCCCACGTAAACTGTATTTTAAGAAATTCACAAACAGACTAGACACAAACAATAAAATAATTCATTTAAAATATGTATAAGTGTGAAACAAGTGTGACAATGCTCAACGTAGCCCAAAGAGCCAATGAATAGATATACCGAACTCGAAGATACAGGACACCGAGTGGTAAAGCTAAAATGTTAAAGGACAAGGAATTTGACGAGACGAGAAAATAAATTAATGTAATATGTAACTTTCAATCTTTATATAGAGATGTTAATATTTTGTATTTAATCAAATTCGACCTTTATATGCTAGATAGATAAGAAAACAAAATTCATCGTATACAAGAGATATCTCGACAAAAGGAATCGTTTTAATATTTCCATTAACCTCACTACTAATTCTAAAAGTATCAATATATTTTATTACGGTGCCTTTGGGCCCTAGAGGATAGGAAGCCATAGGGGCCGCTACATATCTAGCTCAGTCTGAGTCCTCAAGTGTGTGTGTGTGTGCTTTGATGACGCTTGCTACCTCGAATGGGATGATAATTGTTTCAAAGGCATTCTGATTTTCACTTTACATATTTATTCATAAAACACAATTAATCCCGACATTGGATGCACGAAAAATGTTCTTTAGATATTCCATCTTTAGGTCACATTTCTTCTGAGGAAAGTTATTTTTATTTATTTTTTCTATTTACGGAGTTTATCTATTGTTAACATGAGCAGCTAGCTGAGGATTCGGGCCGCCACACGCCCGCGCCATCATTTATCTCTTGTACCAGGAGATAGACTGGACACCATCTCGTCTCAGCTTTGTTCATAAAGCCCATCTATCGGCCGTCGCTCGCATGCCGCCTCCTTGCTCGTTGCAGTGGGGTCTCTCGCGGGTAGACCAGGACCATGCATTTTGGGTTCACCGCGTATCTTACTCCGCCATCTCCCGAGGAGTGCGGTGCTCCACCAACGTGCCTATTTTCGAAGCGTTCCCACCAAAAGTCACGTTTTGTTCTGCTGCCCACCAGAATCGGATTCTCGTCCCTGATTCATCCATTTAGACGGCCAATCATCATAAGTCGGCAAAGTATGCCACCCAAAACTTGGCGCGCAAATTCAAACATCACATTCTATTTCAACATATACATTGAACACTGACATTTAACGCGAAGTATAATATGTGCCACGTTCGTGACGTTTTCGCATAATTACGACTCTATTAAGTTCAGATTGAACTAAATAGATCCCCCAATGTGTGAGTGTGGTGCCGAGGAGGAAACCCTTGACTGCATCTTTTTTGCCTGTCTATTGCGGATCAAAGGTTTTTTTTACAGTAATCTCGTCAATGGTAATTTTCAATTCCCGGTTAACTTGTGTCATATTTTTTTCCTTAACTCGCCACATTTAATATATATGACATAAAATTTTTTAAACGACAACGGTATTGACTTGTAATGTAATATTTCCTATTCTATAATATTATTGTACTTTTTTCTATAAAATAAAGTTTTTACATGATTAATGCCAGAAATCACTCTTGAATGGTGGATTGCCTATTTAAAAGAATAAGAAAAAACCTCTATTAAGGTAATAATAAATCAAATCCAGTTCTTAAGTTGTGAATGTACATATCTGTGCATTTTTCGGAAAGGTTTGTTTTCTTTCGCGGAACCCTAGTAAGAGAAATTCGACCGAGTGACATCGCACGATTACGGTGGATAATTTTGGTAGCCAAGACACGGGAGTTGACTCTTTTGGAAACTTTGCGAAACAATAACTGCATTGTGTCTCTCGCTGTATGGTAGGTTGCACCATCTTGCTGAAACCACATGTCTTTTTAATTGACACCCAACTTATCCCATAAAAAGTTTGCTATCGTGTCACGTGAAGCATACCATTGATTGTTAACGCGGCTTCAGCGACATTTTCACAGTACGGTGGTATTTGAGCTGTCGAAAAACATATTCACAGCTTTCACACGCTTAGACTGTTATCAAGAGGTCAACCGGTACTCGAAGATGAGCAGGTGTCTCTGCATCCGAACTGAACTAATCTGTTAGAATTTTTGAAATAAATTCACAATTGCGGTATGAGATGGGTGTGTAGGTATGTGCAGAAATGTTCACGCAGTTTGAAAAGTATCAATTTTTGTAATGAGTTATGCAACATGCATTTATGTAGCGTTCTATAACTAAAATATCAATGTTTCACAATAACAATTGTCTCGTGACGGATGCTATTTAATTAAAAATGTCAATTTCCGTTGAGTCACCCGTTGCACGAATTACTCAGCGTTTCTTTGACATAGGATTTATTGCAATACGTTATGCGTAATTAATTTTTATCAGCCCGGTCTAAAAATTAGGGAATTTGAAAACGATATTTTTTTGGTCTAATAAATTTTTTGTTTATTAGTTAAGATAATTTAAAATTCCCACAGATAACTATTTTAAATAGCCACTGACGCGTTTACAGCTTGATATTAGTCATTAGTTGGATATTATTTCCTATTCATGAAATTTTTGAAACCATACTATTTACAGATCGAAATACTACTAGGTGAATATTATGTTCCAGGCCGATTTTGTTTAGCCGCCATTTTAGTTTAACAGATATTTGTCAGTTTAAAATTTAATAATTGCAAAGAATAATTAATTACAATTATTTTTGAGTATATAAAGTTTCAACAACGTGTTGAAATCATTAAAACATAATCGTTTGACTTTTTGAAAAAAATCGTCATTAGAGACAAGGCTCATTTCGACTTGGCGCGTTTTGTTAATACACAAAACAACCGTTATTGGGGGTACTGAAAATTTTAAATTGATACACCAACGGCCTTTACATCCACGGAGAGTTACTGGGGGGCCTATTTATTTCAGGATGCAAGAGGCAATGCTGTAACCGATAATGGCGATCGTTATAGTCACATCTCGGAAAAGGTCAATTAGGCCTGCAACACGTGTGATTTCAACCGGACGGTGCCACCTCACACACAGCCCGGGTAACGCTTAAAAAAAAAGGCTACATAATGTCAAAATGCTGTGATTGGCCTCCTAGATCACCTAATTTGACGGCTATCGACTATTTTTTGTGGAGGTACTTTAGAGAATCTACGTCAATAAGCCAATAGCAATTCCAATGCTACAGAATCATATTCGAAATGAAATTGCTGAAATAACACGCGAAGTGCGAGAGAATGCTATTTATTATTATTATACACGCCATATTCATGCATTAACATAATTTAAAAAAAAAATAGAAAATTTCATTAGAAGTGCAATACACAAAGAAAAAAAAGTACATAAGATCAGTATGTACTTTCACAATCAAAATTAAAAATAAATACATAATATGAAGTTGTAAAAATGTAAAATGTAAAAATCTTTTTTACGTTAGCGATCATCTTTTTTTCTTCTACTTCAATCTACCCTTTAAGAGTGATTTGTTCGAACGCCGTTCAGAATATCCTTCGACTTTCAGGATCTCTTTTGCTCGCAATTTTGCCTTAAATTATGTGATGCAGAATGTGGTACCTACCTTATATTATTTAATTTACGGGTTTTTATTGTTTAAAGGTTTTATTTTTTATTTCGCATCTACACCATTGAAACCATAATTTGAAACCCTGTCAGCCTTATTTAGAAGCTTTAAGTTAAAGTAAATAATGTAATGTTATTTACATATAAAGTTAATTGATTTAAACAAGATAATTCAGGGATTCCCTGGACCCATATTACTCCAAATATTCGCGATAGGCATTATCAAAAATATTTAAGTCGTTCAACCGCTTGCTCATGATAAACTGGATCGATTGTATACTGTGTAGTTCTTACAAACTGCGAGTGCATGAAATACATAAGTTTGCAATCAATGACGACTTAAGAAAAACAAATATTTTTTATATTATGTTTAATATTTATAATAGGTATAATTGATCTAAGTAGAGTCGCAGTTGTGCGGGATTTGGGTGTGTTCTTTGATGAAAAATTGTTATTTATTCAACATTACAACGAAATTTGTAACAAGGTGATGAAATCGATAGTCAAAAACTTTAATTCGCTCCGCTCTCTTAATAACTTTATATACATCTATTGTAAGAAGTACGCTGGAATTTAACTCCACTCTGTGGTCTCCCTACTATGGCTCACATATTATAAAAACCGAAAGAGTGCAACATTAATTTATAAGATTTTTCAATTTTAAATTGCATTTTCTGATAGAAAATATAAATTAAGATTATTTAATGGGTCTACTTCACTTGAAAAAATTAGCCTGGAGAAAAGATATGAGCGATATAGTATATCTATATAAAATTATCAATAGCATGTTGGACTGCCCTTAGTTGATGCAAATGGTTTCGTATAAAGTACCAACTCAAACGAGACAACATGAAGTATGCTTTGTTGGTACACATATAAATAATTATGCTGTTAACTTGTCAATATCGCGGATGCATCGGCTTGGTAACGAGTTAAATTTCGTTGACATATTTCGTTGCTGGAGCATACCTGAACTGATGAGATATTTTTACAGAAATTATACTTAGTTTTAATTTTTGAATGTTATATTAAAATGTTAATTAAAAATGTACTGTTATATGGAAATAAAATAAATAAATAAGTGATTATAAATTTACTTACCATAATAAATCATCTCTCTGTCGACTTCGTACTTATGTCATCGAAGTGTCATCATCCACATTGGTCCACGTCCTCTTGACTATGCTCCTCCACTCATCTGGATATCCTGCAGATTTTAAGGTTGTCACCAGAGAAGTGCCTGGTGCTACTTGGTCGGTCCAATGGATGGAGGGATCTTCCTCTCCGTCCTTCGATATAGTCCACCACAACAAATTTCTCCAAGCTATATTGAAAAATTGAAGGATTCATTTCAGGCAAATGGTTTATAATCTATCATTGATGTTCAGTTCCTGCAGAATGGAGACATTCGTGGGTCTCGCCGTCCATGATATGCGTAACATATATCTCCAGCACTACATATCAAAGGCATCAATACGTCTCCTTTCTGGGTCCATGATTCCAAAATATAGAATGCGAAAAGGCAACCGAACCTTGACCAAGGTTGAACCTTAAACCTTGAAAGGCAGAAACCGTGACCTCCGTTATCTAGGAAATATCGAAATGTACATAAGTATTACTAGTAGGTACGTAAAAAAAAAATATAAGTAGTATAGTAAATGTCCCTTCAATAATGTAAGTATTCGTACAATAACATGAAAATAAATGACTATGTATAATTTTTTTTTAGTAATAGTCCACAATTGAAAAGCTCAGAAACAAAACCGCCACAATCCAATTGACAAAAATAGAAGATGACAGGTTTGACTATGATTATTTATGCAAAAGTGGTAGTATTTCAATCGTACGTAGTAATGCCGTCAGCCACAGAAAACTGAACCAGAGATAAAGGCACTTTAGTGAATAATCAATATTCAACACATGAATTTTTATTTATTTGATAAATAATATACAGGTACTAAATTTAGTAAGTATTTATGAATACATTTTGATATTTATATGGGTACGTTATTATTTTTTTTATTTTAAAACGAGATTTCTGCAATCAAAATAATTTTGGGATTGGATTTATTATGAATTTTTGTGGCTGTTTTTGGCCGAATTTAATCGTCAATAAAATATCTTTTTTTTTTCAAAATTGTGGACTGGCTACTTTCTGCATAACTCTGTTCAATTGATAACTGCTCTTGAAAATATGTTTGTATATTTTAGAAGCATTTTATAAAAAGTATATCAATTTTAAAATCAGCGTTGGTAACAAATACTTTTATATTTCAAATTGGATAGTGTTGGTTTTACTTATGAACTCCTCAATTACACAGTAAAGATTTGTGAAAAAACTGAAATGTATCAATTTGAAAGATATACATATAAAATCAATTTTATCGACAAATATTGTTGTAACGCTACCGGGATTCGAATCTGGACCTTTTTTGAATCCGGGGAAGGTGCGTTATCCAACTACGCTATATATAGATATATTAATTTGAAAAAATGTAACATATTTGTTCGAAAATTTGTTGTCAAAAGAACTGTCGCTGTAGCTCAGTTGGATAATGCACCTTCCTCGGTTTGGGAAAGAGATCCAAGTTTGAATCCCGGTAGCGCAACAACAATATTTTTTTAGTTAATTAATACATTTAATTAGTATTTAAAATATCACAGACCTATCTTCTGAATAATTACAACTTCACAGTAAGAATGTGTTCTCCTTAATAATGAAAATTATTTATTGACACGTATGACAAATAGTTTTTTTTTGTAGTATGATATAATATAATAATCTATATTAAAAAAAAAGCATTGTTTAATTTAATTAACTTGAATTAGTATTCATTTTTAAATTCCTCAATCATTCTAGTATGCACGCCATTGTGTTTAAAATAAATTAATCATGGTAAATATTTACAGTGTCTGTAATAAACAGTTTAATAAATATGAGTATTATATTTACAATAAAATAAATATTATTAATTTAAAAATGTTTTAAACAAATATCAGATATCTCATAGAGACAAAGCTATTTTTTATTGTATTTAATGGAAAATATATGGAAGTATAGGGTAATTACAGGGTTTACTACCTGTCTTCGGCTGGCTTGAGTGATCACTTTATATATATAACGTTCAGCAATTCTCACCCCTCAATCTCCATATTTATCAAATTTTTGAAAATTGTATATATGTTAGTATGTGGACTCGCTTTGAGTACCACTACACCATCATCAATTAACCCAGCCGAAGACAGATCGTAAGTCCTGTAATTACCCCATACTTTCATATATTTTCCATTAAATATAATAAAAAATAGTTTTGTCTCTATAAGATATATGATATTTGTTTAATAACAGTGACTCTGTAGGTAAAAATCCAGTAATTGTGTGTGACTACCTACTATAATATTTATAAAAATAAAAGTTCGGCAATATTTGTATAATTACAATTTATATAGGTAGAGCACCCAAGAAAATAAATAATTTTACAAAAATGTACACAATTTGTACAACACCGCTGTTCAAAATATAGAATAGCTAAAATAATTATTTTAAAAAAAAGTTTCCATTATTCCAATATTGAAAATCTGTCACAGTCTCAATGTTGAGTACAAAATTTCGCGTGCTAGTAAACGTCACACGAGAATAATACTAATCTGAAAGTGACAAGTTAAAACATATTCACTTATTATTCAATTGTTGGCTTTAAATCCGTCACCTGCTGTTTGAACTGTCAAATACAAAACAAACCGCAAGTGTACGCGCACCTGATTGGCCGGCACCGCGAGTGGTGGAGTATTTAAAGGAGAGGCTGTCATTTCAGAGGTTTATTCCGCGATTGGCTCTCGCGGCTTCGACATCGATTCTGCGGACGCATCAATCCGGATGTAAATAAACAATTAGCGTCGTAAAATTCACATGACGCGGTGGATAATTTATAACATTTTGTGACCCAGATAATTCGATGAATAAAATTAAGTGTTACATCTAAACCTTAGAGATTTTGCTGACTAATTAAAAAAAAAATATATATATATATACGCGGTTGTGTGTCCGTCCTCTCCATCTAGATCAGTCGGATCTGCTAACTTTTTTTAATTAAAGAAGTGTTGTGAAAGTTTAATTTTGTATTGTTAAATAATATTTGCATTAAACGTACTACGTACAACGTGATTTCGCAGTAATAAAAATAATTAATGTGAAAGTATTTTTTTTTCTTCGCCGCATTGTTCGTCTGCAATAAAATTTTGCAGATTAATATCTAATTGTTTTGTGATTGGTTGGTTGGTTATTTTAAAGCGCTGAGCTCTGAAACGCCAAAATGTTAACCGGCTGGCAGAAAACGATTTCCAGATGTAAGTAGTCATTTATTATTATTTTTGGTAAAATTATTAGATGCGATAAAAATTAAGATAATACGCGTTTAAATGTTACGGATTTTTGCATTTTGAACTTCACAATGGGTGAACTTTTTTTTATTTGTTTTATTTTCATTATTGTATATTTTACACCACGTATATTTTACATACGAAAGTAAAGACGTATACAATACATTATATATTTTTTAATATAAAGACTGCCATGGAGTATTGATCTCGTTACATATTTTTGTTTTTAGATATATGTATATTAAAAATAATAGGCCACAGAATTTTGGTTTCAATGGGTTGTTTATGGAATGACATAGTTTTAGTTTTAAAGTGTGAATCTTTCATATATACTACCTTAATATCAATTTGCTTGCTTTCAAATATAAATCTATACTGATAAAAAATAAAATGAAATTATTAAGGAGAACACATTCTTATTGTAAAGTTGTAATTAAAACATCACAGACCTATGTTCTGAATAATTACAACTACACAATAAGAATGTGTTCTCCTTAATAATATAAGTTGTATCAATGTGTCCAAAATTTCATGAACATGAATTGAGAATTCTGGCGTCTGCAGTCTTTTTACTCAAAGGTATTTGTGATTCCGTTAAAATAATGTAGATGGCTTTCAAAAATAATGGAACGACAGATGTATTAATTTGAAAAAGTGCAACATATAGGTTCGAAAATTTGTCATGAAAAATACTGGCGTTATA
Organism: Eubasilissa splendida; assembly: GCA_031772225.1. Lineage (NCBI taxonomy): Eukaryota > Metazoa > Arthropoda > Insecta > Trichoptera > Phryganeidae > Eubasilissa > Eubasilissa splendida. The sequence continues at coordinate 6,811,771 of CM062858.1, read as the reverse complement.
ACACAATTGGTAGTGTACTTCCCCGGATTGGAAATAGAGATCCAGGTTCGAATCCCGGTAGCGCAAAAAGAATATTTTTCGACAAAATTGATTTTATATGTATATATTTATAATTAATACATTAAATTAGTATTTAAAATAGATTGTATCTTACAAATGAATGTTGCTAGCCATTTTAATATTACTCATTGCAAATTTATAATGTTGACAGGTTTTGTGAAATAGATTTTGTAACTGGACGCATAAAATTATTATCGATAGTTTTTTAAAAGGATATCGCGGACAATGGTTGGTATTGACTTGGTAAAAAATATGGCAGCAGCCTTGATTTATTACCGGTTCATGAAACCAGAGAATGTCCTTGATATAATTAAGATTGACCACTAACGAGACGGTGGCGGTAGTTGATCTATGAAATAAAATAACATGCGCATAGGATTCAGTCACGTAATTGTGGTGAAAATGTATTATTATACAAGTTTTTTGCGTACTGAAAAATTAATATTATTAATAATAATAATCCACCAGCAATGCTAGTCGATACTAAAAAAAATATTTTTCTTTATTCCTAATTAAATTCATTAATCATATGCTATCGTGAATTTTTTTAATGATACATAAAAGCTCCGAGATCGAATCCCGGTGGTAAATAAATATTTTTTTAGTAGACATAATTTTTTCTGTATATTTTTATTCTATACTAATTTAATGTATTAATTATAAATATATACATATAAAATCAATTTTGTCGAAAAATATTCCTTTTGGGCTACCCGGATTCGAACCTGGATCTCTATTTCCAATCCGGGGAAGTACACTACCAATTGTGTTATAACGCCAGTATTTTTCATGACAAATTTTCGAACCTATATGTTACACTTTTTCAAATTAATACATCTGTTGTTCCATTATTTTTGAAAGCCATCTACATTATTTTTACGGAATCACAAATACCTTCGAGTAAACCGACTACATCTTAATTATTAAGGATATTTTTCGACAAAATTGGTTTTATATGTATATATTTATAATTAATACATTCAATTTGTATTTAAAATATCACAGACTTATGTTCTGAATAATTACAACTTCACAATAAGAATGTGTTATTTTGAATAATATTTTTTTTTCCGATTGATTAATTTAAATTGTTTTAAATATCATACAATTACACCCTAAAATGTGATTTGGTAAAAAATAAATATGTTATTTAACAATTTTAAATAGATTAATATGTTTTACTGCCATTGGACAAAGTATATTTGTATAGATTAGTAACGTACGGTATATAAATCTGCAATATTCAATAAGTCGGTTAATTAATATCGCTAGTATTTCGAGTTTTATAACCAATAAGTGAGGCCGTAGGATTGGCAGAATATAGTCGGTAACCTCTTGCATAAAACATGAAATCCTTTCAATACGCAGCATTTCCTCTTACACGTTCATTAGTATCATTATTGTGTAGCATACTTACATACCGTTTATTATACTAAATCAGTAATAAAAAATTGAAAAATATTGATTTTTCAGACGTATTCTAGTATAATATGTTTAAAAACATTTTACAGATAAAGAATATTGCTTTAAAATAATTTTAACAAAAAATCGGATTCTCATAGTGATTACCATATATGCTGTTTAAAAAATGAAAAAAATAATTGTCAAAATTTGGTCCATAGATGGCGATGGTATAGTGGTACTCCATCGTTAGTCCTGTAATTACCCCCATACTTCTATATATTTTCCATTTAATAAAATAAAAAATAGCTTTGTCTCAATTAGATATCTGATGTTTGCTTACTAAATAAGTGAATAATTGCCAGACACCCACGGGGTTAGGCAGAGAGGATAGAGCGCCACACTCTTCTGTCCTGACACACAATTCTCGCCTCGTCATCCACATTCATACGTATTCTTATACAAGCTCGCCGATTGTTGAGGCTTCTAACAGAACCATCCTACATTATCTGGTTTACCTGGTCGTGCCAAGTCTTCCGCGGACGTCCTCTACTTCTGGTGCCATCAACACTTATGTCATATATCTTTCTTACTAATATCTCCTCATTCTTCCGTTCCATATGACCAAACCACCTGAGTGATCCTTTCTTAATCTTACTCACTATACTAACATCAGCTTTACATTCTTTCCTTATTTCTTCATTCTTTACCATACACGCTCTGCCTATTGGGTATACATTTATTATATCAACACTTAGATATAAAATACATATTTCGGAATTGTAAACCGACCCAATTCTAGAATCAAATATGCAATACTAATACTATAATTACAACACATTAATTTATTATACACATTTTTGTGTGAATCTTCTCTTCTGAATGACGTTCTCGGAAAATATACATTTGAATTTATGATTATTTATGCTGTTTTAAAAAATTGTTTTCTATTGTGAATATTTAAGATTTGCATAATTAATTATTTCATATAATTTGAAACGCTTTTCCGTAATTTGGTCACCAATTACATCACTCTGAATTGAATGCAAAATAAAAGAATCATTGACGATTACCTTGACGAGTTTGAACCAGATTATTCGATCGTATTTTATTATACTTGTGATAACATGTACCATGGAAAAAGATGAGATTTTCAATATCCACAATTGATTTGGAGTTTCAATGTCCATAAATTCCCGGGTCCATAACTTGGACCGTTTATGCTTATCGATGTGAAATATAAAGCAATATCGATAATGTTGGATCTGGCATATTAATCAAATTCTGAACGAACACGTATATTCTAGACAAAAGTGTTGAATACGAACGAACGTTTAATCTCCGTAGTTATTTATTGTAATTGTAATAATAAAGTTATATAAACAAATTAAGTAAAGTAAATAATAAAAATAAAACTGTTTTAGAATTACGTGTTATTTCAATAAAACTTGTGATATTTTAGCCACGTACAGCATATTCGCACAGCTTGTAAAAAATCATATTTTTTATTGATTTGTTTTGGGTGTAGAAGTTTTTATAGACCAACTTTAGTAATGATTGATTGATAATGTGTCCAAAGTAATTAGATACTCGAAATGTAGAATATAAAATAATTATAGTTATTATATAAGTTAATGTATTTTTAATTAATTATTTAAAAAAAGTATACTAATTAAGATAACATTCTTATTATTATGTTATATTATTTTGAATGTTGTAAATTTAGATACTGATTGCAGAGGTCACCTGAAGTACATTAGTCTCATTTGCTTTAAGGACCCATGGAGCGTAACATTAAGCAAGTCATTTTTGTTGTAAGGTAGTTAATTATTTATTTTTACTCAATGGTTTTACAATCGTTGTAGAATCCTTTATTAGATTGTATTCAATATATATATATTAATTTTACGCACATCAAAATTAGAACATAAAATTAAAATTGCTGAAATATGTAAAAATTCTTTTGAAGTTAGCAAAATTAACTTTGTGGTTAAAATTCATTATTTTTATTTGTTAACTAAATTTTATTTGTTAAATTTAACCAAGAGTCCCATTCTTAATTTGTTTCCTTTTTTTCAAGTAAATTTGTATTAAGTAACAATTTGAGTTGGGTATTGAATTTATTTTTTAAAAAAATATTGTTTTTTAAAAATAGATTCTGGTAAAGAAACAACATATTTTGATTATTATTGACATCCTGAAGAAGAAAATGGTATTTTTCGAAACCGGTAGATGTATTAAAATTCAATAAGTGGTTAATAAAACAAATTTAACAAATAAAAATAATTTAAAAATCATTTATTATCTTAATATGATAAGATTGTTATTTTTTTTTCTAGAATATTGATATCGTCCTCATTATTAGTCAGATATAATATTATATTATATTAATAAAAAAATTGAACGGAGTTCACGTCACATCAATATTCTTAATGTTTTTAAACTAAGCTAAACGCTAGTGCTATGAAAATAGGAATAATTTGACGGCCTCCTGGAATGAGGTTCGAACCTCAGACCACTAAATCACTAGACTAGTGTCTTAACCAGTAGATCATAAGCATTTATGAAGTAGGCACTTGTTAAATATAAATGAAAATATTGAAGCCCTATCCAAAGTTTTGATTCACATCACCACATGCGCGCAACACAGCCAATAATCAACAAGTTAAAGATGATGTTATATTGTTGTTTGCGGTGTCAGACTATCGTAACAAAAACATGATCCGTTCTGTTTGTTTTATTATTTCAGAAACATTGTCCACGAAGCGGCTGCTTTAACATTTTCAGTCACTTGTTTGTGTGTTTGAAGCATTATACCTCTATTCAAAATATTGTATATTCTTAATAAAAATGTTTTGTCAATCATTTTAATAACTGTTACTATACGTAAAAATAACTTCTAAAATATCATTTTCGGATTATGTAAATATTTATTTGTCGCTTTTTAACCATCATTTCAGCTTATTAAGGTGATGAAAGATAGCGGGTTTAGTATTTTTTTTCCAAACGGTGATCTAAAAAAAAGGCGGGCTGATTAGGCATTAAGAAAAAATATCACGCTAATGCCGGATGCAATATAAACACCACCATAAAAAGATTACCATTGTTTAGTTATTCTCTATAAAAAGCGATAATTAAATATTTTTTAATTTGCCGCTGAATTGGTAACCACATTTTAATTTTTGCTACATTACAATTGCAAAAAACATTAACATATTTTTTGTGTATTTTTTTATTATTATTTTAAAAGAACTACGATAATTTGAGATAATTCCGTAATGATAAGACCTCGATCTATTTCTTGTTCGTTGCTCAGATGTAGAAGTATGGGAACGAGTATTATATTATTATAATCAGTCAAACCCTATTTAATTTCTCGTGTATTGTAGATTATAGAGATAACCTTGTGTTGTTGACGCTTGTCTTATTGAATGTCTTATCAAAAGTATTTATTTTGCAATTTCACTAATGCCTTATCGGTGAAGTGTCGCTCTAAAATGATCACGAAACACGTATTTTCAGACCGGCGGTTCAGCGCTAAGTGAAATTACTAATATTTGCTTTGCATAATTAGGGTGTCTACAACCTAATTTTTGGTGTCTGATAATTCTGTGAGGTAAAATTGTATTGTTTTCACAGTTAACTAACGGAATATTTATTTGTTGTGTGGCCATAATTTTTTAATTGATTAATTAGGAATCAAAAATTCTGCTGTTTAATAAACAAGTAGTTCATTTGAAAAGAGACGATATTTTTTGCAACTATTATGTATAACATAAATTAAACACTAATTTAATGTATTAATTATAAATATATACATATAGAATGAATTTTGTAGAAAAATATTGTTTTTGCGCTACCGGGATTCGAACCAGGATATCTATTTCCAATTCGGGGAAGTACACTACCTATTGTATTATAGCGCCACTATTTTTCATGACAAATTTTCGAACCTATATGTTACACTTTTTCAAATTAATACATCTGTCGTTCCATTATTTGAAAGCCATCTACATTGTTTTTAACGGAATCTCAAATTCTTTTGAGTAAGCCGATAGTAGACGCCAGAATTATCAATTCATTTTTATAAAATTTACAACATTATATTATTAACTTATATTATTAAGGATAAATAATCTCCTTAATAATATAAATTAATGCATTTATTTTAATTGTTCCGGTTCTACCATGTAATCAATAATTAACACTGTACATCACAATAAATGCACCCCAATAATTGAAATAAAGTCCGTCATATACTTTCGATGACGTATACAATATCGTTTATAGACAAATCGCTTTTCATTGCCAGTTTTTGCTTGTATGTGTGATCACGTTCGGTCTGGAAAATACAAAAATAAGTGGCTAGGCGCATGTCTGGGTGTGGGGCATTATTATACAGTGGAACCCCGATTTTACATGCCCGAAATTCACGTTTTCCTTCCATTTGCGTGTTATTTCTGCAGCCCCGTGTCGTTTTAGTACATTGTAAAACCCTATTTTACGTTTGTATTTCCCGCCATTTATGTCTAAAATTTATTGAAATTCGTTCGGCTAGATCGCTATTCGCCGCAGAGCCAATAGTGTGTCGGTCGTTTGCTTGACGTACATACGCAATTTTCATTCTCATTTTTTTGCAAACTAGCATCAGCAAGAAAATTGCGTACAATATATATATATATAGCATAGACAGCATTGACGGCTTGGAAAAAAATTGTGAATAACCCTTGCAGATTTATGTAGTAGAAATTGATGAAATAGTGGACAGCCGTATAAACGAAAACTTGACAGAAGAACCTTCCTACAAAGAAGTGTCTGCGCATCCCATAAACCCAGTTCCTGCAAGGAACGATGTTATGAGGTATATTTGAAGGCCTCGAAGCATTATTTACTAGTATTAGCAATGTACCACCGGAAACCTTTAATTTAATTCATAATATTTAAAAATAACAAAAACATGCAGCATAAAATAAATATCTGACTTTTTGATACTCCCTTCGGAAACTTAAAATTTTTAATCTTATACATAATGGTGAAAAAAAAAAATATTTTCAAGCATGTGGTTATTTACTTATTTCGCAAAAATATAGTTATGAATGAACGAACGCAATAGATTGATCACAGAATCTCATAATAAACGAGCTCTCAAATTGCACCAGTACTACAGCACAATATAACTGAACTCCCAAAAAGCATTATTGTAAAATGTACTAATTAATAAACAAGATTTAGGGGTTGCCTATTTGAATCGGGCTGAAACCGAATAGATTAGGAAAATTTCATGATTTTTTTTAATTTTGCGAGCTTACTTGTTTATAGTATTACAATGTATAATGTAAAATTTGAAACTAGCACAATAAAATAGCTTTAAAAATAACTTTAAAATCTCTAAATGTAACGTCAAATACTATCAGCAAAATTTGATATATTTAGGGATAAAAAATTTCAATAGCCTCCCTACGCAAATTAAGTAAATAAAGGATATAAATGAGTTTAAAATGAAACTAAATGAACACTTCAAAAACACATAATTGGAAAATAAACAATATTACAGAACACTTCAGAAGCGCACATAAATGGACAATGAATAGAATATGTAAGGTATTATATAAAATTATTGTAGTGTAACTAACTCCCTCTCCAAGCAAAAGAGCTGGTCTCTTTTTTGAAGAGGTAAGCGAAAGAAAAATCATGTAATTTTAAAAATGTAAAATACTTTATTCATGTTATAAAAAATTGTAAAAATATCAAATAAAAAAATATATATATATTTTATTTTAAAATGACGAGCTACTTGCACAAGAGAAACATCTCGTGTATGTTTAGATAATAAATAAGCGAGGAAAAATTACAGTTTTGTTATAACTGAAATTAGATATTAGTGTGCAGGGTTAATTTGCGTTGTATCATCTAATAGTTAAAAGTATATTTAAAAAAGAGTCTGGAGAATAAGTATTGAAAGTAAATTAAAAATAACTGAGATTCACGATATGCAATCGAATATATATAATAGGGTAAGTTCAATTTCATAATTTTTTAAAAATATTTTCCTTTTTTTTTTATTTTTATAATTAGCTTCGTTCACTTGGGGAAGTGGGATATGGGAATTTACCAGTTACGGGTGCGGGGCTAGATGTGATTGTACTATTAACACCTGCTAATGGATGGCCCTGGGTACGATTAGACGCTATGCGAGATTTGATCCACATTATTTTAATTTTTTTTAATCAATTAATTGGTCGATTGAAAATTCTAGTAACATTTTTTTCTCACCTGCGATTCACTTAATTGACCCCTTTTGTACTAATTTGAGTTATTGCGTGAAAAGGGTTCCAAATGCATTATTTATTTCTTCCATACACACTCGACTCTATTTAACGGATATTAAATGAAATAGCAAGAGCTGAAACAGTTATTTATTACAATTCATGTTAATTTATTTTATTTTTAATTTACTTTATATCGCAGTGGTCATTGATAATACTGAAAATAAGTGAAGACCTTAAAACTGATCATATTTGCATTCTCAATATAAAATATACACGAATATATGTTGAAATTCAATAAAAACGTTTGAGGTCATTATCTCAAAACAGTATCATTGTCAGATGGAACCTTGTTGGCCGCATAAAACTTTTGAGTATCATAATAAAGTGAACGCTTTTTATGACCTCTTGATATTGATGACGCCAAAGTAATCTATACATTGTGTTAATGCTTGATAATGGCATCGTTGACATAATGTTTGATAATGCCATCGCTGTGTAACAGTCATTTTATATCCTTTTACTATATCGATCGTATTTTGATAATTTATTCAAACGCGCTACGTAAATACTACTGATAAAGTAGCTTGTTGGTGTAGCGGTCAGGACGTTGGCCTAGAGATCTAGTGATCGGGGGTTTGCGCCCCGTTCCAGGACACCAGCAAGTGTGAAAATAGTAAGAATATTAATTAATGACATGTATTCCGTGTACGCATCTCTATTTAAATGAGTCTCTACCAAGATTAAAATAAGTTAAGATAATAAAATATTTCAAAAAAATCTGTTATTTATTTTACTAGATTTTTATTTTTTTAACTATGATTGTAAGACTAAACATGAATTTTTATGATAATAAAGAGCGCATATTCAATAAATGATAACAATTTTAATAAAAACGTGTGGCCATATTCACAAAAAACTCAACATTTAAAATGATTAATTATTCAGTCACTATTTTTTTCTGTTTTTATTTATTACACAATTTTATATTTACACGTATTAAGAGCTATTTTGTTCACCATTGTAAAAAGCTTGGAGATGGCATTCTTTAATACAAGATTATGAAGATGTCAAATTATTATTATTATTATTTCAAAATCCAAATTATTTTATGTGCATGGGTATTATTTGGTATAATTATTATTTTTTTATATATCTGTAATAATAATCTAAAAGTATCGTAAGTAAAATGACATTTTTAATCATTCTAGTATTTTGCACACATTTGATATATTTTTAATTAGCAGTAATTATGTTTATCAGTACTTACATCATAGATACAAAATATATTTTTTTAAATCTGCCATTTAAATAAGTATCAAATACATACGAAATACTAGAATTATTAGCAATGTAATTTTTTACTGAGATTCTTTTTCGTAGAAGTCGATATGTAGATGTAATGCAGAAACACCTTGGTCAGAAACTAATGACTTGTTTGTAACATTATCATTGGAATCATAGGTTCATTAAATCTGCTACTGGTTATCTATGTACTGCTTATAAATATTTGATTTGCCTATCTTCGTGTAAGTTTATTTTTAATTTATTTTAAATCTGCACATAATTATCGATATTGAGCTTAAAAAATTAACATGTGTATTGGCAATGTTTAATTAATAATATAAATTATATATTCAATGTAATACAGTATTGGTGGGTTGGACATTTATTAAAATCTTTTCGAATAAAATTGTATTTTCTACTCTTGCAGAGCAGTGCAGTGCAGTGCATGATAAAACACATTAATGATTTAAATTTAATTGTGATAAAATCGCACTGATATTTAAAATTGTTTTTTTATTAAAAATACGATAATGTTCAGTTTCAATAATATTGATGTTAATATTATTTATACTTCAAAAATGATAAAGATTGTTTATAAATTGGTTACGAATTGTTTAAATTTTAGAAGCCTAACCGTAACGTTATAGTATTAAAACAATATCTCTGATTTGAGAATAGTCGGGAGACGATGGACCCAGTTCAAGGTCTCGGATAATGTATATTTGAAAAAATAGTGAGATATTGGGTAATTTGCGTATTGAGAATTGCGCGAAATTAACCATCAATGTGTCGTCTTGGTGACCAACAAAAGTAGCGAAAATAAACTTTGGTCGTTGTATATATTATATAATAAAAACAGTTTAGTGTTTAATTTTTTTATTATTATATTCTTATAACTAAAACATGATTTTCACGACTCGTTTGCGAGAGACGCGCATAATTCATGAATACATATACGGTATTATAACCTATACCGAAAACAGCACTATTGTTAATTATGAGAATATAAACCGAGGTCGTAGAACCCCACGTACGTGCTGTGTTTTTATTTTAATATTTAAAAATAAGTTATCGTTTGTCAAATGCATTTGTATTCTAAGGCAGTAAGATTTGTTCCAACACTATTAAATCTGAGTGTCACAATTTACAAAACGTTCAACGTTATATAGAAGTAATCTAATTGTATGGTTGCTGAGACACAGCAAACGATTGTTGATATTTGGGAATGTATTGTACTTAATTGTTTCTCATTATAAATAATATATAAATTTAGATTAGAATAGTGGTAAATAATACATGTGTACTATTGCCTTATTTTGAATATGTATATATCTATAGAGGCGTATCGGACCTAGTCCATAAAATTTTATGGGTGGATTTCTGACGAAATTATGAGTTAAAAATGTTCACGAAATATGTGCCTAATCTCAACCATGTCAATCTCAATCATTGTTATGAGATTTTTTCGATAAATTGAAATATTTTATTGATCGAATACAAGAAATTAAAGGTCATTGAATTTTGAGCAGTTAGACTACATTTTGTTGGATGATTTAGGGCCTGAAGCAAAGGTATTGATAAATATTGTAAAAAATTCGTAAATATTTATTTCGAATTTTCCGTAACTGTGCAGAATTTGTACATGTTCCTTGAACATTTTCGACTTGTAATTTAGTCAGGTAACAATATGTGAAAATTATGTGGAATATGTTCAAACTCCTATTAACATCAAGTGTGGATTGTTATTACTGTACATTAAATTTATTTGGGATTTTCCGACAATTCTAGTTCAATTTGTCGCTAAATTTAATTGTGTTTTGGTGGAGTTTGATCACCGAATTTAAAATATATAAGTCCATATATTATAATACAATATCAAAACTGTAATTTTACGGCAAGATTTGCCCGTCAAATAATATTACACCCAATTATAACAATATAAAGTTTACATAATGTATCATTAATTTAACCATTGTATAATGTAATATATTAATGTAACGATATCATCTCTTTATTTTGTGTGATAAAATCGTGGCATAACATAACACTCTTGATTTGATGGAGATATATATATATATATATATATGTTTGGTGCCGTGTGCCAGCCCTTAGAGACCGATTGAACATAAATGAAATACCGTTTTAAATACGTTTGTTATGTTAGGTTATATTAAATTATTGTAATTTTTAACTAAACTAAACATTGTACTACACGCACGTAAATTATAACTTGATGAGGGAGACTGCACTTCTCGAAGTTATAGCAGTATAAAGTGAGTCAACATAATAGTAATAATAATAATAATAATAATAAAAGGTTTAGTTTAGCGAATAATTATATTGCTCCACAAAGTATCGGCCAATTAATAATAGTACATTAGTTTGGATGTGAGATATTTGTGTTATGAGTCGGAGGTTGAGGGTTTGATGTGCGCTACGGGGGATCGGTTCTATTTATCACACATTCAACGTGAATACAATGAACCTGTATAAAACATTCACATGTTCAATGTACATCTATTGAATCAATCAGAAATGTTACATTAACGGAAGACTTTGATTTACGAATACGTTTTAAGAATTCTTAGATGACTCGACCTTTCTCTTACGGTGATAAAATAAAAAAAAACACGCGTTACGGTGCTGTAAACTCAGTGTACATGTAGACTTGCGATTTTTAAATCGGATAAATATTAATATTTTACATTTCTTACTTATATTAATGAACATTTACATTAATTATTGTGCTAAAAGTGAGAAAAAATATTTATCATCACGAACGACGGCATGAGACACGTCTAACTCGGTCGGCGCACGCCCTGCCACTAAGTGACGATCGGCATCCGGCACCCCGCGCCGCGCCCACTGCGCCGGCCACGCCAATGTGCACGTTCATTTACACGTATTGACAAATTCACGTCGGGTTCTTCGAGAAAATATTTTTTATTGTTGTGTATGTTTAATTAATATTAATATATCGTAATTATTTTATCCAATACATACATATATTACGGTGGAATACCTAAACTGTAATTACAGAGATTTTTACATAGTAAGAGGCAATGTTAACTCTGTTTACATCATAAGAGATGAAAGAGTAAATCACTTTAATAGCTAGTTAAAAACTGAAATGTAGGGATGTGCAGTATATACAAGCAAAAATGCTGTGCATAACTAAAAATTCTGGGAAACAAACATAAATTAAAAAATTGGATTAACATTTAGGTTTATGTAGTTCAATCCAAATGGCAGCATTATTTATAGATAAAGTAAATAATTTGTCTTTATATGTGATGTACCGGATGTCATATTTAGTGACATTATATTATTTAGACGTCCATTTCATGTGGGCACTTTCACAGCTGCTCACAATGCGAATTGTTACATTGTTAGTGCTTCTTCCGTCACTCGTGACGATGTCTTCTTCAGGGGTATCAAACTCGGTCCCCGAGTATAAGATATGATTTGATTAATCATAATAATAATAATTTTTGTTTCATTTGCATTTAATTTACTCGACTTTGATTTGACTTTCTCAATGTAATAAATAGGCTTGTGCGACACAAGAAAGTTTTTCAATTTGGAAAATGTGATTAATTTTCCAAAAAATAAGTTGTCAACCACAGTACAACGGTATCGCACGTTTCTTAAAATTATTTAAATAATAACATACGGGCAACTCATCATGCTCCGGATCTCATGGCCCTGGCGGCGATAATTATGATTAGCCTGCGGGTTTGTGCACTGGCTAAATGTACAACTTAGAACGTTATTTGCATTTGTTGCGTAATATTTTTAAGGATTACATAATAACATATTGTCTTTATTACGGATGAACATGAGTTTAGATACGTGCACAATTAACAGAAAATCTTGCGTTTGACTCGTGAAATAATTGTCAACCTCTGATGTACAGTGCGAATGTGGAGTTACCTGTAATTAACCTAATCACCGACTTGGAACGGTTGTACCAAATGTAACGATACAAATCTCTTCGCAAAGTACAAATATATGCAAATTTCATTTTTATGGTGTACGATTTGTGGTCTACGTTCATTTGTTGTTTATGATTTGATCTTACATTCACATTTATAAAAAAAATTCGACGATAATATATCTACATTTTTTAAATCTATCAATTTTATACAAGTAAACAACATATGTTCATTATGAGAGGGAAGATAGAAGGTGGTAGAGACGTTGGTAGAAAGATATTGTCTTGACTGCGTAACCGAAGGATGGCTCAATGTTTAAAATGCCTCAAATTCGGACGTTAAGAAGTTTTACTTCAATGGTGCGCAAGTGTGTAACGACATTTTTTTAACGCAGTCACGTGACCCCCTTTTTACCCGAGAAGCTTCCGAAAAAAACATTCTGGATATCATTTAAGATATACATAGGAAATTTTTAATGATTAACATGTTCATTCCGTCAAATTTGGCTCCCAAGAAAATGTTTAGTAATTATATGCGGAAAATAACATTAAATCTAAATTGCACGTGCTAATAATTTATCAATGCATACTTGATTGTATAAGTAGGTACAGTGCTATATTTTAAATTATATTTATGCATTATTTCCGTGCCAAGATTTTTCTCAAGACAGTCATCATCCAATGTTAGCATTTACAGTGTACTAACAATCAAGAGTAACTTAATTGCTCACTAAATCATTCTGATTCTATAATTTATGTTATCAATCCCATGCGACACACGCGCAGGCAATGTATTGTACAAGATAATTATTGAGTTGCGTCTTTTTGAAACATGTTGATTTGTTTCATATAATTTTCATGACATGTGCCTTGAACACTATACTTAAGATCGAACAATAAGTAAGTACTTTGGCGTTGTTCACGTACGTTATTGGTAATATAATAGTTTTATGTAAAAAATTGTCTTCACAAATCACTATTGAAGAGTGGATTGCCTGTTTAAAAGAAGAAGAAAGAAGAAGTACTGTGTGCTGTAGCATAGTTGGTTAATGCACCATCTCCGGATTGGAAAGAGATCCAGGTTCGAATCCCGGTAGCAACGACAATATTTTTCGATATAATATATTTAATTAGTATTTAATCATATTTTGATTTTTTAACTTATTAACTCTATGGAATTGTGACTTTGATGATTTATGATTTAATAGTATCGGAACCAATTTTGTTGCCGAACGATAGAAATGCTGATATTTTATGTAAAATAAAACTAGATTTTTTGGACACGATAACTCCAGCAGTTTTCAGTTTTCGACAATGTAAATATTTCGTACAAGTTTGTTAGCCAGCCCTATTCATACTTTTGTAACAAACTATTAATACGCAAAAAAAGTTAATATCGCGCTTTCACATACATATTAAATCTACCCGAGTCTTGCGGTTAGTACTGGAAGGGATTGTTTTTTTTTATCTTTGGCACAATTTCCATTATAAAGTATTTTTTGCGCAATGATACAAAAATCATTTTTCTTATACGTATTGTTTTGAGACGTCTCTCATCGGTCGACGATCGACCGCGGCGTTATCACCTACTCCACATTTGCTCAACATTACACGCAAACGCGTTTGATACGTTTAACTAATTTTCTTATCTCTTCTTAAGTTTATCTTAAAGATTCTTTCTTTTATTTTGACATTCTTTTTCTATTTAATCGCAAAATATTTACGGATTAAATAACGTCGTAATTTTTGATGGATTGGTAGGAGTCTGTTTTATCATTACAAGGTCCAAGGCCAACTTGATGACTGCTTCCCAGACATGCAGGTACTTTCCAGCTTCTTCGTATTGTCGCGTGAAGCGCGCTTTTTCTCATATTCGAGTCTAGCTTTGGCGGCTATTTAGATCGTATTTTAATTTATTATCTTTATTTTATTAACCACTTAATTGAGTTTAAATATATCTACCGGTTTCGAAAAATACCAGTTATTTATGACATCCCGAAGAAGAAAATGGTATTTTTTAAAACCGGTAGATGTATTTAAACTCAATTAAGTGGTTAATTAAACAAAGATAATAAATAATAATATAGATCATATTTTGTTTATTTTCTTTCTTAATTAAAAGCATTTCTAAAATAAATTGCAAAATATTTACAGTATCACAAGGCAATGAACGTTAATTTTTAATAAATTAAACAGGTACTCTGTATTTGACAACTGTAAATTAAATATCGACACCAAACGGTTTCGAAAAAGTAATTTTTCTTCATTAGGGTGATAAAAAAACTATACCCATATGTTAAATTCCCCCTAATGTTTTGAAAATACAAATATTAGGAAAATAATTTAATAAATATTTTATTTACGAAATTATCAGAAATAATTTTAGGATAATACTAAGGATTAAATGTAGTCGGTTAATTTTACTGTATAATTAAAATGACTAACCACCAGTGGCGTGCAGTAGGCACAAACTTTTTTTTCTAATTTTGAGAACAGATCTATTAATTTATATTTAGAATATAATTGTGAATTTATTACTTAAAAAAAATGGAAAGTACTTTTATTACTCGGTACCGTACTCTGGCATTCGATATGGCTTAAAATAGTTTCTACGATTTCTCTTTCACGCTATTTCTAAAGCAATTTTAGTGATAACAATTTATTATTATTTATCCATTCTTAATAATGTAAGCTTAGTTTTGAATTTATACCATTTTTCTTCCTTTATTATATACTCTAAGTTTCATTGAAAATCTTCATTATGCTGTACGTCATGGATTTCGGGGATTTGGCCTACCATGTAAGCATTGGAACACCCATTGAGTAAATATCTTAAAAGATAAACTTTTTTTTTATAGAGATACATACACAGAATATGCGTCGCACCTATATTCTTACTATTTTCAAACTAAGTTAAGCGCTTGTGCTATGAAAATAGGACTAACTTGATGGCCTTGGCGAGTAGGCGAGTATGGTAACCACTAGACCATAACCACGTTATTAGTTTTCATCTTATTCTTGACTACACATTGGCTCATTCAATATCACTAATGCCTCTTATGTACGTAAATTACATTGTATTATTTCTTTGTGAACATAATAGTAGAGAGTTTTCTGCAATGTGCGGAACATAGCGTGCGCGCAATCATAACATCAATCAAGTCTTCTCGCAATGAGAGGAGATCAAAGCACGCTGCCGTACAGGTTAAAATCGTAAACATTAAAAAAAAAAAATTTACGACACTTACTAAAAGTGCGTGTAAATATTAAATTAATACAATTATTTGATTTCTGTTATGTTAAAAAAAACTATATAATAATTCAATTAATTCTAATTACACTCGTATTAAAAACGGACAATATATTCTGATGAAATATTTACTATGTTTTACCATCCTTGATTAAGTAAATAGTAAAAATAGTAATGATGATTAAATATTTATTTCTTCACTCTCTCAATAATCTCAATTTGTTTGTAGCTATTTTTCGTGTCCAGTGCCACCTCGATATCTTCACAATATCACCCTTTCATCTCTTTACGTAAAAATTGTATAATGTAGTAATAAGTACTGTTCCATTGATCGTTGGGCGAATAGTACGTTATGGATAATCTGATTTATTCTTTTTTTTTTTTTCATGTCAGTATTGATATATTCAATTAGATTGGACACAGTTTGTAATACGATTCTACAATTCCTTGTTCTGGCTCGTCCTCACAACTGAATCCAGGGTTCCTTCAGCCAGATGCTACGCATCCATCCCACGTTGTAGTGTAATCTATGTTTATGTGTGGTTAAACGAATGAAATGTTGTAGCTTACCTTGATTAAAATCCATTGTCGGATATTTTTTATTAAAGCAAAGACGATTTTAGAGCGAGACAATCGCCCTTCATTCACCCTTCATTGAACGAATAATGCTACTGTATCGGACATCTCGGCACACACTATGTGCATGACATTCCGTCTGTAAACAATAAAGTTGCATATCATAGCATAATAATCGTCGGATTGGATAAAACAAACAAATGAACAGCTGTCATGGTTAGATTTTTAAGTCGATTGTTTCAATACCTCCCATCTACATAAATGCTAAATTATGGATGTAAAATGAACAGATATTCTACCAAATAATCGTTTATATTTCATTCACTTGATAGGAAGTACTCCTGCCATTATTTGAATAGTCCATGATAGGGTTATGTTTACTTTTCAATATAATTATTCCTCATTAAAACTGGTTGAGGTTGAAATGGATTCTGAATAAAATGTCGGAGAAAGAAGATTATTGGGAAGATGTTAAAATAGTGAAATAAAACAAGTGTTTCAACTCAATTTACAAAGTAGAATATAATGGCCTGTGAATAATTAAACATTTTTGAATTATTATAGATTTTTCACCAACCTTTGAAAATTTAATATAAGCATGTTGAAATCGGGAGAAATTTATCATTGTTTAATTAAACACTAGCTAAAATATTGTAAACAGCTTTAAAACGAGAATGAATTTTAAAACATACAAGTTTTATATTTTAATAGACTTTTATAAAAATATTTACATTAAAAATATGGCTACCCACCATTGTATTTTGTGTGGTAGGTAATTGGTGTTATTTTTTAGGTGTTTTGAATTCACAATGAAATACTTTAATGTGATATAACATAATTAAATTTTAGACCATGTGAATTTATAAAAAGTGTCAAAACGCAAGTTAGACGTTTATGGGTTTGACTAAAATACGTACTCACCATGATAACGAGTATGACGTGTTAGTTTGAATTTTTTTCTGAGATTATTTAAGTCGGAAACTTGTTCGGCGGTGGAAGGGGGGGAGGGGGAAGACAAAAGCATACCAAAAAAAAAACGCGCTATACGGAGCGCTTGTTATACATGAAATAAAAGTTGACACAAGAATTGTTCGTATAGCACGCGACGTCACAAAAATTATTCGTAAATTTCTTTATCGTTTTAATTTGGAACAGCGACATCACTTTCGAGCGTAACCTTGACATTTGGATTATTTAAGCAGGCGTTTAATATTTACACGAGTTGTTCAGCTGTACCAAACTAATTGGTAAACAAAACCAGCGATGGCGAACATTTTATTGTAAATAAATAGTCGTTATGTATCGTGGGATAATTAATAAAGAAAACAAAATATATCGAGGTATTTATAATTAGTACTTGCATGGTTGTGTAAAACCCTATGATTCTGTATTTAAATATTGTTAAACAAGCTGTATTTTATTAATATTTTTTTATATAAAAATTGTTATATTTTTTATATTAAAATTGTTATATTTATTTATATTAAAATTGTTATATTTTTTTACATTAAAATTGTTATTTTTTATATATTAAAATGATTGAACCGGTAGGTAAGCAACTAAAAAAAACGTTTTGCGCTCTATTACTGAAGAATCGTGTAATTGATTACTTGAGGCATTTAATTTGTGGACCCAAATATCGCACCCTATGAATAATTTTAAAAGGAAAATAGTGGTTGGTTAGAAATAAACTATTCTGGTGGCGAAGTGTCTGGTCTGGAAGCAGTTTGGATAAAAGATGGATATTATCCATGGTATTATAGATTGGAGCGTACACCTGAATACAGGGCACGGCACGAAGATTTAAAAAGCATGCATTTTGTAAAAGGAGAAACGAAAATGCAAAGTATTTAATTAAGTCATACTAGGTAAATAGCGTCTCGTGTTCTTAAAAAAAATATATATCACCTTTCTTTTTTCTTACTGCATTGCAGATCACAGGTTTTTATTACAGTAATCTCGTCAATGATAACTTTCAACTCCCGGTTAACTTGTGTCATCTTTTTTCCCTTAACTCGCCACATTTAATAACAAATTTTTTGAACGACAATGGTATTGACTTGTAATGTAATATTTCCTATTCTATAATATTATTGTAGTTTTTTCTATAAAATAAAGTTTTAACTTGATTAATGGTACAAATCACTTTTGAAAGGTGGATTGCCTATTTAAAAGAAGATTTCTTACTTAACAATACATTTAAACCGCGATAAAGTGATGTGCACGGATTTTGGTGAAATAATATAATAGACCACTTAAAGATATTTTTCCTTTAAATTTATTACGCATATTTTTTCAAGTATTATCGCATTCTGTCAATTTTTTATTAGGTGTAATTATTAAGTAAGCACTTTTTATGTATTTGAAAACGGATAAAATTATTTATCTAATCAATTAACTGATGTACTTGAAAACTGCTTAAATTGTTTATCTAAATAATTAACCGATAACAAAATTAATAATTAATTTACTGACTATCTTAAATTTGATATAATCATACTTTATCGACGGGTATTTTTCAGTTTTCTGGATTTATTAAAAATAATTTATTATTGTTTTAATGAGATAATCGTACGATAGTCCAATACTTAGAAATTGAAATCAATTTTTATATTTTTTAAAGATATCAAGTATTTAAAAGGAAATCAATTGATTCTATATCTTCTTTTTTCATTTCCTTGATATTAAGATTGCTCTTATTTAGTGTTTTTATAATCATATAAATCTATTGTGGATACTATTTGTAATTGATTTTTTAAATATTATTTACTAACATTTTAGGTACTCTGATAATTTTAATTTTTAGTTAAACTCTTATGTCAGAAATATGTAATTGCGTATTTTATTTTTATTAAAATAAAAGGAATTAATATTGATTTTGTTCATTGAATCATTTAGATTTTATGAAGAACTTATATGAGGTAAATAAAAAATAAACATATTATTAAAATTACATTACATTTAAAAATGATATTTTTCATAAAAATAGTTTACTGAATTAATACATACAAAATATCATTTTATTATTGATATCAAAGAAAACATTAGAAGTGCTTAGAACGCATACAAAACTTTAACAAAATGCTTAGCGTTGTGTTATTATAAAAATAAAACAACCCTCATTATTACTTCCTCAGTGTTACATTTATAACGTATAACCTGTCTGACAAAAACAATCGTCAAAATATCCGGAATCATTATTTATATTTTTTTGTCTATTATTTGTTGTAGTTTTTTTTTTTTGCGGAATGCAGTTTTTTTTGCATTACTATTCAAAAAAAAATTTCGCGTTATCATGCGACATAAATCATACATAATGATTTCACATATTGTACATTTTACCAGTCACGAAACGGCTTTAAGCCAGCGAGAGAAGTAACGATAAAAGTAATTTTGACAATTTGGCGACAAAAGTTACAATAATTATACTGTTTGATCATAAAATTCTGCTACATTGGGTACGATTTGAATGGTGTTTGATGGCAAAAAATGATCAATTTTAATCCTTGGTTTTTCTCAATAAATCCGGGTTTAATTTGAAATATATATATTTACAACACATTTTCATTCGATTCGTTTAATTTTTGTTAAATATATTTTGAATTATTATGTTCAAACAATGTAGTACCTACCATGTTGAGCAGCACTTGACGTATATTTAAAAAAATATATAAAACGGCTTGTGCCGCGTGTTCATTAGAAACTGTTAATATAACATACAAATATATAAATACATTTTAGTGCTATATAAAATAAATATGTATTTATTATTTAAACAGACAGAGGGACAACATATGTTTATTGTATCGTTCGCTTTTATTGAAAAAATATCCCTCGTTATAAATACATAAACGTTAATAAACTGCCTTATGCGATGACACCTGCCCACGGGGATCTACGGCTGTAAATTAAAGACGTTATCAATGCGGCTATCCCTTATTTGGGTCACGGGAAATATTACGCAACTCACTTGTTCTGTTTTTCTTCGCGTAAAGAATCCGCCCACGAAGCGCGAAAATGAAAACATGTAAAACATACGTCGACATTTTGCAATAAAAGTCGTATAATAAATGGATGGATTTACTGGCGTTCTTATTAAAAAATCGGTCAAGTTTAGCCGGTTTTACCCGACGATAGATTGTAACTATTATTGCGAAAACAGAAGGTTAATTGATCAGGATGGAAGTAAGTTACATAACGTGGTGACAAACAAATGGAAACGGCTCAATGACGAGCAAATTCCGATCTTCGCGACAAATGTAAGCGATAACTCGATTACACACTTATATAACTTTCAGTTATTCAGTAATTAATTATATTTTTATAATTTATCAGTGATGAATGCAGGGTTGTGCAATAATAATAATAATAGTTTATTTGAAATATTATACTTGCATGCAAACATTTTATATACATTCAATAATCAGAAAATGTAAATTGAAAATAATAAAGTGATAAACAGAAAAAAATGTTAATATATGGGTACAAATATTTTTTTTTCCCGCAATACATGTCACACACAGGCCAGTAAATGAATTGACATGAAATAAAGTATACACATGAGGGGTATTCTACACACATTTTTGGTGGAAACATAAATTCGATTGTTCGTGACACATTTATGCAGCAGTGAAAGTATTTATTCTTAAAAAATTAAATCTTTGTGTAAATAAGATGTATTTTTTAGCGTTTAAATTTTCGTTTCAATCGAGTCATATATTAAAAAAAAGTCGCCGAGCTATTTGATTGCGGAAGTGGTATCGCGTGGGTGATACCAACATGAAAATATTTGGTGGACTGTGGTGTCACGTCCAATATTCTTAATATTTTCAAACTAAGCTAAATGCGTGTGCTATGAAAATGAAGGCCTCCTGGAGCGAGACTCAAACTTCCGACCACTAGATCCCTAGGAAAATATCTAACTACATTTCTACAGTATATAAAATAAAGTAATAGTATCATGAAATGAATAGGATAATCGATTTATTTTTAATGATCTTATGCTCGCGTCTTTGTGAAAGAAAAACACAATGAAGTTTTAATTTCCGTGGAAAAATGACGAGACATCATCGCGCCCATACAATGTGCAATGAATCACGGTCAAACAAATTAAGCTGATTTATTTGAACATTTTTATTGAAGTTCTCAATGGTGCTAGCTTATTATGAACAAAGTTCATACATCTATCGCCTGTTTTTATGAATGTGTTCATAACATTAAATAGTATAATAATTTCACACTCTTTATTAATTGGAATATATGACGTGTTCGATCAACTTGGCGAAAATACCTATTTTTTAATATTTATTTCATGTTCAGATTATTAACGAGTTGTTAATACTTGTGTAGATAGACATTAAGCTACAATATAAACAAATTTTAAGATCACAGACCGTCTGTTCTGAAAAATTACAACTTCACAATAAGAATGTGTTCTCCTAATAATAAAGTTGTATCAATGTGTCCAAAATTTAATAAAAATGAATTGATAATTCTGGCGTCTGCTGTCAGATTACTCAAAGATTCTGTAAAAATAAGGTAGATGGCTCTTTCAAATAATGGAACGATTAAATGTATTAATATCAAAAAGGTAACATATAGGTTCGAAAATTGTCGCTAAAAATATTGTCACTGTAGTATAGTCGAATAATGCACCTTCCCCGGTTAGGAAAGAGATCCAGGTTCGAATCCCGGTGGCGCAACAACAATATTTTTCGATAAAATTTATTTTATATATATATTTCTAATTAATATATTTAATTCATATTTACTATAAAAACATTTAATCGTGATAAAAATAATGCAATTTGAAATAATTATGCTACGCCACGCGGTAACTGCCAAGTCAATTATTGATATGTGATAAACTGCTTTATTATCAAACATATAATATTCTATCATTATTTATACATATTATTTGCAATTTAAATTATATGTCATAGAAGAAAATGAGTATCATTTTATCCGTGACAATGATAAATAAGAATTTATAATTCAAAATACTTCATAAATATTTACAAAAAAAATCTATAATATGATATCCATGGGAAACTAGGTTTTGTGATATTTTTCGATGTTTGATGTTTTCGAAAATAAATATTTTACTTTTAAAATGTGACGACATTAATGAGGTAACAAGAGAACGAGGAAGGTTGAGGTGTTTCGAAGAAAGTGTAGACTAGGAGGTCGGAGTGGGTGGAGTGTGCAGAGAAAGTGGGCGAGTGTCGTAATAAGCGCAATGTCCTGTCGCATGGATTCGGTACAGGCAGGGCAAAACCGAGCCCTTGAGCGGTATTCGCCCTCAAATTATAAGAGTTGTCTTCTGCGAGGTCCATATATCAATATTAAAAAATATATATATATATATACAACAACTCTTTCCTGTTACTTAAAAAAAATAGGATTAAGCCACCGTTATTATTTGGGAACGCATTGTACGCCAATGAGAATACACATAAAAATGAAATATCACACTGAAGCCATGAAAATACAAAATTTAATTATTAATAAAATACATAGCATGAAAGAAGAATACAGTTATGAGTTAAAACTTTTATTTTAACCTTCATGGTGAGATTTGTCTTTGATTATAATGATTAGTGGTAACTGGTTATTAGCAATTCAGCAAACAATCGCTAATGCACTAAACTTCTAATAATTAGATATCAATTAAAAGTTATTGTTATAATCGAATACTAAAACACGTTCATAGTCACAATAACTGTTGAGACTTCCCTATCAAAAATAATGAACACTTTCGCGCTTTTTACGAAAATATCGGTTTTTATTATTCATTTATTTAAGAAAATATACAACTTTTTTTATAACTTAGATAAAACCTTTACACTAATGTAAAAATTAATTTACTAAATTTTGTTTTGCCACAATTAAGAAAATACAAGCATTAGAAGGACCGCAATCATTAAATTAATTTTACGCTTGCCACAAAATTGGCTTAATATGGAAAATTATTGCATGTACAAAATATATCTTCTTTTAATCTTAAAGTCGAGATTATGGAGACGAATGTGAGTTGAAAGAAATTAGCAAAATGTTAAGAACTTAATAGAGTTATAAATTATTTACAGTTGCAGTTTTTCGACGTTTTTAAAACACTTTGTATTAGTGAATACAAATTATTTTAACTAATATATTTATTTACTTATACGCTTTGAGGCTTCAGTTACTATTTAAAATCAAGTTTTATATAAAAACACAAAATTTTTTTACTAAATAATATCTATCCTATTATGTAATGTGTTTTTTCATTTCAAATCGCGAAATGAAAATAAATAAGGATTATTAATTAAGCTTAAGTTCATAACTATTTAGCGCCAACATATCATATATTGTTTTATTAAAAAAATTCTTTGCCCTTGTGGATCACATGGCACTGGATCCATGAAGAAGAATGAAATAAATGATAAGTGGCAATATTAAGACCTGCTAGAGGGAAACCCAAATGTCCCGGAACAGATGCTGGTCGATAGTGACCATATTGACTACGGTCTTAGCGCCATAAAGTTACAAACAAATTACAGGTATTTGTGATAGTCTATATTCGAATATTCGTATACCTTCTAATATGTGGCCTATGATTTATATAACGCGTACGCAAGACGGTAATCGACTCATCTAAGAAAAAAACGCTCTGGAAAGTAGATCGCATGTTTGTTCTTCAATTTTTATTATTATTGTCTAATTCAATTACATGGGGAAATTTTTTTATTTTTTTTCATTGTGTAAGTTTGTGATTACGATTTATATCATCGATTTCATTATGCCACAGTAGAAATTTTAACCTTGGTAGTTATCGGTTTAATAATTATGTACTTTATAATTTTTATGATGCTAGAATTGTCGAGGTCGTGTTTTGCCCAGCAGCAGGAGTGGATTTAGGGTTCATAATCTTGTGACAAAAGAGCCCCGAAAAACGATAATATTAACTCTTTTAGATCCAAATTAATTCTCTTGGATATAAACAATATTGCTTTCTTGATTATGTATGTGTCCAGTGATTTTAGCAAATTTTCTGTATCGAAAATAATAAATTAGGATAAATCTCCTATTATAACTATACTACAGTAATCCTGGGCAACGCCGAACACCGACCACCAGTTATAAAATAAGTGAAGCGAATGTATGAAAAATCATTAGTACTCGAAATAATGAGTTTTAAGTAATGACTATTGGGTATTTGAAAAGATGTTTCATTGATATAAAAATAATTTTGTCACTGTTTTATTATATCATCTGATAGTTTATATGTTTCTCTTGATATAAATTAAAGTAATAATAAAAAATAAACCTAAAATACTAAAGGTGTAATAGAGAAAAATCAACAACAGAATAAGCAAAACAAAAAACGTTTTTTTATTTGATCCAATGATGCCAACGAAACGAAAATAATATCTAGTTTAGTAAAAATCACAATACGTTAAGTACTTGCTCAGAAAATAATTTTCAAAGTTAATGTCCATTCAGTTGGACAAAGAGTTCACACAACGTGAACTACGCATAACAGCAACACTAAAGAAAATGTTTTACGTTAAACTCTCAATGAAAACAGATCTGGAGTCTCGATTTTCCGACCCTACGCGAAGTAATAAATACCCGATAGAAGGTTGGAACCAAAACGATATTTCTAGATCTTATTCTTTTGAATTTTCCAATATTTTCTCAGTTGTTCCTGATTTAATTTCGTTTTTTTTTTTAATGATTCTGAAAATAGGCAGGCCATCATAATTTTGCGACAATCGCGTAGATGAGAAATTAAATTGTGCAAAATATTTTTTTTGGAATACACCCGCCGATTAAATATATTATTATTTAAAATCTCTACATTTTCACTCGGAGCTTAGTGTTTTGTTCAATAGAGATAATTTATTTCAAATCGAGCGATCGTCGAGTCGTCGTGTGTTGTTCGCGGGATTGCGTAAATGATGAACTTGGCAAAGAATGTATCGCGGCGAAGGCCGAATTCTTCCGTCACATTTTATTGAGAAATGTAACATTTCCAACAATGGTTACATCAATTCATTTTAATCTTAGATACGTAATGTGTTATTCAGATCGAGGTCTATTATTTTATAACAGATTCTTGCAATCTTTCGTGACAGGGGAGGACTAGGAGGACAACTGTACCGGGCCCCGAATTCGAGTCCCATACCGTACCGTGCAAAATAGTAATAAACATATTTTAAAGATAACACATTATTATTGTGAAGTTGTAGTTTTTTCAAGACATAGTTTTGTAGTATTTTAATACAAATTAAAAGTTTCTGGTTCGAATCCCGATGGTTACCGAAATATTTTTTCGACAAATTGATTTTATCTGTATGTAATTCTGTAATTCTAATTGATACATTTTTATTGGTATTATAATAAAAATATGTGTTGTAAGTAAAAAAATCGCAGATGTGTCTTGCGTACTCTTTCTCGTCGCGCTTCGGCCCGTTTCTATTTTACTGCAAATCTGCAAAATATGCACTTTTTTGTTAAACTAGCGAATTTAAAAAAATAAGTATTTTAGTTTATTCTGGGGGCATTATTTCTTATTATTTACAGTATTGTAGAAAAGTTTTTAGACATATGGAGTTTTAGGATTTATATACCTATCCTTTTTCAATCACTGCGTATAAAACTTCTTCTTCTTCTTCATCATATGCCCACTACTGAGCGTCGTGGTCTCCTGAAGTATTTGAAAAATGTGCAAAATATGAGCCAATTCCTCCCGATCCTGAATGATGTCGATAGCACCTTTGATTAAATAGCTGTTAGCTCCTTTATTTGGTCAATCGCTCTTGCAGGAGTCCATCCTCTTGCTCGCTTTCCCCCAATTGTCCCCGAGATCATGAGCTCTTCGAGACATTCATCGTTTCGTCTTACAACGTGTCCAAAGTATGTAAGAATTCTTTTTCTGCATGTTGTCAAAAGTATTTCTGTAATCCGTAAACCCGGCATCCCTGCAGTACTATATCGCGAAGACATCCAATATATAATTTGTCTTCTTTCTTAGTGTCCATGTTTCTATTCCACACAGTGCTAAGAAGAATTACAAAGATTTTACCAGACAGACAGACCTACATGATTATACCAATGTCACATCGGACAAATCATCAGAATACGGGCCACTAACATATCTGTCGCTGGAGATGTGCTAAAGTGCGGGTTTTTATAGAAATGCAATTATCCAATTTGCTACGACGCACATGGACTACGTGCTGAATTTGCAGTGCATATTGTAGTAAAATATATCTATATTTGAATAGTGTCACATAAAAATAATTAACCTATCGCCACGGCAACGAGAGATGCGCAGAAAAACTGATTACATTTACAGTCAACAAAGATTTAAAAATAATGTACCTGTTAGGGCACCGTCGCTGTCGGATGTTCAGAGTGTCGAATTATTATTGTTAAACTATGTAAGAACCGTCACACTTTTCTGGGGCAAGAATAATATAAAAATATACATAATTACTAGTTGTTAGTTTAGTATTAGCAATGTTGATTTGTATATATTTTCTGCAACTGTTGTTACAGACTCAATGTCGTCGATCGTGTCATTGTTAATGGATCTTACTGTGGAGTTTAAAGATCGGCTAATTGGTCAATTGGAATTGCAGTAACAATAAAATATCCCAAAAAACTTCGTTCAACTTATTATTACTATAATACTAACCTCTTTTGTTTCTGGAAACGATTTTCGTCTCATCCACATTCATGCACGCTTATATGATCATCTTCCAGTATCTGATTTACCTGGTCATGCAAAGTCTTTCGCAAATGTAGTTTTTTTCTGATACCATCAGCACTTGCGTTATATATTTTTCTTACAATTCTTTCACTCATACGTATCACATGACCAAACCACATACGCTACTCTTTTTTTTATGATTTGAATTTTCTATATGTACGCCTAACTGATCTCGTTTGCACCTTACTTTTTGGTATATTTCTCAGTCTTTATTAACACAACACAACATACCATCAATGTTATCTTTCCGCCACAGTCTACTGGCCCAGATTTAACTGTTATCTTTTATTCTCATTCTAATATGGATGATTCCATTTTTTATAATCTCTTGAGTTAGTTTATTATAATTTTGTTTACATATTCATTTTAGTGCCGATAAATCGGCGTTTATTTTTATAACAACTTTACAGTTTGCGTTAATATAACAATCCTTAGTACAAGTATTATAATATATTTCATTTACAGGCAAGCCTGTTGGCCGCTTCCTACCTCGCTAGGCACATAATAAGTACCTGTTCTCAGGTAGATAGCCATAAGGTCCCATAAGTTAGAATATATGTAATGTATACAGAAAAATCAAAAGAAGACAAGTAGAGATAATAAGAAAATTGGACAATTTTTTTTGATACAGACTAAAGATGTAAGAAGTAAAAGAAAAGAAACAAAACATTAGTACAAGGTAGTATGTAAGAACAAAAAGAATTGCATACAATTAGTACCTTTGATCATTTAAGGAACTCTTGCAGCTGACTTTTTCAATTTTGAAAAGTCATTCCTTTATTTTACACAGTGTTGAGGATATGATATCGTTGGCATCCTCTTGCGGTAGCTAATTGTATATCCGCAATCCTTTAAAACATGCATGTCTTTGAGCAAATGACGTTTTCATTAACGGGATAGTTACTTTTCTTTGAGTTTTTTCCCGAGTACACTTAGATTCTGGATTCTGTTTTCATATATGTCTTTTTGAATAATTGCCAGATATTTATTTGTTATTGTACATTATATTTCTTAAATGTTTATTTTATTTGTAAAATGTCCTTTATATACCGACTAGAAAAGCAAAATGTCATGGACAGATGATAGGAAATATCCACATACTTTTAATTCACTGTGATCAATAAGTTTTTGTAATATTATTACACAATATACTTCTTTTAAAGCACTCCATTTTGAGAGGTTGCCGTTTCTTCTCTTACCTTAATTAAATATACTTTTATTGAAGAACCCGTTGTAGTGCGTTCCATGTGCATTGTGACTCGGGACCGGTGCAATAAATATACCACGCTGTCTGAAAAGTGCATTTTGCAATCACCCCGGTGCAGGTGTGCAATAAAAACCGATTGCAATTGATAAACAACCGACTCGCGCGCGTTACGAAAAATATGAAAGTTTCAACTCTGTTGTCCCGGTCTTGAGATTATTTCATTATTTGTTTTATAAATGTCCGTTGCGGCCTTCGCTCGCGAGTTCTACAATAGCCGACTATCTGCGGTTGTCTATGGTTGTGCCGCACACTTCGTCACAGGAGGACTAAGCTGAACTTGCTAATCCTTCCAGTGATGGTTAAATTTTTATTTAAATCGTAATTATTCGAGCAATGACTGGTAGATACACTAGAAAGTAAAAATCTTAGTTAGCTATTACCATCGATGAATCCTTAGCTAGAGTATTGTTAGTATCAAATCTTGTTAACTTTGGAGACCATAAGAAGCAGATTACCATAATAATTAGATAAGCCGATGATTACTACTTTTTGAAAAGACACAGTGTGGGAGTGTTTTCAGTCTCTCTCGGTTGATATGCTCATGACTGAGTATTGTGTTCTTCTATATGCTTCCACCCTTTGCGATATTGGACCTTGTTTAGTGCGATGTGCAGCGAGGCTCCGGTCTTGTCTCGGACCTGGTCTATCCATCTTATTGAAGATCGTTCTCTCGCCCTACGTCCTTGTGTTAATCCCTCGTGAACATTAACTTCTTCGGGCTGTTACCATTTCTTTTAGCAATATGCCTAATGTAAGAAATCATTCATAATTATATAAAATACTTTGTTTTAACCACTATTTATTAATTATTCTACATGTTTCGATAACTATAGTATCATATTTAAGAAACAATGTATATTAAAATTAAAAATACAAGCATAGATAAAAACGAAACTATAAAATGGTGAATAAATAAGAACTAACATGAAAAAAAAATTTAAAACGTGACTATTTGCAAATAGAATTTGGTTATTTATAATATTAAGCTTTCTATTAACACTTTTTCTTATTTCTAAAAATTATCTAACTGTAAACCCCTATTATTTGTATGTATAATTTCTAAACCCTTATTAATATTAAAGGAATAAAAATAAGAAAAAGTAAGTATCTGTGAATAACGTAAGGGCTTTAATCAATCATATTTCTTGAGATGGAGTGGTACATCCAAATTTTAGTCAACTTCGACATAGCAGATATGACAGAGAGGCACTTGAAAGTAAGTGGAGCAGAATGATGAAAGTAACTGACCCTAGATGAACGGGATTAGACAAAAACAAAGAATAGTTATATTTTACCCGAAATGAAATGAAGTTTATGTTGCTTCAATCAGCAAATATCTTTGTAGGTATTATTTAAAAGGTACCTCGTAAAAATATTGAATAATGGATTATTCATTGTTGATAAAAACATTAAGTATGATTGATTTGATTTGATTGATTTGATTGATTGATGCCTCTATTGCGCATAACATGAAAGCACTCACAGCTGCCACAGATAGGTATAAATTATGAAAGCAAATATTTAAGTGTTGCAAATTAGTGTGAAATGTAATATTTGTATGCATTTGCGAAATTAAATTTGCGAAAAGACAGTGCGAAATAATTTTGAAATGCCGCCTTTATTAGATCAAATGAAACTAAACGTATTAAATTAGCTTATTTAAATTATTATTTTCAAAATATAAAAAAAAATTAAATGAATCGAAAAAATATTTGGTTGCTACCGAGATATGAACCTGCAAGTTTTCTTTTCTTGGGAAATGTGTTACTGTTTTGCCCTATCAATCATTTAATTTTGTAAATTGAGTTAAAACACTGTTTTATGTAATAACATTTAAATACCGCCCATTACATCCCCTCTCTTATCCATTTTAACTCCACCCCCACCTCCGTTAACTGCAAACACACCCGTAATTACTGTATGAAAGTGTTTTTAATTTTAGTTGAATCATATTATTGATAATAGGAAGATGTTCCTGAAAACGTTTAAATACAATGAAATATAGTGGAATAAGATATTGTTTTAACTCAATTTATAAAATAATCATGGTATTCCACATGGTTTCACTAAAACCTTATCTTTTATTCCATATTTTTTCGATACATAAATTTTGTATCATTCAAATTGATGTAATTAAATTGTTTTAATATCGCAGCCCTATTCACTGAAATTGCAATTTAAAAATGTTTTTTTATTAAAACACAAGCTTCTGTGAAAATAGCACTGTTTTTAAAGATGATAGTTATTCGTATGTTCCAATCATCATAACTACCTATGGTTATTTTTGAATTAATTTAATTAATTATTTACGTTCTGTAAAAAAATAATAATATGTAAAATGTTTGCCTCGGCACGTGCGAAGTTAGGTGTGGTTAGCATTAAAATTACCTATAAAAAAGTACTTGAATATTTCATATATGACATTGGCTCTAACACTATTAAATCTGTGATCGACACAGTCGACGATATTACGTAAACAGCAAACAAAACATGATTGTTGAATTATCGCAAATAGTTATTATTTGAGAACGTGACAACATTAAAAAAAAATCAACGCGTCAAAATGTTAAGCAACTCGGTATTTTGTCACACACATCGAACACCGTGTGATGTGTTCGTTATATTTATGAAATATTTTCAACCTTTACCATACCATGATGTAAAATACCCGAACGCAGCCATGCTGTCAACTCGTGTTACCGTAAATAACAGTTGAAAAAAATGTTTATATTAGCTTAAGTGGCTTTAATGGCACGAATTTACTCTAAATATTGAGCATTCAATTTTGAAAAAATGATTAATAACATAATTTAGAGCATTCATTAAGTCCGATACAATGTGTCCTTCCTTCTTATCTCTCTTTATTTAATTAGTGAGAAAAAGACAATTATATTTGTATGTTTGTTGTTCTTTTCACTGTAAACGTAATGTGTGATCTCTGTCTTTCATATCACAAATTGTATTTTTACCAACGTATTAATTTTACAACGGATTGAATGGAAAAAAATAATTGTTTTTGTATGATTCCCTTTTCATAATTGGTTTTTCACTAGTCATTCCTAAGCGCTAATATTTTCTTTAGGATTATTTAAAATATGAATTTTATGTTGCATGCATTTACCGAAATATTACAGGTTTAATTGTGATGGTAGACCTGTGTTACTGCACGGTTTGGGAAGGGTTAATACAGAAAATGGCCTATTTAGGCTGGACGCACGTCCAATCTAGATTCTAGTGTGTCTATCTTCCTACGTACGCACCTCACAAGGCGGATTGTGAAACAATTCGCACCGCCGATGCATGGCGGTGAGCGAAGAGAATATTTAATATTTCCGAGAAAACTTTCGCGGTCGCCGTATCCGACGGCCGTCGCTTGACACATTGTCACAGTGTAACACAAGATCTGAAAAGCCGACAAATGCACGATGCACATACACAGATACCGTTATCTTGGATACGCGTTTAAAAAAAAAACCGACCGTATAGAATTAGTGCTCTCGTTAGTTGATCAGGGGCGTGCAGTGCATGCAAGCAAAAAAAACTGTGCATTAAAAAAAATTCTGGGAAACAAATATAAATGAAATAATCGGATTAAAATAAACGAAAACATTATTTTACAGTTAGCGCCATCTGTGTACCGGTCGAGACTTTAATTTCTTAGTTCTAAAAACTACCACGACAACTCACCGCTGTACCCATGGCGCTCTTTTGTATTCGCCGCATCGAGCTATTCACATTACTCTGTTCTGTCTTTAAGCTAGTGAATTACTCAAGTCACGTAAATGGCTATTTACTGAATTGAAAATTCCGTTTTATATGGAGTCGTTCGTTACCTATGCTATTTTTTAGCAGAATAACATTAGAAAGGGTTACAACTGTGTGCGAATCATTGAAGTGTCTACTTCTTCTTTTATTAATTTGCTCATTTTACTATCTTACTGTTTTTAACGTGTTGATTTCATGATTGTTCTTTAAGTTTGGTGCATGGATTGGTTTTTGATTTGGGAAAAACAAATAGCAATCGGCAGAACTATTTTCTAAGTTAACCCTTATTAAAAATAATTATTTCCTTTAGTTATTACGTGAAGGATTTTCAAACAATAAATGAATTATGTTTAGTCATACATTTTTTATACGGGTAAGAAGGTATTATTTTACGTTAAAACTTAAATTGTAAAAACACTATTAATAGTACTCTAAAAGTATAAATAAATACATGGTAGGGTCGTATAAACGACGGATTTAATTTTTCTGAAGGCGTCGGTTAAATGAAAGTACATATATCGTATTACATATATTATATATGATTGTATAATATCATTGGTAACAGCATAACCTAAATCTATACCTACTGCACGCCACTCTTGGTTATGTAATGTACACATGAACATTAGTGGAAAGTGAGGATGGAATGAATTTTTATTATATATTAAAATTAAATTTATTAGAAAATATTATTTTTTGTGTATGTATTATTTTATTTATTACATTTTTTAAGTAGGTACATAATTCAAAAATAAGATTTTTTACCTACTTACCTACCGGGATGTGACATATTTTAATTATTAACTTTGACTTTTATGGATACTGAACAAAATATATGGTCACCATGGTTACGAGAGTTTAAAATAACATTAGCATAGATTGTTGGGCGAGGGGATTGGATTGGGTGAAGGGAAGGGAAGCGTGCTAAGATGTTCGCAGGTCAAAACATTTGATATTATATATATATATAATGTTCGACTTTTGAAGAATTCTATTGTACAGTTACAAAAGCCTCTTACCTTGATAGATATCATCGTATAGAGTTAAAGTTAAATGCCAAGTGTTTTAAGAATTCACACCAATACGAGGAATATTATTAAAATTACGTTGTTAAATTAATTTTTCTCGGCATTTTTAACGGGCTACAAGCGTGGCGTATGACATAATGTCATTTTTCTTCTTCGGCGACTACCTTACTGCGCGCGCAGATCTTGTATGTATACGCATGTGTCGCCTGTCAACGGATAAATCAGTATTGGAGTCGAATCAAATAATTAATTCTAGAACTTTCACGATATTCCAGTGTGTGATAATTCCCTCGATGGTGAGACTCATAAATTTCGATTTCACTTTGCATGTACACAGACACATAGGTACACAGGTTATGTACAGTTTTGTACATACGTACATAGTGATTTGAAGTAATTATATTGTATACATGTTATTATTTACAACAAAATGTAATTAAATCTGGCTAAAATAAAATAATACACTGACCCATATCAACACATAATGCAAATACAAATACAAAAATGCGCGTACACGTGTTATTATATTAGTATAAATTCTCAGTCTCAGGTACATGTAACACACCACACCTGCATGTAATATGTAATATGTTTTTCTGGTTCAACAAATAAAATTAATGAAATTTTGGTATTTGTAACTAAGCGACTTGCCATCACGCCGTTTCCCTGACGTGGTAGGCAGAGAGGATAGGGCGCCATACTCTTCTGTCCTGATAAAATGATAAAGACTTGACACGACCAGGTAAACCAAATACTGGAGGATGGTCATGTCGGAAGGCTCAATTATCGGCGAGCTTATATGATAAACATCATTAGCTCTTTGTTAATATCTGCTTGCTATTGTGTTCACCAGAGTGTAACAATTTTTAAATTTTAATGAAATATTTCTGTACAAATTAGATGTTAAGAATATACAAATATAAAAAATGTTATTCACTGCACTTTATTCTAACACAAAAAAACCACATGTTAAATCATTTCTGACGAACTATTTTCAGTGCTGTTTTCATGAAGAACTGAATAAACATGTTATCGCGTGAGTTAACAATTGTTATTTTCTTGATTAGTTATAAACATCGCGTGTGTATATATTCACTGGGAAGGGAGGAAGGAAATAATGCAATTTTGTAACGTATATTTTTGACATTTAAAAAATTAATTTGTTAGTAAACGGTTGTTAGCATTGTACGGTGTATGTAGGTTCTAGGTATGTATTATTTTTTAAATTCTTATTTGTGTAGCTACCGTATATGTACTGAATTTATAATGTAAATAGTGTTAAAATGTAAGATTGACGTTTATGGCTAGATACTGAAAAAAAAAATGTTGACACCATGGTCACAATGACGAATTTGTTTAATATATTTTTCGTCATTTATTCTTTATTAATTACTTCAGTATGATTTTCTTATTATACTTATACTATAATTTGACACCACAGTTTGAAGGGGGCATTTTTGCAGAGGGGAAAGCGAAGATGCTTACTTTAAAATAAAATCTTTTCCAATCCGGGGAACGTCAATTATCCGATTATGCTATATCAACACAGTGAATTGACGACAAATTTTCTAACCTATATCTTACACTTTTCAAATGAATACATCTACCGTTCCATTATTTGAAAGCTATCTACTTTGTTTTTACGAAATCTCAAATACTTTTGAGTAAACCGATAGAAGACGCCAGAATTAAAAAAATATTTTTATTAAATTTTGGACACATTCGAATCGTTTTAAGAACAGAGTGACCGAATTTTGAATTTCCAAATTATCGACTTGCTTCAAAAATCCAAACAGCTGACATACGTTTTCAGAGAGTAAAGAATGTTGTCAAACATATAACTGGTTCGAAGCGAAGATGTAAGGAAATATAATGAATACTATTTTTACTTATAGATTATTTGAGTGGGTTAAGTTAAGTAAGTTAAGTTAAGTTGAGTTAAGTTAAGTGAGTAGCTGACACACATCGCCTCTTCATTTTTCTCGGAATCTTCTGCAACTCTTTTCAAAGTCGTGTTAAGGCAACTAGAATTGCCTTTTAGATAAATGCGTGCACATCTCTGTCT
The DNA here is from genome assembly GCA_031772225.1 of Eubasilissa splendida. NCBI lineage: Eukaryota > Metazoa > Arthropoda > Insecta > Trichoptera > Phryganeidae > Eubasilissa > Eubasilissa splendida. The sequence goes on along the minus strand of CM062858.1, from coordinate 6,776,113 downwards.
GGCAATGCACTCTGATAATAATCAGTACTACTACTACTACCAATACGGCAGCTAAGTGCAAGCTGCAAAAAATAAAGTGAAATCTAGGCGTGAACCAAAATTAGGTACCTTTATTAAATTTGATATCCGGTTACCGAACGAGCGATTGAACTACAGTTGAATTGTTGGCAAATTTTAGCGCGGGATAAAATTTTTCGCGGTATTTGACCAGAAATATTGTCAAGGAGAATACATTCTCATTGTGAAGTTGTAATTATTCAGAACAGACGGTAAATGAAAATTAAATATTTCAAAATGTAATTATTATAAACAAGTAAATTAAGTCATTATTTTTTAGGAAATAAGTAAAAATGAGCCCCGAAACATTACATGTCATAGAGTATTTAAGTTGGATCTAATTTTTGTGCAGATAGCTCTTGCTGAAAATAACATTCTCTGTGATTCAATACTAGTTGTCTGAGTTGTTGCAAAATAATAATAAAATACTCATTGTAATTATTTCCCGTTGATAATTTGCTTTGTTTTATAACTTTCTGGAGCATGTTCTTTATTAATATTTCAGTAACTGGCGATTTACCTTAACTTGTACGCCGTTTTCGTTTTCTCTCACATCAACTCTCTTTCCGTCTTCAGTCAGTCGATAATACCGGTATTTTGAAATATATTTATTGGCAATTCGGTAATAATATTTGGTAATATTTATCAGTAAACCGGTTAATCGAAAACCGGTAATGCATACCCTAGTATGAAAACCGGTAATGCATATCCTAGTAGAAAACTATGGTTAAAATTCTCGCGGTGGACATAAGTTGTCATATGTGCACCAATATCGGTATAATAATTAGTAAGTTTAGGAGAACACATTCTTATTGTGAAGTTGTAATTATTCAGAACAGACGCGCTGTGATATTTTAAATATGAATTAAATATATTAATTATAAAGATATACAAAGGTATTTGAGATTCTGTAAAAATAAGGTAGATAGATGGCTCTGTCAAATGATGGAACGAATAAATGTATTAATATCAAAAAGGTAACATATAGGGTCGAAAATTGTCGCTAAAAATATTGTCGCTGTAGCTTAGTTGGATAAAGCACCATCCCCGGTTAGGAAAGAGATCCAGCTTCGAAATCCGGGTGGCGCAACAACAATGTTTTTCGATAGAATTGATTTTATATGTATATCTTTATAATTAATATATTTAATTAATATTTAAAATTAGTAAGTTATTCATATCTTCTTTAATGTGCACTAGTAAGATTGCTCGGATAGTTGGAGGTTGTTTGAATGATTTTTCATAAAACGTTTTATTTTTAACTATCTTACCATGCTGTTTCTTCGCGGGGTTAAGCGAAGTGTATAGAGTTCCACACTTGTCTGTCATGATGCATAATTTTCGCTTCATTCACATTCATACATCTTCTCAAAATAAAAGCTCGCTGATTATTGAGGGTTCTAACAGGACCATCCTCCAGTATCTGGTTTACCTGGTCGTGCCAAGTCTTCCGTGGACGTCGTCTATTTCTGGTACCATCGACACTTATATTTCTTATGATTCTCTCTTCATTCATCCGTAATCCTTTCTTAATCTTATTTGCGTCATATATCTTTCTTACCATTCTCTCCTCATTAATACGTTCCATATGACCAAATCACCTAAGTGATCGATTTTTAATTTTGCTTACTATGCTAAGATCAACTTTACATTATTTCTTTATTTATTCATTCTTTACGCTGTCATAAATGAATCTGCCGCATATACGCCTGAGCGATCTCATTTCCACTGCATTCAGTCTACTTTCGTTCCTCTTCTGTCAGCTCCAGGTCTCACTTCCATACATAAATGTTGTACCTCGGTTGATAAGTTCCCGTTGTATAAATTTTTATTGTAACTAGTTTTTAGGTACGAAAGGCGTAAGTATTAATTACACTTACATAAGTAGATAACTATATATATATATTTAGAACGGTTTCTGTGGAAAAAAACCTAATAATTTAAATACTTATAATCTGTCTACAACTGGACAGCAGCATTTCAGTGCTCCACTTTTTAAATTTCTGACAATATAATGGATTGTCGTTTTCTATTTGGAAAATGTAACATGTAAAAAAAAAGGTTACCCCACCTAATTCGTCTCATCTATTCATATAAAATTAACACTAAATTAAATCGAACACAGTGTATCAAGTTTTCTTTCAAATTTTCCTACTTGTGATTGCACGATTATCAAATTATTTTTACTAAGCATTCCCTGATTATTTTAATACACTTCATAGGTGAAGATGTACTCGTGTAATCGTAAACAAGTTGGCAAAAACATTTAATAAATTAACATCGTATTACCAAATATTGTCAGCTGTGAATCGATCTGCCTGCGATTACAATAAACTGTCACGCCATTGTAATCGCGTTCAGTGTTTCGAAAAAAAAAAACTCTCCATATTCGGTGTCGACTGAGAGTTACGTTATTTGTCGTGTCACGAAACGAATCGCAATTAAATGGTGACAACTTTGTATCCGCACATGGGAAATGGCGCAAATTTTATAAAAATATAATTATTATTAGGAGAACACATTCTCATTGTGAAGTTGTAATTATTCAGAACATAGGTCTTTCAAATAATGGAACGATTAAATGTATTAATATCAAAAAGGTAACATATAGGTTCGAAAATTGTCGCTAAAAGTATTGTCGCTGTAGCATAGTTGGATAATGCACCTTCTCCGGTTAGGAAAGAGATCCAGGTTCGAATCCCAGTGGCGCAACAACAATGTTTTTCGATAAAATTGATTTTATATGTATATCTTTCTAATTAATATATTTAATTCATATTTAATATAATTAATAATTTATTTTCTTCAAACTGAATAGGACCAAGCATATTGTGCAGCGTGCGTTAAGCCCAAAAGGTATACATAGGTATGAATATTCTTATAATATCTTGTGTACATAACATATGCATACATTTTGCATTGGGGACTTATTTGTTTTAGATACGCCACTGATCTTGTGCCTTGAACTAGGATGAGGCTATTGCGCACGTCAAACTGGATTCAGATCTTAAAACATGACTCTTTAGACGAGTTTCACTCAAAAATTAAATCATTAATTAATTGTCTACACCAAGGTTCGGCGGTCGGCAGACCGCGGCTTTTATCATAAGCATTTGCGACTCTTCAACTCCAGCTCATATTTTCATACACAATCATATTTGATACATGGAATAGTTTGCCGGCAACATGACACAATGCTCAAAATTTTTGGCTCTTCCTATTCATGCGAACATACATTATCTTCCGTGAATCAAATAAAAAATAAGTTATGAAGTAAATTAACCGACATTAATTTACAATTATGTCTAAAATTGAACATGTAGTTTCTTGCCAGACATAGAAAAGTTTTCAAAAGTGATGCAAGGTCACCGTTCTAACTAGTAAACTTAAGCCTGAAGAACGTTTTTATTAGTGTGTAATTATTTAGGTTTTCTTGATTTGTAAGTGAGCTACTTAACCTTATTAATACCATATATTCTCTTCTTGTAAGTAGCCTATGACTTTACTATGATTGATTTTACCTCGTTTTTTCCATCATTAAAATGTAGATAAAATGTATATAAATGTCTATAAAAATTTAGAGATTCTGTTTACTCAATTTTTGTCTCTTTTCATTAGAGAGTCTGCCGACTCCTGGTCTACACAAATAACTGAGATAACATTTGGCATATTTTCTTTTTCTTTCCTCCTTCATATAAATATTGACATTTAGTGGCCTTAATTTGATGAGAATCAGCTCGTAATAGACTCTGAGTTCTTTCCAGTTAGAGCAAGCCCACCGCTGTGGCACGCTTCCAAGTATTCGTCTGTCCAAAGTTTGTGCCTGAAGAATTGGAATTTTTTATTTTATTCAAAGTTGCATTTTGCTGTGGTTGGATTTATTGCAGGATTGGTGCATTCGTGCGTCTCGTTGTCCACATGATACGAAATATTTTATTTCACTTCGATGGTTATTTAAAATATATAATTTTGTGTAGATGACAATAGGTATATTTAAAAAAAATATTGCGTTAACTTTGTCGTTATTTTAGCGGTGTCACGTAAATCTCTTTTCCACATAATCGAATTTAAAAGTGTCAAATCGATTCAGCAAATCGACAACCAAGGCATAGCAATAAAAATACGCTGTTGCGTAAAACAATCGCGTAATGGTAATTCTTACACAATATTTTTTACATTTTATTGTTTTGCAATTTTTTGAATTTACAATTGTTAATTTAAATGCAAGTCTTTTAGTGCAAGTGGCTAAATTATTATTTTTGTTTTGTCTTATGTGGCTGTGAAGAAATAGTTGAATGCGTCAAGCATGTACACAGTCTGAATACGTGCTTTCAATTTCATGGTTAACTGGTGCGACAGCCTCACGGCACGTGAGGTCACGGGTTCAATACCTTTTTAAATGACCCTTTGCATTAAACATCAGCTTAGTCTGAAGGTCAACATTAAAAACGTACCTGCTAATTTTCATGTTAACCTTTTGCATGCGTTTGTTTTCGATTTAATTAACCATGTCTCACATGCTCATATTGACAGAATTTGGTAAATGAAAGACGTTTTATTTTGATATTTTTCTAATATAAATACGTAGAATATACATCAATTGACGTGAAAAATCCACGCCTTTTATTAGTTATTGGAAATTAGTAAATTAGAAATATTTCATATTTATTATCGGCTCTGTTACATTTAGATGGTATGAATTTTAATAATCAATGGAAACTATTTTCAATACTAAATATATTATATATTATCTAACAATGGGTTATACATCTCAGTCTAACGTAATTGAAATGCAAACATATACTTTATTAGATATTTTCTCAAATTATAATAGAAATGTTTATTGTTTACTTCTACAATATTAGCAAAATTACTTTGTGGCTTCATTTTATATAAATAATTAGACAGCATATTTTGTTTAAACCACTATTTATTGATTACTCAACATGTTTCGATACCTGTGGTATCTTCTAAAAGAAACAATGTATACTGAAATTAAAAATACAAGCATAGATAAAAACAAAACTATAAAGTGGTGAATTAAGAAAAATCTAATATGATATATATTGTATATGTGAAGTAACCTTCGGGCTCTAACATAACGTATGTCTCGTTTGACGATAGACGGCCGACTGCGACATCTGCCGGTTGGCGACATGGCGACTGACACGATGCCATGTGGCTCCCATAAACTATAGTAGCGGTGTTACGTGGAACTGTGTGTTACTGCGGTCACCGTCGAACTATATGTGAATTATAATCTCGAATGTCATTATTGACCCATCTAACGGAAATATTTAAATTGTTTTAACAAGTCGTAAGTGTTTGAGGAATACGTAAAAATTCTGCACCGTTACGGATGATATTATGATATGCAATTTTGCAAAATCATGCGAAGCTTTAAATCTACATAAATATTTACGAAGTTGATCCATTATATCTTATTATTACAAGTCTGGCTGCTCAAAGTTCAATAACTTTTAATTTTTTGTATTGAACATATAATTTGGAATCAATAAAACTAATCAAAATATATGCAAAACCGTGATTTTTTAAAAAATGTTTATATGTTAACTTTCGACCAGGCATGTGTGTAATCATTGAACATTTTCAATTCATATTCTTAATATATTTCATCTACATAGACTAACAAATATATAGTGATCATTTTGGTACCAATTACGTAATCAAATAGCTCCGCGATTTTTAAAAATACATGACTCGATTGGAACGAAAATTTAAACGCTGACAAAATAATGCGTATTAATGCAAAAAATACGTCTTATTTACACAAAGGTTTAATTTTCGAATAGTAAATACTTTTACTGCTGTATAAATGTGTCATAAACTATCGGATTTATGTTTTCACAGAGAATGCTCTCGTAACTATTCTTACAAACTCCTCTCCAATATGTACACTTTGTTTCGTGTCTACTCATTTACTGGTTTGTAATTGTGTAATAATATTGTGTACTGGGTGTATTACACCAAGTAAGTGCATTGCGCTCAATAGAACACGTTAGCACACAATATTCCAAAATAAAATTTAATACATTAACACTTATCTAGTCACGCAGTAGCATAGGTCTATCGAGCCAATTAAATCGTATTTCTATAAATATGCACAATGTAAAACTTGCATCTTACCTAGTACAAAAAAAAACATTTGCCCTTAGAAATGATTAGTGGAAAACCAATTATGTGAAGCGATTCATAATAAAAAGAATATTTTTTTATAATACTTTTGAAATTAGTAATATTAACTTTATGGTTATAATTCATATTTTTATTTGTTAACATTGTTTTATTAACCACTTAATTGAGTTTAAATATATCTACCGGTTTCGAAAAATACCATTTTCTTCTTCAGGATTCAGAATTTTAAATAATAAATTGTTCGAGTAAATTTGTATTAAGTAACAATTAGAGTTAGGTACTAAATTTATTTTTTATATAATTGTTGTTTTAAAAATAGAGTATGGTAAAGAAACAATAATATATGTTTTTAGTTAGTATTGACATTCAGAAGAAGAAAATGGTATTTTTCGAAACCGGCAGATGTATTTAAACTCAATTAAGTGGTTAATAAAACAAAGTTAACAAATAAAAATATAAATAATCATTTTTTAATTCAATGCTATATAAAATTGATGCATTGCATACTATCTACGTTAAAATTACCACTTGTACCGCGTGACATAAGTCACACATTAATTAAAATTAATACAGATAAAGATGAAGATCATGTTAGATGGGTCTATTGACGAATGCGTTATAAGAATAACGTTTGAAAATAAAACTAACGTATTAAATTATTATATTTATCATTTCTTATATTATATTTATATTAATTATGACATGAACTATTTTAAAGTCATTTAAGCTTGGAAAAGCATTTAGTTCCCATTTAAACTCCTTAAAAAACTCAAATTTCTTACAGTAACACGAGTTGACAGCATGGCTGCGAAGGGTATTTTTTAGCGTGGTACGGTGAATGTTAAAATCACCTTATCGGTTAGTTGTAATTTACTATTTTCCATCAAAGCGATGATTAGCGTGCTTTAGATAATTACAGATTCTTCCGTACAAATACCGTGTGTATCGTCTTAAAACTTGTATATAAAACCTTGAACACCCTGTACCCGTGTGCCACATGGCAACTAGATATTTCTAAAAGACCTTGCTTTTTGCTTCACGTGAATATTAATTTGTTTAAATAGACTGCACATAAATTTCAAGTCAGCATGTAGGGAATAAGTGATCGATGACTAGGTATTATTTATACACACATTACTGTTATTATTAACTGTGGTATGCTAGAATACCTTATAAATACAGGATCGGCCAAAAATCATCTTGTCGTTCAAAAATGGTATAATTTATTTATTATTTTTGAATTTTGTACGTTTTTTTTTTACATAGAAAGGAGACGTTCTTTTATATATACATGAAAATATAAATGTCTCACAGAGACGAAGCTATTATTTTTTCATGGAAAGTATGGAAAATTTGATATCAAAAAGATCATGAAGATCATAAAAATCCATAGATGGCGACAGCATAGTTGGTAATAAATAATTGAAATGTTCCAACATGAAAACATATATAACTTTCAAAAATTTGATAGATATGGTAGCATGGGTAAATAGGTGAACGTTACATTGTGTAAAGTGATCACTTAAGCTAGCCGATGACAGGTCGCAAGCCCTGTAATGTCCAAGACTTCGATACTTCCCATGTAAAATTAATACCTTCGTCTCTGTGAGATATCCATATCTTGATGACAATCCCTCAGGGGATAAATCCCAGTAATTGGTTCCTACAAAGATTTAGACATACTCAAAATATTATGAAAATATTTTATTAAGGAGAACACATTCTTATTGTGAAGTTGTAATTATTCGGAATATAGATCTGATATTTTAAATACAAATTAAATATATTAGTATGTTTTTAACAGTAACATTTAGGATAAACAGATGATAATTAAATGTTTTTAAAAACGTTTTTATCGAAGATTTGCTTCTATTGTAAATTTAAAAAATGTTTATTCTATTATATAATGATAAGTTTGTGATTCAAATGTATTTTCACAAGCTATAGAATAACTTATTAGTTCATTTATACGTTAAATTGTCAATTTTTCCAAGGCTCCTCAAATGATCTGTACAAATGTGCACTCTTTTGATGATGCTCTCTATAACTGTGATAATGCCTGTTTCTAACAATATTATTCTTCAGCCCATGAAGAGATTGAACTTATTAACAAATACTCAATCTTTTAAAAATCTTCACAAAAAGCTATCTGGAGCTGCGAGATTTGAAAAACATGCTGGTCAATTTTTTCATTAAAAACTTGTCTCACCAACTGCATGAACTCTCTGGTTGATTGGCCTGTTGTCCTGTCCTGCTGAAGAATAGTATTCATGGAGATCTTCGAGCGATAAAGCCAGGCATTTTGGTGATGAAAATATAAGTCATTATATTTCATAAATCTATAATATAAGTTAAGACAGTCTAGAAAATATTAAATAAATAATAGGTATCTCATAGAGACGAAGCTATTTTTTATTATATTTAATGGAAAGATATGGAAGTATGGGTAATTACAGAGCTTACGATTTGTGTTCTTGGGCTTGTTCAAATATTTCTAATAATATACTGGTCAAAATAAGAAAATATATAAAATTGAAAAATATTGATTTTCAGGGGTTTTCTAGTATAATGTGTTAAAAACATTTTACAGATAAAGAATATTGCTTTAAATAATTTCAAAATAATAATTAGATTCTCAGCTGTTTCAGGGAAATGAATATCAAATTTATTCCATAGATGGCGATAGTATAGTGGTGCTCTAAGTGTTTCCACATATTAACATGTATACAACTTATAATTTTTTTATATAGATATGGGGGTTGATTAATGAGTGAGAATCGTAAACGTTATATTTGTAGAAAGTGATCACTTAAGCTAGCCGAAGACAGGTCGTAAGCCCTGTAGTTACCCATACTTCCATATATTTTCATTAAATATATTAATAAAATGGCTTCGTCTCTATAAGATATCTATTATTAGTTTAATACCAGTGCCTTTGTAGATGAAAATCTAGTAATTGTGTTGTTCTTGGACATATTCAAATATTGCTAGAATGTTAAATTTTTAAATGGCAAGAAGATCTTTGGCTACGCTGTACAAACTCGCCCATAGGAGTCGTGCCTTGGATCATGCTATTTCCTTGTGGACACATTGCAACAGGCGATTCCTGTCGAACAAAGTACCGGCAATAACCGTTCACGCTACTTACGTGCGTAGCATGATTTAGTTATCGTATGCGTGAACTGTGATATATCAGATGAGAAATTTCTGCACAACATTGTTCACGATAAGATCTTTCTTGTGACATAAATTCTTGTAGTCTTATCAAATACTAGATGGTGTACCCGGCGTAGTACGAGAAGAAAATTTTAACTTCAAGAATTCTTGAGAAACATCAAAAACTTTCACGAAGCTTCAAAAACTGTATATTTTCAATATCCCACGGTTACCCCTCATCCACCACCAAGTCGCACCCTCTACGGAATCATCTTATGCAATATTTTTTTATAATGGAAAACCCTTTACTGTACCCTTACAATATTTCATCATGCAAGGTATCACGTGCTGGGATTACAGTTCAGACAAAAGCTACATAATTTTTGTCAGATTGTCACCTGCGAATATTTCTCTGTTTTGAAAAGATACCCCTTAGTATGCATTTATCGTGCCCTTATAACCATTTATCTCTAATTTCGCATCGAATATATATGGTATACACTCATATCTCACACGTCGTATACCCTTACATACATATGTATTGAAACGAAATAAAATTTCGTCACGTCATGTCAAAACATTAAAATTAAATAGTTTTGCGAATTATTCGCTGGTAACATCGGACGCGTGCGGGTCGCGGGGAGAACGAGTTGACTGTTATGCCAACCGGAAATCCAAGAAATTATCCGAGGCCACCCCTGAGTGATGGGAGTACATGTACTCAGTACTTGTACTTAGTACAGTAGGAGTACTTGTACTCAGGCGGACCATTATTTGGCGAGGATCGGATCCCGTGAAGGAGTAAGTCGGCCGATCGTGCCGGACACTCAATACGGATGAAATGTCTGGTAAAGTTTTGGGGCCTGCCAGGCCAAATGAATGAATTGATGACTGCAATAATGGACATTTTGGGATGAGTTTATCGAGATAATGGACGCTCGGCAAACGAGGATTATCATCTCGGATCCTGCTCACTATCTTGGACCATGGACGGAGCGCCGCGACAAGGGTGAACCAGCTAAGTTGTGCACAAATTTTCCAGGGTTGATGAATAGCGACTTTGGTATCTTTTTGATTAAACTGAGGTTGTGTGGGGCAGAAATAATTCTCAAGAATCTTCTCCAGATTCAGTTAATTTGTAATTTTTCATGATTAAAATTTCATTTTGCTTTAATTATGGAATAACCTTTACTTCACACCGACACTTGCATACCTACACGAACACAATTTTCTTTCATTGATGATTATCAGATGTCGTACGAGGAAAGTAGGTGATCTGAATCCGTCAACGTACCCACAATATTTCGCGTTCTCCCCTGCCTAGCTGGTGGAGATCGTCCAGCCTCCCTAGATGGTAGGACTGAACTCACGTACGAGTGCAATAATAATTTTAATCTTATTTCAATATTCCTCTTCTCTTTATTTATTGTGATTAATTTATTATTCCAATATTACAACATTATTATTATTTTATATTCGTACAAAAATATAATAAAGAGTATCTAGAAAAAGTTTTTACGAATCTTATCATAACACTTTCAGTTAAGAAGCTAGATCGAGTTTTTTTTCTAACTTTTGAAACTCTCCCAATGAAGTCGAACGCGGGACCTCGTTTTCCTCTGTAAGAGAAAATGGATTTAGTCTTTGCGATAAGTATTTCCGTACCGAGCCGAATATTACGAAACTGTGTTCCGTTCTCAGTAAATAATTGCAACACTAATCTGGATTTCTTTTTTTACAACACCAGTGCTCGAAATGGACCGGAGTAAACCGGAACCTCGTTTCGGTTCGTGGGATCCTCGCAAATATAGCTCCAGCTCGCGATACTCGTTTCCATTTAAATAATTCTTATATATCGTTATTTGAACATTAATAAAAAAGGCAACAATCGGGTGGTATACGTATACAATACATTATTATAGTATTGTAATGTACTTTTGATCAAAAATAAATGTAAATTTTCGATTATTATTGACCTATTGCGAGCCGTCTACAATGCCACGAACGCCAATACCTGTATAATTTTTAATCTATTTTTTTTGCTATGAATGTATTTTAAATTGTTTTTTAATTGAAATTGTCTCTATTAGGTTAAATTGTGTGATTTATTTGTAAAAAAAAGTAATAGAATCAAATTTGCTATATATTTACATACATTATGTCAGAGCGCAGTAAAATATTATTTATAAAATAAATCAATTAAATAAAAAAGGTGTCATATTTATATTATTCTAGTGTTATTCGGAGGACAGTGTGTACAACGTGTCTGACAACCAGTTTCATGAACTTTTGAACGCGCTCACTGTCTCACTGTCACACTGTCGCATGTCGCATGTCGCACCGATTATGACGCTCTCGTGACAGCGATGTGCCGAGTAGTTGTGCAACAGTCCGCAGTTGTGGACATTGATAATGGATTGTATCGGCGTAGTGAAAACCGCGCGTAATTCACTTCCGATTTCCCCCGCTCTCCCTTCCTCACCGCCGCACAGTTAACAATGGAGGACACACCGAGTTAATCAAAAGGTGAACATCCTGAATAGGCTAGTTAACATACGCGGGAAGGTTAAATATGCCAATGTTGATGTCAACCAAAAAAAATAACGTTTTAATTAAGTAATATATTTTTTTAAAATACTATCAAAGCTCGGGAAATAACGTCACGCTATTCGTTGGCATTTATGAAGAGTGTTTTTTTTTGTTTACATTCAAAAATATTCAGTGGACGTTGGCTACCATCATTTTATTTACTGTGACCCGAAAAAGCTCAACAGCTAGACTGGCCTCAGGTTCTTCAGCCATTATGTTCACCTTCTTCTAGGGCCCAGGTTCCGGCAATCTTTTCCAGCATTATGAGATGCAAAATTTCATACTTCTCTAGATAATATGTCCGATATATTGAAGTTTATGGTTTTAAACATATACTTCTTTTATATTATCCATCCGAACCATAACATATTCATATTCTCTAGCTCTATCCATGCAGCTTCATTTTATCATTCTTCTGTATGTCCACATCTTAAACGTTTCATGTCGCCTTATTACTTCAGTAAACTTCCATTCCGTAGAATAATACCGAGATCACATAGTATCTGACCATTCATATTCGCAATCTATCAATCACGATAGCAGAACATATTTTTCATGGAGTGCGTGTTTGTTTTTGTTTCGAAAATGGTCTTGTTTCATTATTTTTTATTTTATGACTGTTTCGGATTTTTAACATGATATTAAATGTAAATATATCTCTTAATAGATTCATAAAATTAGTTTATGATTTTGACATGAATATAACGAAACCGATGACCCATGTTTGACTTAATTAAGTGTTTTTTTTTGCGGTACTTAAATATTAGATTCAATTTGTACTTTAAATACTTTAATGTAAGGTTGTTAAAAACGCACATTTTTTTGTCTAAAATATTTCTCAATTTTTAGAGAAAATATAAATAAAAATATTTTCAAATTGAATTTTTTAATCTACCTCACATTTATACGCCTTGCTGTAATATATTATGTATGTGAGACATGAAGTCATGCAAAATTTCGAAAAATAAATTTAATGTTTTTGAAAGGAATATTTTGCGAAAAATAAATGAAGCCATGAGAGATAGATAATCAGTTAGGTCAGTGGCGCAGGTCACAATAATTTAGAGTTATAAGATCTTAATAAAAATGTTGATTTAAATGGATCATATTCATGTTCTTTTGGAAAACTCAGATTAAGTTGGAGCGACAATATCAGGAGAGATCTGGAGGCACTCATCTGCGTATTGGTCCAAGACAGCGGCACGACAATGATAATGCAACCAATGCGGTGCATCGGGGACCACACTAGACAGGGGAGGGGTCCAAATGGTTCGCGCCCTACAAAAAAATGAAAATTTAAAAATCATTCACAGCAAAAAATGTAATTATACTTACCATTATGCCGTTTCTCCGCAGGGGTAGACAGAGAAAATATAGATCCATACTCTTCTGTCTTAATACACAATTCTCGCCTCATCCACATTCATACATCTTATCATGTAATCTAATATCTGGTGGAGTGCCTACGTGGGTGGGACTCCACCTACGCGCCTACCTCTCACTCTCCATACCTCGTGTTTTGCAACTCAGTTAGTCTATCCGTGTAAGTGTGACTCAATCCATTTTGTGTCTCGTTCACTGTCCCTCTTTTGGGGGTGTTTTTTGATGAATGGATCCCTGAGTGTCTGCCTTGAACTACTGCACCTTAATTTTCCATCTGTATGTAAAACCATGTTCTATGGATTTATGTAATATGATTTTTTATGAATAAAGACAGCACTTAAGGGATGCTGGAGGGTCTAAATTTTAAATCTTAATTGCTAATAACCACATTGAATTTCTTCTCCTTTTTCGTTTTGCTTATACTTAAATATGTAATTGAATTAAAGTCGCGTATTTTAATTAGCTCTGATGAGTGGGGCCGACAAGAAAGCCTTAGCTTTTAAACCGGTTTCGGAAAAGGGTGGGTACCCCCCTGCAGCTGCCCTTAATTAAAATCGAATATCTGGTTTACCTGGTCGTGCCATATTTTCCGCGGGCGTCTACATCGATCCTTTTTTAATCTTATTCATATATAATTAATCATACAATTTAGAAAATCATTTCACATGTTTATTATATAAACACATGAAAAAATTGTCGACATATACAGTAGTATCCCGCTAGTACGTCGGATTTGGATCTAAACGATGAATGTCAAAAACACATGAAACAGGTAACATTTAAGTAATCAGTAAATGAACAATGTACTACAGTACATATGCTAAAATAAATAATTAGAGGTCGTTCTTACATATTATAACGAGACATTTTTTCCATTTTTCAAAGTTTCGATTTTTTTTAGCTACGCCACTGGCCCAAGACAGAGATATTCTGCTTGTATGTCTATCTCGGAATCGACTATAAATCTTCGTCTCTCCGACCTTGGTCCAGATTACGCGTATTGTAGGCTTGTACGAGAGAACTTTAAGCGTCATACAGGTCTCGACCGATCTCACTGCACGTCTCGCCCACTACAGACTCATTGTTTTTATTTTATTTAGGATATCTGAGGCGTTGTACTGTTCCCGAAGTTCTAAGTTTTCATGTTATGTTATCAAATATTTTGCAGTAAATCAATCAATTTTTTTTTTTTCATAATTCGTACATCTAATAAAATTAATGTTAAGTTTTCTTTTACAGTTTGTCAGAATATTTTAGAAACATATATGCAAAATATTATGGAATATATATATGAAAGCATATAGAAGAAAAAAACCAAGATATAAGTACTAACGATGTTACAAGAATTATATTTTAAGAAAAATTGAATTAAAAATGTTAATAGCCCATGAACTCGCATTTGAGGTTGATTCATATTTGCAGTGGTATTTGAGGCATCATATATGAAGCAATACAATTGTTTATTTTGAAATATTGTATTATAATATTAATTCTTTTTTATGTCAAATCAATTACGTATATTCGTATCACACGATCGTCTGCAATAGTATTGTTGGTAGTCGATATTCGAATTAAATATCAGATAAACCTATTTAACACAATCGATAGAATTAAGATCGCTAAGATTGTTAGTGAGGAAAGGAAAATAAAATGTACGAGACGAGTTTCGAATGTTACAAGAACAGAGGACGTTCACAAAAGACCTGGCACGATCAGACACTGTTAGTAGTTTCAACAACTGAAGAGCATGCATGAAAAAATGTACGAAAGTAGATGAGCCAAGAATAGAAGAGTGAGGTTCTATTCTCTCTGCCTTTCTTTCTTCCAATGTGAAGTCCACTACCGTACCATCATAATTGTATATATATTTATAACTACACAAAGTGCGCCGTATTATGTTATTAAAAAAATAGACTTTACTCTGTACATGACCATGGATTCCAAAAATTAGCTACGAGTATTGCGTAAATATAAATTATTTTGATTTCTCCCATTTTTCGTTAGTTATCTACGTCGTTAGATGGCAGAACCCATATATTTAATTAACGCTGTGTCAAAAATTATTAAAAAAATTTGTGTGAGCTAAATTATTATCATGTCATTTTAATTATCGTTGCTTTCGTTATATACACATGTTTATTTGAAATTTTTTTTTTCATTATTAGATTGTTGTTAAGTTAATTTTTAGTGAATAAAATGATTCCATGACAACTGCACATGAGACGGATGCATACAAGGCAACAAAGCATGACAAGTGTACACACTATATATTAAATAACCTAACTTAACATGACTTGTATTTAAGGAATGTAAGTTATCATAGTCATAATAGATAACAAAGTCAAATGGAAAGAACATTTAACTAATCTTACAAACTAAATAAAGAAAACTGCCTAGATATTTTTAAGACTTATCTTATTTTATCTCTTACAAATCTGAAAATAATATATTACCCGTTTACGTATACGTTTTTCACATTTGCAATACGGTATTATTGGATGGGGGGAGCATATAAAACTTCAATATCACAATTAAAAATCACTCAAAAATGATGGTAAAAATTATTTAAAAAAAAAAGACTATCAAAGTATTCAACTCTTCACCAGTTTCAAAGTACCAAAAATAATAGATATATACAAGAAAAATCAATAATCCAGATTATTAAAATTAAAAATAAATTAATGAATTCCGATCTACAAGATTTAGAGACTAAATTGATATTCCAAAACTAAAATATACCGCAACCCAAAATCACTATATTTATCAAGGCGTCAAATTTTTTAACAATCTCCCAATCACATTTGTAAAAATTACAGATTACTATAAATTTGTATCTGAAGTCAAAAAATATGTACACAGACTAACTGAAACATAAATTATCTCGTAAAAATTCTTTCTCTATACACGAGTCTTACTCTCATAGAGAATAAATATGTATACTCCTCTGATTATTTAAAAAATATATTATATCATCTAATATTAAAATAAAATATTAAACTAATTTTCGAAGAAAGCAATCACTTTGTTGTTTCAACTAATTAATATTCTATTACTTTACATGCAGTTGTTACTGTATGCCGTTGACCATATGCGCAATTGCTCTGTGTGCAGCTGTCTTGTGTGTTGTTATCCAGTCTCCATTGAAATAAGTACAGATTATGGTGTAAGTAAGCACATGCTTCGAAATGAAATAATATTGCTACACCTGTACAGGGGCCTAAACTCTCTGACGATCGGTCTCATAAAGCTCTCGCTCGAACTATAACAGATTCAAATCGCAGTCATATTTGTATGCGACGCTCCGATTTGCGGGCCCTTTCTATCCCCAACTACTGCGAGAAGTGTCGAGAGTGAAGGAAGAGCCGCGCACGGAGAATTGACAATTGCGGGTGTCCGAGGAGGATAAGCACGCGGAAGTAGGAAGATGTCGCAAGCGCGAAACCGGACAAAGGACAATGAAATCGGAACGGTTGGCACGCAGCGCCGTCACGCGACGTGCTCGGGGTGGCGATGCGGGCACGCGCGCCGCTGATCTTCAGCGAGGGACCGATTTCCCCGCTATGGAAAGGCCGGCGTTACATCATCAGACGTATCATAGTTGTTGCGATTGCTAAGTATTTATGACCTGGTAACCAGAAATGGAGGTGATCCTCGAGTCTGTATTTCGCGCACCCGTGCAATTGCTCTTGAACGATGGCGATTACAATATCCCACCAGCTGATTCTTCTTCGGATAATGGTATCATGATTCTTTTATACATAAAATGGTTCTGAAATCTCTTCCTGCACTGGCTGAAAGAATCGAGTAGATTTTATACGTGTCTAAAAGTGAGTTAATAATTACAAATAATAATAATAACCTCATTTTGAAATAAAACGGCAGATGAGGTTGGCTAACGAAAATAGTTGACATTTTTACAAAATTAATTTAAAAAAGTTAACGAGTCCATGAACTCCGCTATAGTATACATATATAAGAAGGGTTTGAAACATTAGTTGCGGGGGTTTACGACACATTTATGCAGTAGTAAAAGTATTTACTCTTCGAAAATTAAATCTTTGCATATTATATTATATTGTCAGCGTTTAAATTTTCTTTCCAATCGTGTGATATTTAAAAAAAAAAGTTGCTGAGCTATTTGATTGCGTAAGTAGTACCAAAGTGATCACGTGAGAGTGACACCAATATGAAAATATTGGGACAAGGAATTTGCGTTAGTTCATGTCTATACATTTGGTGGTTTTTGTGAATATAACGGATTTTGTACATTGATAATTAAAAAAAAAAAAAAAACACACACACGAGCTTGCATGAGAAGATGTATAAATACTGATGAGGCAAAAATTGTGTATCGGGACAGAAGAGTTCGGTGCTCTATCATTTCTGCCTACGCCCTCGTGGAAACGGCGTGATGGTAAGTTAGTTAGTTAATTTTTTTAACGCAGGGCGGTTTCTGGGACATCTGGTCGCGATCGAAGAAAGTGATTTGAAATTTTTTCGTATGTTGCGTCACGAGTTGCATTATTTCTATCGAAATCTGATTACTAAGTATAATCTAGCATGCAATTGTTATTTGGCAACAAACATCATATACCCTTGACGGTGCGATCTATTCAAACAGTTACGATATTGTGCATAATTAATGAGATATTTAAGTATTATTGAGACAGTAGTTAGTTAGTTGAGATACATCGTTCGTGGTTAACGAGAATGACGATATTTAGGTGTGAAGACGTACTAGGTCATTTAATATCGCGTCACTTTGTGTCGAGACCATCATTCAGCAACGTTTCGATACCGAGTAATAGTTAAAGTGTTATTTGAATATTTATTAATTGTTTAAATCGTTATTACATATTTATATGCGTTATTTTAACCGTTATTGTGTAATGTGATTGCGTTCGATTGTAAGGATCATTGGTAACTGATTTTTCGTAATGCTTCTAGCTATGACTGGTACATTGAAAAGTAAATCTCGTTCAGTTAAATCGTACTAATCATCGTCATAATCACAGTCGTGTGACAGTTTACCATCACTATTAACAATGCGATTGTCACTTGAGTCAAGATCGGACATCTAGCATCATTTCGATACTGAATGATTGTCTTAGTATCTTGACTCAAATAACATTAAAGGTTTGACCATGAGATGAGATTTTTCATAACTTGGCATGGGTTTTTCACACGTGATCGATCAAATTAGCCATTCACATCACGGTTATTCCTACGTTCTCTAATGCTATTATTTTTCTTTCTTTTAACTATTTAGTAGGTCGAGGCTTACAAAAAACTTACATTTCACTTTAAAGCAGGCTGGCTAGCCTAGATGAGTGGTAAGAACAAAGTGATATGTCCGACATACCATGAATATATTTGTCTCTTTTTTTACTTGTTAATAATTACAACCCATAATCATTGAAATAAAAGTTTTACAGTAATACAATCTTGGGAAAACTAAATAAAATATTATCAAAATTCACGGAATGAGAATTATTTATCTTAAACGCATTTTAGGACAATAAAATTGAATAAATTTACATTTTTTTTTAGCTTCTCAGTGACGCAAGTTTAGTCTAGTCGGAACCTCAAAGTGTAATCTGAAAAATATTGCAATTAATAAATAATCGTTTTTTTTTTCTAGTGAAGTTACAATTTCAGAATATAGCTTTGTAAATTTTAAAACGAATTATATAGGACAATTGGAATTTGCTTTTAGAAATTAAATAATGTTTGTATCATTTATGAAGAGTTAAAGTGGCTAAACGGTAACGTGTTTCCCCGTATAGAAAAAGTATCAGGTTTATATTAAGATGTTAACCAATTTTTTTTTTAATAAAAAGGTTGCTTTCTATTAAAAAAAATATATGTCACGAATGTGCGATACATGAAATAAATCTGGCGGCATTAATAAGGCTGGTATAGTTCAACTAGGTGAGCATTCTACCGGTAATAGACAAATCTCGGGTTAAAGTGAATTTTCAATTATATTTTAGTGTATTATTTGAAATACAATAGTATGCTAATTTTAATTTTATACACAATAAGAGAAAAATATATATATTTTTTGTTTCATAATTGTACCTCACTGCGATATTTCACCAATTTGAAAAATACACTGTGTATGAATAATACGTAGACTCGGATAACCGAGATTCTACTGTATCGGTTGCGAATGTATCATTTGCATGTATTGTTATAATTTGCATAGTATCCCGACGGCGAACGGTGACACTGCTTTTTTAATATAACATGTCCAATTATTTTATAATATTACTAAAGTTGATTAGATTTGCGATTTTGACAATAAAAACCACTCGTATGCCCCACACTGCGAGACGCGGGTTACATTTTTTTTTTTTTTTTTTAACAGAATGTTTGCGCAATTACGAGTCGAGTGTACTTTCAAAATTACCAATTGCATGTCCGTGCGCAAAACGAGTATTGTTAAACTAATACAGCTGTATTATCCGATACATATTGCAAATATCACATGGAAGAAAAAAAAACAACTCGGTAGGCAGTTTTTTTAAATGTTATTTTTCACATTTGTATCGCTAATTTCGTAAGAGAAATCTGTTGTCCGAACCAAAGCCCGAACAGTAATGTTTTGAAATGAAATGGCACACGTATACATTATGATAATATGTTAATAATTTTTAATGACAAAATTTTAATGACTCTATATTCACATTAACTAGTTGTCAACTGATAGCAGCAGAAAGAAATTGTGACGGCAATTTATCTTGATGGGAATTATTTAAATTTGAAATTTGTCCAATGTTTGAAATATTACAGGGACGGATTTTGATCCAATTTCAAAGCAAGCAAGCAAGATTTAATTAATTGAATTTTTGAATATATTAAGGATCCGTAATAGTATTACGTTTTCTCATCTATATCCATGACTTTCTGGATGAGGCTTCAGTAGTGGTGTAGTGCTTGATTAAACGGAGAGGTTTGTAAAAACGTAAGAGTTTTTAATACCTCTATTAAGATTACTTAAATGTTTTCTCTTTTATGTATTCAATAACAGTACGTTATATGATTCGTTATATAAATATATATTCAATTTGAAATGAAGTATACATTGTCTTTATTACGAGTAAGAAAAAAAAACATATGTTGTACATTGACATGTGTCAGATTTTCTTATGTCTAGGGTAAGGGAGAAATCTTACTTACCATAGAAATTGTTTATGCACACAGTAGCTATCTACTATTATTTTCATGATTTCGTAATTCACGAATTGTAAATCAAATTGTGTTGCATTAAATGCATTCGTGGTATTATTTATCGCAACTTTCTAACATAAATCGCGTAAACACAATAATTATGACACAAGTGCAGTGTGCATGTTTGCAGTGACTAATTAAAACATCAAATGTCACAAAAATCACAATAAATGATTTTTATATTAGTTACGGTCTCGTTACGTAACATCAGAGATATTTTAATGTATTTTGTCGATCATGGTCTCGAAACCACCCTGCCGTAGTTATGTTGGTTTTAAAATTATCTCAGCTAAGTTCGTTAACCAGCCTGATTCGCAATCTTGTTTAAAAATGACGAATGTTCGAAAATTCGTAATTCTGTTAATATTGGACCTAGAGAAAAATGTTGAAAACACGTTTATGGCGCACACACAAACTCTACCTAATTTTTGCGTCCAGTTTGCGTTTTGCTTTTGTGCTTAGATTCTGTAGCCACTATATATAGTCTTGATAATTTATTTTGTATATTTTTAATTTTAGGTTGAAATTTATTTTGTTCCGTGATTTGAACCCAAACCAAAATGAAGAAAATTTGAATATTGAAAAATTTGAAATATGTTTCGAGTTCATAAAAAAGAGGCAAAACCAGACCTCACTAGATCAAACTAGATTCAAACGACATCAAATATCTACGCACAACGAGATCTAGAGATTTTCGCAAGAACTGTTTACTTGTCACATAGATATCTAATATTTTCTAGTGTATTTATTATGTATTCATTCTCTTGCATCTGGTGAATGTTAACAAGGTGCTAACAACGACATGATTGAATGTTCAAGAATTTTATTTCCTTTTATAGTGTGTTCCTGTTTCTTTTTGTGCGATGTTTATCATAGTAAATTGTAAAAGTTATCATTTTATGAATTTGCTAGTGTTTAAAACCCGTACCCGTATGTTGGTCGAGTGTCACTTTTTCTGAATTGAATCTTTTTCCATATTAAATAAACACTACAAACTTTTTTTTTTTTGATAAATAACACATTGAAACATTGAGAAAAATGATCGTTATGAACGTGGTATTTCCAAAAGAGAATGTGTTTAATATTAATTAGCTTCTTATAAAATAGTTGTTTATTGTTTCAATTCCAATATTAAAATTTTTGATAATATGAAAGGACGTTTTTGTTTACTATTTTTAAAGAAATGTAATTTCAAAAAAAGACGAAAAATGTATGAATTTGACCATTTTGATAGCGACATTCGACAAACAGACGCTAGAGTACTTTAGAATCTATTTCTGGTGCATTAAATATTTGTATATGGTGTGGAGTCATAGACTCTAAAGAAAAATACGGATTAATGCATTTGAAATGTGGTGTTGGGGTTACATGTTGCGCATACTGTGAACAGCGCGACGCACAAATAGACGATGGATAAGGAGGAATTTTTTTCTGATCAGATAGCTTGAAGAAGCTTGTCGTGATGAACCACGTATAGGAAGAGAAAGATCCTATATCGTTGACCAAGTGGAAAATAATATGCACTTCTCAGGTGGTAGCCCTTAGACCTGAAGATGTCGAGAAAAATGGAGAAGCGTTGTCAATAAGGCGAGAGTTCATCAATCCTTCACGATCCTAAGTCATGAGAGGTCGACGTGGATGGAGGATTTTATTTATAAGATTTGATCGATTAGTAATATGATTGGAGATTTTATTAATTTCACGGCCATCGATCGTCAAAGTCACTGAACTGTAAATTTTTCCGTATTTTAATTTGAAAATAATTAAACATGTAGCCTTGTCGTTTCATTAAATGTTATTCATTGTTGAGCGTGGCTATGGATACAAAAATATTTCAATGCAATATGGCCGCAACTCGAAAAGGAAGTGATCACGCGCACAAATGTAATTTTATAAAAGACGTACTTTCATAAAAATTTACATTAATTTTTGTTTAATTGAGATAAGTCTCAATCAAATCGTTAATTCTCCTTGTAATTTTAAATATAATAATTTCATTAATGCAATTTTTTGTACAGCGAATGAATAAAATTATTATTCATAACATGTTTTTTTTTTTTTTTTTTCGTAAAGTTGTCAGTAGCGTATGACGTAGAAATATCATACGGTAATCACCGTTACCTACTTTCAATTACTGCTGGACTAAGTATATATGAGTGAATATAAAATTAATTTGAATATTAAAGAATTTAGAATTGCGAACGTTTGGTGTTACAGCTATATTAAATATTATTTTATGTGTATTAAATAATAAATTCAGACAGATGTGATTTCAACCAATAAATGAAGATGATAATATCTAATACGGAAGAATGATATATTAAGGTAATGCAGGGATAGTAATTCGACCCCTCAGAATAACAGGGTTCCATCTGACACTGTTTTGAAATAATGAGCTAAAAAGTGTTGATTGAATTTCAACACATATTCATGTATATTTTGTATTGAGTATGCAAATGTGATCAGTTTTAAGGTCTTAACTTATTTTCAGTATTATCAATGACCACTGTGAGATGAGGGAAATTAATAATAAAAACATTGTAAATTAACAATAATGATCTATAAATTGAAATAAATAATTGATGCAGTTGCTATTTCCTTTAATATCTGTTAAATAGAGTTGGTGTGTATGGAAGAAATAAAGAATAATGTATTTGGAACACTTTTCACGTAATAACTCAAATTAGCCCAAAATGATAGTTGGAACCTTGCTATTCTAAGGGGTCGAAATAATAAGTAATGAAATGCACGATAATTATCTACGAGTAGTAGATAAATTTATTTGTTTATAATATTATATCATAAAATAATTTTTGCAGTAAAAAAATTACTGTAATTATTGTAACTAAAAAAAGGAATGCGATTACCGCTAAAATTACTGTTAATAAATGTTCATAAAACT
This sequence comes from Eubasilissa splendida, assembly GCA_031772225.1. Lineage (NCBI taxonomy): Eukaryota > Metazoa > Arthropoda > Insecta > Trichoptera > Phryganeidae > Eubasilissa > Eubasilissa splendida. Next base: position 6,752,637 of record CM062858.1, on the reverse strand, counting down.
AATGTAATTAATAAAAAAGCGTTCTTTATCTAATTCGCATCTTCTTCGTTTTATTTATTTTTTATTCTTGTGAATAATATTTGTAATTATATTGAATACTTTTATTATTTATAGTATTCCGCTCAACTCCAAATACATATCTGTTGGCATTCTTCGATAATGATATACGAGGTGTGGACATTCCGTAAATTTTCTATGGTTTGACCTCTCGCTAAATATTTGAAAAACGAAGGTAAACAGCGGGGCTAATGACACCACCTGTGCTTGGCAATACAAAGCGATATTTAATCAGATTTCAGAACGCACGATCGGAGCGAAGGTCCGTCCACCCGTCCGCGGTGCGATTTCACAAGGAAGCGCGTGCCTTTTTCTTTATGCATTTATAATAATATATCGGTTATTCATTTATTGTTCCCTCGTGTTGTGCATCCTTACAACGATGTTGTCAGCTGATATTCAATTAGACGCTTGTTCCACTGATCTCTGACATCCTGGCAAAGTGACAGGATTGGGAGAACGCTTATGATTGACTTCTTTACAACACAACCTACCTGTGTATAATTACAGCCTATGTAGTTAACAGCAGTGGCAAATAAATCTAGAATATTTGAATATTCATCTTGTTTTCTAAATTATGATGATTTTGGTAGATAAATAATTACACGTCTCTATGCTAATTACATAATTGTAGTTAATAGCGTATATTTTTCGTTAAAAACATTATTTTTAATATCTAAAATAATACATTAAAAATTAATTTTCTTCTAAATAAATCTGTCAATGTACTAGACATATTAAAATCAACAAGCGGCTATAGTAGGCACTTTATAGCCGATAGTGAACGCTGCGCGGCCACGACCAATGTTTCCGTAAAACTTATTTTTAAATTGTTATAAAAAAAAGGGAAGTGATCTACTACATTACAACTCAACTTAACTAATTGATGCAAACGAATGCCAAAACAAATATATTCTTAAAATAGTACAAATACGTTTCTAATGGTGACACGTGTCAGCTACGTGCGACATTATATGGACCATCGTCGTTATACGTTGTACGTGGTTTTTCTTGCTAGTAATAATACATTTGTATTTGTAGCGTAATATATTCAACACCAATAACAACAATACAATATATATAAATTTTTTATCATATTCAACAAATTTTTATTATCCAATTCCTTCTTTATTAACAGAATTTTTGTAATTTCTCTGATATTTAAATACATCATCAACGTCTGTTTTGGTAGGTAAAAAATGGACACAATATCTTATGCCTATCGAGTAAATAAACACATAGATACATCTATGAATAATTTAAAATATTCATAGAAATTAACATAATTTAAATGATTCAAAAATTTATCACATAAACCTAAAACGAAATTTTCATAAATGAATAAATTTCTTAATTGAAATATTTACATTAAATAAATATTGCAAATATATATAAATTATAAATATATAAATTGCAATAAATATAAACTTATCGCATTCATATAAATTTTTACATCCTATTTTGTCCGACTCTTCACATTTTATTAGAGTCAGGTGTGAAGACCACCATAAAATAAATATGTATCCATATATGGTAATTTGATGTATAGATTGGAGGCAAATAAAGATATTTAATTAATTGAAAATACGCTTATCACGTACGCGAATAAATTTATCCATAAATTGAAAGTAAAAACCTTTGATTGCAATTTATAATCACTTAGAGGTGTATATGACTGGAAGCAATACTTAAATGTCAGACTTTTCTACTGCCATGTCAATACACCCATCAAATAAGGTAGACGTTAACCCCTTACGTGCCAGCTTAGATTAGGGTAAATCGTGATGGAAATCAGACGATTTTTCATGAAGGTCATGAAGGTTTTTTTCCAGAAACACGTAATGCACGAAATGCATTAAAGACTTGAGATACCATTTAGCAAAACTAATATAAATCAATATATGAGTCATTTAATTTCAAACCCCTCTACAACGAATTTTTAACAAAAATAAGAAATCAAGAAAAACATTTAAAAATAGAATTTTCATCTAAATGCTTCAATAGATATTTTGAAGATATACATTTTTTATTATAGTAACTTTTTACCCGTGGTAATAAACGTTTTTGGGTTGTTTGTACGTCAAATTTGCTACTGTTAAAAACAATTTCGCCTTTCAGTGTGGCAAGGCAAAAAAATATGAAATACTTCATTTTGTACTTTATCTATGGCTTTATTCGCTCCCGCATTTGAAATCTGTCACTTTTCTGGCGATTTTTTTTCGGTCTGTGCGCTAATGTATATTATGTAACGAGATCACCATCGGACGCACTCTCATCACTAAAGTAGCGGAATATTTAATGATTAATTGTCGTATGATGCAACTTTCAAAGTACCAATGTGACGGATGACTTTTGAAACAGCTGTGAAAAGTTCACTATTTTTAACTAACAATTTTCAGTTTTTACCGATGATCGATTTCACTCTAGTGACTTTTTCTACCATAATAAAAAGTTACTACTGATCACACAATCGGCACTTTGATGAGTGAATGCACCCTGCATCATGCACGATCGATTAATCGATTAGTTCAAATATTTAGGAGTGGATTTAATTTATTTATGAAAGAGAGACGCTAGTTAATAAATATTGTAATTATTTTAAACAAAATCCGTAGTATTGTGTTTTAATACAGCATGCGTGAAATGTTGAAACTAGATCGATTAATATTTCGCGTCACATTTCAGCTACCTCGTGATATCGATGTAATGAAAAAAACTCTAATTTGTAGTTTGTATGTAGAATTACCGGTTAATAGTTTAACAAACGAGTTTTTTTGTACTATAAAATAATATCAATAACATCTGCCGGAGAACACATTCATGCGCTGACGTCACACTTTATTAGATGACGGTTAAGTGTTATAAAAGTTCAATACGATGGAGAAAGGGAAATCAAACTGTAAACAAATAAAAAGACAAATTTATTATTTATTGAAAATATAATTGAAAAAAAAAACAATACAAATTAAATGTATCATTTAGAAAGATATACAGAAAAAAAATTATCGATGAAATATATATATATTAATACTTGCGAATTGCACTATGCGGCTTATTATGCTCATTTTTTAAATATATTATTTAACTTTGTTTTTTAAAACAACTTAATGAGTAATTTAAAGCATCAACCGGTTTCGGAAGAATACATAATTTCCTTCTTCGGGATGTCAAATTAACTAACCTAAAAACACGTATGTCACATTATACTAATGTTTAAAAAAATAAATCTAATACTTAACTTAACTCATTAAATGGTTTTAATAAACAAAGTTATATAAGCTATAAAAAATGATAGAATAATTGGTCATCGCTGGCGTACCAATTTCGCTATGTTAACCGTATAAGATTCTGAAAATTTAAAAAAATAAATGCAGTCATATGTAAATGTAGTAGATAGCAGATCTTTATTATTGCAGAAGATTCCGCGAAGAAATTGTGATAATGAAACAAGAAATAATAATAATACAAGTATTACAGACATGATTATTTTTAGTAATTTTTAAATTAGTCGAGCAATGCGTGATACAAATAATACAACATTTTTGACCGGTTCTCGCAGTATTTTTAAATGAAATTGATTTTGGTACATGATTCATATTGTACCTCTTGATTCACATCATAAAATTAATATTCAAATACTATAACTATTCAAAGGTTTTTGGTGAAACATTGTAGAATTTCATGATTATTTTGTCAATTGAGTCAAAACTCTGTTTTATTTCACTAAACTTTTAATAATATAACTTTTAAATAAATGATATAACGTTTTCGGGAACATTTTTCCAAGACATTCTCTCTCTTATCCATTTTAACTACACCCCCACCCCCATCTCCGTTAACTCCAAACACGCCATATATGACTGTCTGAAAGTGCTTTTAATTTTAGTTGAACTATAATATTGATAATGGGAAGATGTTCCCGAAAACGTTTCAATTTACAAAAAAATCAAATATTATGTCCTTTTTAACACGAATAATTTGAAAGAAAGTGGCCGTCGCGTAACACATCTAAGCATGAAAGATATTGGCTGAGTGATGATGATGTAGTGGCACCCCCATTAAAATTAATCGATCAATATTGAGAGTTAAAATACTTTTAACATCACATAATGAATTTCAGATCAATGGCTATAGGGGCTCTCCTTTAGAAAATTACAGTTTTCTCTGTAAAATAATCATTAAAATCTGATTGAGGATGAGGGTGATCTCAAGTTTGTAGAGACATACAAATGAACTATTATCATATATATATATAATCGTTTTAGCGAAAAATACGAAACAATGGATCAAAAATATTACATAATAATCATAATATTACATGCCAAAAGAGTTAAAACGATTGATGAGGAGCGAGTTTATTGACATAAATGGACAGGGTAACTATTTTTTTAAATAAATTTGTTGTTCTAATGTATAAATAATAATGAATTCTAACACAAAAATAATCAGCATTAAATACTTAGAAGACAATTGCACACGAGTCTATTAGGAGATCTAGTCCACAATATTTTATGGATAGATAACATACTAAATTACGAGTCGAAAATGTTCAAGGGATATGTGCCTAATCTCAACCGTGTCAGAGATACAGGCATTTAAAAAAAAACGTAATTATGCGATTAATTAAAATATTTTATTAATTCCCAATTATATTTTGATTACAAACAATTAAAGATCAACAAATTTCGAGCAGCTAGGCTATTTTTTATTTGATGATTTAGAATACTGAAGCAAAGATATCATCATAATATAACAATTTCGCAAATATTTATTTCGAAAAACGTTGACTTTAAGCTTAACACGTAAAAATGTCAAACGATAATATTTTCCGTAATAGTGCAGAATTTGCACATATTCCTTGAACATTTTCGACTTGTAATTTAGTCAAGTATCCACACATAAAATATTGTGGACTAGGATTGTTACACCCGTATACTCGGCGCATCCAAAATCATTTTGATTTTGAAAAAGGTTTTGAAAGTGTCTAGTATCGATCCTAGTACCTACCAGTAAAGGTGAAGATAAAACACAAGGTAAAGTAAGAGTTTATATTAAGTTTTGTTTTTTTTTAAATTTGATATTTCTAAGGAAGTTTTTGTGAAAAATTTAACTAGTATACCAGTATATAAACATCTTGTATTTAAATAACTAAATTACTTATTTATTTTTATTTGTTAATTTCTAAAAATATCATTTTCTTCTTCACGTTGTCAATAACTAATCAAAAACATGTTATTATTTCTTTAACAGAATCTATTAAAAAAATATATATTTAAAAAATAAATTTAGTACCTAACTCAAATTGTTATACAAAATTACTGGAATAATATTAGAGTGGGACTTGTAGTTACATTTAGTTGGTTGTTTATAATTTTTTTTGATTAGTTTTACACGCTTTATTAATCTCAAACGATTCCAAATTATTTAATTTATGACCAACACCGTTTGCATGCAAATTTGACAATCCCAATTTTTTATCAAGACCATGACCATTTTCTATCAAATGATTAGAAAATTCAGAAAACCCACTATTGTTCAAACATCTGAAATGCTCCTATACTCTTGAATTAAAATTATGTTTTTCGAAAACGGTAGATGTATTTAATTCAATAAGTGGCTAATAAATAAAAATAATGAATTTTAACCACAAAGTTAATTTTGCCAATTTTAAAAATAAATTACTTCTAATACGCATGTTAATACATTTATTTTGTTTGTATTTTGATTATATCTATACTGCAGGTTGACATTTTTTGACAGCGTTTTGTTGACGGTGCATATTATCATTGTATTATTAAAAATATACGGAACAATAATTCTTTAGTCAGTTTCCGGATGTTTGGTTTTGATATTTCGGTGACGTAACAGAATAGCGCGTGATTAATTTCGTAATAACTGTTATTTGAATAGTATTCTATCGTTTTATCCGATGCTAAAATAATACAGTGAAGGCCCCTTCCTGAACCGACGTTGCACTCTATTGAACATTGGATACGATTTTTTTTAATCTGATTTTAGTGGCCGTATCAGATTAAAATCGAATATAATCAGCATTTTAATCGATTGTATAATATAATACAAATTTAGAGTGACTTTGTATACAATTCTTTTACACAATTTCATTTAATAAAAATACAATAAATATTCGTTTTAGTTTTATTAAAAACAAATCAGATGAATCCAACCACCTATCGAAGAATATTAATAATATAATAAAATATGTATCTAATACAAATTAAATGAATCAACTAGAAAGATATACAGAGAAAATCTGTCTTTCGAACCACTTGCCATTCAGGAATGTTTTGAAAATGTAACTTCATAAAAATAGTGTTTTCTTTAAAAGATATACCATTTATGTATTATGTCTCAAATTTGTCATAAATTTAAATGGTTAACATCGTTTTCCCCGGCAAAGACATGTTCCGGGTTAGTTTCCCGGTGGTGACCATATATTTTTTCTGTATATCCTTTTAATTCATCTAATTTATTTTAAATATCATAGAACTAACAGTAAGGGCCGGTTGTATGATCAGCAGTAACTTTTTACTAACGCCCGTAGTAAAAATCCTTTGCGGGTTGTTGATACATCGAATTTGCTATTGTCAAAGCATAAATGGAGATGTCTATAGGCGTGACAAATAATCATGAAGTATGCTTTATTTTATACATTATCTATGGATATCTGTCACTTTGAATTTGGATGAAACATAATGATTTTTTTTTCGTATAATGTGTAATAATGTATATTAAACAACAAAATTATCATCAGACAAACTCTCATCACTAAAATAACGGAATATTGAATGATTAATTATCGTATAGTGCAACTTTCAAAGTATTAATGTGTCAGATGACTTTGGAACAGCTGTGAAAAGTCCGCCATATTTAACTATCGATTCTCATTTTTACTATCAGATATCGCAGAGTAAAATGAGTTTACTACGGGATGTACTTTTGAGACGTAAATATTTTTTTATCGACGATCAAACAACCCCTTTTTGCAAAAAAATTACTTTAGTACTTAAATTAACTTAAATTACTTTACTTTAGTAATTTTTTTTTTACTTAAGTTACTACTGATTACACTACCGGCCCTTGGTGTACATTCTTTTCGCACAAAGATATTATATTCATATATAAAAAGATAGTATCGATTGATTGATGAAAGTGGTTTAAAAATTATTTTTTTAAAATTAATAATTAATGAACATAATATATTTTAATAAATGCGATATAATGAATGATTCGATATTTGAAAATAAGTTATTATTGTGGTAGAAATTTATCAACGCCTAGTATTGCTTTCTATATAAAATGTAAGCGAAATAATAAAACGTTTATATCCGTTATCTCAATTGATCGAGGGCGACTACTATACAGACTATGAATATATTTTTTATAAATCTTTGCGTTCTTCAGATAATTTCGACATCAAAATCAGATATGGAATAATTATATATAACATTTGTATATAACATATAATAATCATTGAAACATTTAAAATGTCAATGTTTTTGTTCTTGAAGATTTCGAAATAGCTTTTGTCACATTGAAAATGTCAAAAAAATTATCAAGTAGAACACATTATTATTGTTGTGAAGTTGCAGTTTTTCGGAACTTAGTTCTGTGATATTTTAAATGGAATGAATATAAAATAGATTGCTTTCAAATAATGGTAAAACAGATGTATCAATTTGAAAATACAACATATAGGTATGAAAAATTGTCGTTAACTTAAAATGTTGACGTAGTGTAATAGGTCGGCGAACTTCCTCGCATAGGAAGGATTCCTAGTTCGAGTCTGGGCTGCAACTAAAATATTTTTTCCATAAATTGATTTTGTCTGTATCTAACTTAAATAATTACTCACGCCATTTCGCCAGAGCGCAACACTCTTCTGTCCTGACACATAATTCTCGCCTCATCCACGTTCATACATCTTCTCATATAAGCACGCCGATTGTTGAGGCTTCTAATACAACTATCCTCTAGTATCTGGTTTATTTGGTCGTGCCGAATCTTCCGCGAACGTCTTTTACTTCTGGTGTTATCAACACTTGCGTCATATACCTTTCTTACCATTCTCTTCTCATTCATCCATTCCAAATGACCAAACCACCTAAGTGATCCTTTCTTAATCTTACTATACTAATATCAGCTTTACATTATTTCCTTTTCTTCATTCTTTACTCTGCCATAAATAGATTTGTCACATATACGCCTAAGTAATCTCATTTCCACTGCATTCAGTCTATTTTCGTTCCTTTTCTGCCAGCTTGGTGTCGGTATCAGGACTCCACTATGCACCACTCATTTGTATCAAAATAATAGTTTGCAGTGGATTTGTTTTTAGTCTAAACCACATTGTATCAACGGTTCGCATCAGAATATGTGGCTCCATAATGGTATTTGATAGCGTAATTTTCGCACCATTCTCATCGATTAAAAGTTGGAGTGCGTGATTTATGCGTATTTTTATGTCGAGTTTTGGAAAAAAATCTTGTGTGACTGCACACTAAAATTATTGGAATAGCAACTAAAATATATTATAGATTTCAGCATTTACAGTGCTACGTATTGGCACGCTCTCTCTTTTATCAATAAAGTGCGAATGGTATAAGATATGTTGAAGTTGACGAATTTTAGGTACAATGTAAAATAAGTTAATATGTTGAAGGTGTGTTGTACGCGGAATGAAAAATAAAATGTGAAATCATTATTTAAAAATAAGGGTGCGAAAAATACGCAGGGGGGTAAATTAGACGAGCAAATCATTACACGGATAGTATTACATTATTCATAGGATTCATACTTTGAACCTGCAAACACTTCCAAAATCCATATTGCCTCAAAATACTGTATTACGCATTTGTTCGTAGTCACTTCTTACGCATCTCAAATCTGGAACCCATGGCAGATTACATATATTGCGAGATTAGAAATAATTCGATATCTTAATGTTAGATCTAATCTAGCATTCAATTTTCTATTCTATTTTGATGCAGCAAACTTCCACAATATGAAAACTCTAGAATATCGAAGAACACGTGCTGACCAAATACTTCTCTTCAAACTACTATTGACTGTCCCAGTCAATTAGAATTAATATCTCTCCACGTACCATCTAGATCAACCCGGCAATCTATACTCTTACACATTCTTACATATAAAATTCATTCATTCACGGCTCATGCAAATACCATAATAAGAAATTTAATGAAATTGAATTTTACAACATTAGCCTTACTACGCTCAAAGGTTTCTTCTTATGAACCACCACTATCTAAATTTTGGCCAATCGTTCTACCTATAAACACATGTTGCTCTCCCTTTACCGCAACAATAGTTGCAACCTCCCCACCCTTTCTCCCTCGTTTTTCATTTATTTTATTTTATGCATCTAAACATACTTATGTATCTAATTATTTTTGTGGATTTTCATAATTAGTATCACATGTTAAATATTTATTATGTTAGTTATAATATCCCTGTAAAAATCCCCCAATAAAATATAATTAACAGACGAAGATAATTAATTTATCACTTGTTTTCCCCAAATTTTTAAATTACATTTTATTATTCGATCTTTCATTTATTGGTCTGTGTGTTCGTTCTGTATATCTCGTCATTGTTGTATTTTTTCATGTTTATCTTTCTCTCGTATTTAAAAACAGGCTTCTCATCGTTACAGCATTTTCTCTGTTTTTAGTCTTTATTTTAGCATTCGATAACAGTTCCGGGTAAGATATCACATTTGTATTTTTCACGTATTTAATGTATTTCCGTATCGGTCATTCTCTGAAACGTCTTGTTTCAATTCGTTTTTTGACAATATTATTTACTTACTAAATGTTTATTTCTCATTACGAGTTTGTTATATTTTCCTGTTTTTTCAAATGTGCCAATAAGTCAATAAATATTTAGTCAGCTTTATTTACAATTCTAAGCGATATTTTTAATAATACTTTCTGCACATTGTACGCGGAACATATTCATTACATGAAATCTTATAGAATGAAGGATCTAGGACATAAATAGACTGTGTAGGTATTTATTCTGTTACAACTTATACCATTCAAATCTTAAAATTTAAGTTTTACCAGTTTGTACTGGTTTGTGCTGGAAGGTTTTAAGAGACTCTCGACCCGAGCTGATCTATGTAGTTATAAGTAGAATTAACAAAAAAGTTGTTTAAAAAACCTGACCAGCCTTCGCAGTCCGCTGTTTATATTTATATTATATTCATTAAGTAATTATTCTAGTATCGGTGGGTTAAATGTGTATCTATTTTAATTTAGACCGATCCAGACTATAATAAAATGTAGATCATTAATATAAATAAATTATCTTGTTTAACAATATTGACTATATAAGCGTCGACTGGTTTTGATACTATTGTATATTATCTTCATCAGGACGGATATATTCTGTATGTCCATCTTGCGAAGTACAGTAGTATCGAAATTGTTCGACGTTAAATTAATCAGAATTCATAAAGTAATTTAAGGCAGTGGCAAGTTAAAGTGGAATTATGCTGGTCATACAGCGAGGCTATGGATCTAGAGCAGTGTTTCTCAACGTAGGGCACACGCCCCGCCGTTGGACCATTTGATTTTTAAGGAGGGTAAACAGTTTGAGGAAACAGATATCAAATATCTAAATTCAACCAAATGTGCAAGATCATATTTAGCTGAATATGAATTTAGTGTCATGAATGATTTGCTGCGAAGAAATCGACTGGATATAACACGACGGGGAGACTTGAAACTAAAACTAACTAAATTGGAACCTAACATAAAATCTCAAGTACAAGGATCTCATTAAATTGAAATTATAAATAATTAATATTAAGAAGAACACATTCTTATTGTAAAGTTGTAATTATTCAGAACACAGGTCTGTGCTAATAATCGGTTAATGCACGTTCTCTGGATTGTAAGAGATCCAGGTTCGAATCCTGGTAGCAACAACAGTATTTTTCGATAAAATTAATTTCATATGTATATCTTTCTAATTAATACATTTAATTTGTATTAAATAATACAGAAGAACCTTTAATTAAAATTATTTTGTTGAATTTCCGTTCTTCATTATATGTTTTGAAAATTTACCTCAGTTATTTATTAAGTTTCTTCAGTGAATAATTCAATTTTTGAATATGGCATAAATATTTTAGAAAAGCTTAGGTGGGGCATGGCACAAAAAAGCTTGGGAAACAATGATCTAAAGGGTTATGCAGTGAAATTCATGACAAGACAGACACGAAGAAAACTGCCGGTTTCTCGTGGACCAGAATCGCGCAAGACAGTGGAAGAGTTTAATTAAGGCTTGTTCTGTAAGATAACGTAGAATGGGTTATTGAATAACAATAAGAAGATAATTAAAATGCCAATAATCAAAACATGAAGATACTAAATAGCAGAGGCGTGCACTTTATACAATCAAAAGAGCTGTACGTAACTATAATCTTTGCAAAATAAATGTAAATCTACACGAAAACAATTCAGTTATAATGTTAACGTGTTAGCTGAAACCGTAGAATTAGTGGAAGTATTTAAAATTGACAATTAAAGCTGCGATTGTATCTTTGAAGTGGACACCAATACACTTAAAACGTGGTATTATTTTATAATACAAAAGTTTTAGGTCCTTTATTTAATAACAAGAATAATAGTAATAATGCACACTCACACAGGTATACTGACACAAAAACATGTTTCTGAAAGAGCGAATGATGAATACAATCTCTAATGATAATGCCCATCGATATTAGCACCATAACCTAAGTTCATGCCTAGTGCACGCCACTGCTAAATAGGTCATTTCGAAAAAATACGTGTTCACGGCCAAATAAAATTATAAATTTATATGTCTATGTCTATGTACATTTTATAAACACAAACATAAAAGTTCTAACGTTCGTTATTGTAATTGGATAAATGGCGAGGTCGTTTAATGATCCGATGTGAAAATAGCGAACTCACAGTGAATAGATAAACATGTACCGCTTGTAAATCAGTATGAAAAAATATCGGCAAATTGTTGTATTGAACATCTTAAGGCTAAAAGTGGCCGTTGAATGATTTATTGAACATTTTGTTTATTGAATTTTGTCCATGGTTAAGTTTAGTCGTCGCGAGTCATTGAACCGTTCTGGTCAATGTTGCCAGACCGATGTGTTGCAATGTTGTTTGAGCAGTTCTTGTACGGGCGGTGAAATAATGATGTCAACAGCAATTATTATAAGTACACAAATACGGAAATATTTGACATTATGTCATGTATATTTTAAGTTTATCATATCGTTGCCGCGCAGCCAAAATTGAATAACTGCGAAAAATCGAATTATTTACCTTTTGTATAATTTAGATCTTATTATAACGGCTAACTAAGTGATATCATCTGACTAATTAGATATTTTGTATTTTACTTTCGTATATAATTGTATTGAACTCTAAATTACAATATAAGATTATCGAAAATGATGGACTCAATTTCGTAACTTTATATTTCATACTGCGAACGAGTGATAAATATGCAGTAAATTATATTTGATAATACTCACAATGGAGTTTACAAATACAGTTTATAAATGTTCAATGTGGTACCATTTGACTGCACAGCAAACATACAATCGATAGCTGAACTCGTTCCACACCTGTTTCTGAGTTCAGTGCAGTTGTGATACGGTTTCGCAGGACGGCAAGAAATGTTGATAAAAATAGTACATAAACAGCTTATTTTACTCACCTCTCCTACAAAAAAGGCACAGGGCGTGGGATCAGGAGATTTCAGCGGTCAGAACTGAAGAGCCGGGTCTTTATTCTCGATGCGACCTATCCATCGTTGAGGTGGAGATTCATTCAGAAAACCTCAAACATCCCGATGCCTTGGAGGTGGAGATCTGTCCAAGATGAAGTCTTCTGAATCTTCATTTAATTGCGGATGAAGATAGTTTTCCAGCATGCCGATATACGTTACTCATACATACATACTCATATACGTTTTGTGCATGGAATGAAACACATTTTTTATAAATATGAATTAAATAAATAAATTATAAAGATATACATATAAAATCAATTTTATCGAAAAATATTGTTGTTGCGCCACCGGGATTCGAACCTGGATCTCTTTCCTAACCGGGGAAGGTGCTTTATCCAACTAAGCTACAGCGACAACATTTTTAGCGACAATTTTCGACCCTATATGTTACCTTTTTGATATTAATACATTTAATCGTTCCATCATTTGACAGAGCCATCTACCTTATTTTTACAGAATCTCAAATACCTTTGAGTAAACTGTTAGCAGACGCCAGAATTATCAATTCATTTTTACGTTTTTGTAATTTATTTAATTCATATTTAAAATATCACAGACCTATGTTCTGAATAATTACAACTTCACAATACGAATGTGTTCTCCTAAAACATTTTTTATACATGGATGTTCTGTAGTCATAATATCAATCTCGGTTTACGAATGCGAATAAAAAGATGCTATATGTTCTCAAAATTATTTTTTGGAATGGAAGCATGGACACTTACAAAAGAACTGAGAAGCATTTAAGATGTAGATAAATTGATTAGTTAATTAGTTCTGGTAATTAACGGTTTTCGTCTCACGTCCGAATATTAAGAGGCAGATCGAGACAGGTCAGCTTCTTTTAATCACAGTATCTGCCTATATGAAATATATACTTACTAACTTAACCATCATCTTTTTTGTGGATATTACAAAGTAAAAAATATGTAGGACATATGGGCCTCTTACGAAGGTGGTTATTTATTTATGATATATGTAATACGACAGTGAATCATGTGAGATGTGATCTTTGATTATAATCGCAATATCAATCAACACGGATTAGTTGTCGCATACGAGTGGAGTGTTCAAGGAATTGTATTGTCATGTCCAACCGGCTGTTCAAGGAATTGTACGCTTCGTCGATCAGAAAACAGAAATTCGTCACGTAATTCGTATCGTGCACCCTAATAATTAGATTATTGTTGTTTTATACGATTTCAATCACGGTTTGTTGAATTTTTCTCTGGTAAATTTGTGATAAAATTATGATGAATAAATACATACGTGAATATGAAACTCGCCATGTTCTGAGAACTTAGCCAATTTTGTGCAACGGATCTGGACTAACTCGGATTGCCGCTAACGAGATTGAACTTCATTAATTTGTTCTGATTATTTTGATAATTGCACATCGCGATTTCAAAACTCAGTGAGCCACGATCAAAAGAGTACATTTTATCGATATCAAGAACATTTTTAACAATCTTAAATAAATGAAAATAAATGTTTAAAGCAGTGATTTCATTTCTAAACTATCGAAATCGAGTAGAATAATTGTAACTTGTGTGTTATTAATGTGTTTCTTTAAACATCATTAGACCGTCAATTTTTTTTTTCACTGTTATATTACAATATTGATTTAACTTTAATTCTTTAAAAAAATTACCTATACCAACAGGTTCTAATCATTAGTCTACCCGAATCGAATCAGAGCATACCTAAAAAAATATTTCGGTCACTTTTTACCTCCGATAATAAAACCCGTCATTATACAAGGCTATTTAAACCTTTTTTTTTACTCAGTACTTTATTAATATGCGAGATGTTATTTGTAACAATGAGCTAGATTTTCACAACACTTATAAATGCATGGATTAATTTAATTTATTTTCTATGGTAACTAACAGTACAGTGAAAGAAGGCCATTACAACAATTTTAAACAGATTTATAGAATAATATTGATAAATACATAATACATAAAAATCAGTTTAAGTACGTATACATCAGTCTAGATTTTCTCAAGGAAGCCACCCATAAACGCGATCTAAGCCAGAAGAGATACGAGATCTATATACTAGCGCTCGCGAAACCTTAAAATAAACATATTATATACACAAAATAAAAAAATCTTTAAAAGTGATAATTTTTAAAGTCATGATGTTCCAATGTCATTGAGAATATACATATGCATATTTTTATCAATATACCAAATTAATTCCATAGTGGAACGTGACATTGTGAATTAATTTCGTTACTAATGTTTAAAATAACCTTCACATGGGGACATCACAATCAGACGTAATTAAATATTAATATCTTTTTTTCAAACCGAAATACCAATGCGAAACACACCATGGGTGGATCCTATTTTTTTTGCAATAAACATAGTTGCATGCTATCTTAGAGCTATACAATTATATATAATATATTTTTCACACTGTTTTTATATATTTAATAAAGTTTTGTTATATTTAATAAACTTGACAGTTTGATGGCTCGTATCCGCGGATGAGATTTTCGTAACGAGTCAAACATCTGAGATATAAGATATAGGCTTTCGTAGTTCACCGTGTACACACCAAATCTCAGATATTGGAACACCAACACTCGCCTCGCGCCTCACCTAACATTTGTTGTACGTCAAACGTTCCGTTGAGTAAATTAACAGAATCAAAACAGAATAAATGTTTGTAATTTAACGCCTTCTGTTGTTTAACTTTTTAGTCACATTTGCAATACGGTATTATTGGATGAGGAGGAGCATATAAAACTTCAATATTACAATTAAAAATCACTCAAAAAATGATGATAAAAATAATTCTAAAAACAAAAAAGACTATTCAAGTATCCAACTCTTCACAGATTTTAAAGTACTAAAATAATAGACATATACAAAAAAAAAATCAATAATCCAAATTTTTAATATTCAAAATAAATTAAATATTAGAGGCGAATTTCGATCTACATGATTTGGAGACCAAATTGATATTCCAAAACTAAAATATACGTTTACACAAAATCACTATATTTATCAAGGCATCAAATTTTTTAATAATATCCCCATTACAATTATAAAAATTACAGACTGCCATAAATTTGTATCTGAAATCAAAAAATATATACACTGACTAATTAATACTATATTTCTTCTCTATACACGAGTCTTACTCTCATAGAGAACAAATAAATGTTAAAAGAAATATATATCCTACTGATTATTTAAAAAATGTATTATATCTTCTAATATTAAAAAAAATAAAAAATATTAAATAAGTGTCTATGGTTTGTGCGTACGTATTGTGTTTTTTTTTCCATGTACACAGGTCGGTCTACCAATCTCAAGCGATGATCTCTGAATTTATATCCAGATTAAAATCTTAACACGTGTTCACGGTACTGAGCTTAGCTAAGTTAAACTAAATCTCCGAGATTTATCTCAGCCCGTTAACACGGGCCATTACAATAAAAAAATGAGTTTGAAAATGTAAAAGAAAAACCCACTAATATTTCTTATCTTTTCATCACGTGCGGTATACCGTGTATTCTAGCCAATTGACATGTTTAGGGTGTATTCAGTATTTGAGTACACACTTAAAAGATTTATGGATAATCTTATCTCTGGCTTTGTTTGTTGATCGAGACTTATTTGCGTAGTTAATGTGATAAAAAAAAAATGACGTCCAAATAATTAAAATTGTGATTAGTTGGCAGATTATGTGTGTACATTGTTTACTGAGGATTTTTTTTTTTTGTTGAGTATTAAGATAAGGTATCTGAGTGTTTCGTAATTATTTTATAATTTACGTCCGAGGTGATAAGAATCAACCAGAATAACTACTAGCAATATAAGCATGATAAAGGGAGGTGATACAAATATTATTGCCTTTAGTATGATTATTCAAGGGTGGTTCGCCGATCTTAGATTCTCTCAACCGGCGATGATGATGATGATTTTGAGGTCGAAAGAAATAAAATACAAAAAAGGTTCAATATATGCACACTACGGTGGCAAAATCGGGAGCAGAATACTCTGTTTTTATTCAAATTCATAACAATACATATAATATTTTTATTTATTATCTTTGTTTTATTAACCACTTAATTGAGTTTAAATACATCTACCGGTTTCGAAAAATACGATTTTCTTCTTCATGATGTCATAACTAACTAAAACATATATTATTGTTTCTTTACCAGAATCTATTTTAATTAGTTTTACACGCTTTATTTATCTCCAACGATTTCAAATTATTTAATTTGTGACTAACACCGTTTATATGCAAAATTGACAATCACAATTTTTTATCAAAACCATGACCTTTTTCCATAAAATGATTAGAAAATTCTCAAAACCCACTATATGTTACACTATATACACTAGAAAAATAAACGCGCTATATATACGTAGAAAGTTAATATTGCTAATTTTAAATGTATAATACATATAGTCATATTTGCTATCACCTACACGACGCTTTTGACGTTTTACTAAGTCGTCTTTGTTTTTTCTAAAATCTATGCCACGGGTTTTTTGGCGCCACGCCGATGATTACACCTTTAAATTACTGACACGTGTCTTATCATATCAATTGTATGGCGCCTCCTCGGCGAGTAATTCTGCGCGATACACCTATATTTCATTCATTATTTTTATCAAATAAAATTTGATCGTTTTTAATGTCAATCAAAGCACAATATTGAACCATAATATAAGCTTGCTACAAATAAAAAACTAAATCAATTTTTATTAACGAGTATTCAAAGAAATTATATTGTTCGTTTTTCTGTTCTCTGTACAATTCTACACCTGACGGGCCTAAACCAAATTTTGCATACTTATTCTTTCAGACCCCGCGTAAAGTATGCCAAAAGGCATCCCTCTTCTTCTTCGCTACTTCACCTCTTCCCTCCGTTATAGATAGCATTCATTCGAAATTTTGCGTAGTTACTCTTTAGGATCTTTCGCAAATCTATACACGATCCCCCCTTCCCCTGGCTATCTTACCCTCGCTCCACGATATAAATATGAATAATATTAAATGCCATCCGTTACGAATAGCTACTCTTTACCACCCTTACAAAAATAAAATAACCTATCAAGATAGTATTAATTATAAAAAAATACTAACTAAATACTAAAAATCTAACAGAAACGCGTTTCTCCGGATAAATAAAATTCAGGGTTACCAACAATTTTTCGATGGATAGGTTTTTTTTCTGTATTTTAATTTATTTTGTATTAATATTTTTATATATTGGGTTATGATTTGATGTTTGGGGGGGATATGATTGATCACATTCTGGGTCACTACTTTTGGAGGATATGTAATGCATATCAATAGGATAGCTTTTGCAAAGAGTAATAACGTTTTCAAATCTTTATCAACCATTTTTTACTAACTTTCCACGTCCCACACTTTTTTGTCTATTACTGTTCGGTGCCAAGTGCAGGGTGAACATTATGTTCCAGGTCGATATTGTTTTAGAATAACTATAAAATAAAATACAATTTTTTAATTTATAAATTATGTGTTTTATTACAATTATGCATGGATTATTAAATTGTCAAGTGGCCGCCTCTGGCAGCGGCACAAATGAGTGCTCTTTTAACCATATTATTCATAATATTTTCGCACACTTCACGTGTTATTTCAGCGAATATTATTTTGTAGCATCGAAATTGTTATTATATTATTGGCTAAGTATTTCTTAGTATTACCACAGAAAATAGTCGGAAGCCGTCATATCAGGTGATAGAGTAGGCCAGTCGATATCACAATTTTTTGACATTATGGAGTCGGATAAAATTTCTCGCAAAATTTCAAACGTAGGTCGAGCTATGTATGAGGTGGCACCGTCATGTTGAAACCACATGTGTTGCAGCCCCAATCGACCTAATTCGGCCACCAAAAAGTTTTCCAACGTGTGACTATAGCGATCACCATTAATTGTTGCAGTATTGCCATTATTATTTAGATGAAATGTTTTAATGACTTCTACACTTGTTGAGACGTCAGATGCTGCATAATAAATTGTAATCATCTATTCTTTACGACTACCAAATGAATTTTTTTGACTTTTGTATCATTTCATTCAGAGTACCGGGTCCATTTGGACCCCTTGCTCTTCAAACATGATGTATGCCTTATGGGCGCATTAGTAAAAATGGGGTGTGTTTATTATTATTGTGTTGTATATATTATTACTGCAATGATGCAGGGGCTGCTTGCTAGTTGAGGTAGGAGATAACCTCTAAAGAATAATGGTTTTGCGACGTTTAATACGCGAGGGGATCGTTATGTCGTAGGTTGACAGAACGTTTATTGTGGGGTTCCAGTGCTGTGGGAGTTCAGAATAAAAACACTTGAAGAGGCTTTTTACGAATTCCTTTATTGGGGGAATACCCGAGTCGTGATGGAGATGCGTAATCCTGGTCCATTTACGTGCACGCAGCGCTATTTAATATATTATTTAGATAAAATGTTTTAATCACTTCAACACGTTATTGAGGTGTTAGATGTTTCATAATAAATTGTAATCAAGTACTCTCTACGACTACCAAATGCTGACTGACAAATGTTAGCTAAATCAAAATGGCGGACAAACAAAATCGGCCTGGAATATAATATTCACCTGAATTTCCGCAGAGTTTGAGTCCAATGGGTTTTGGGTTAGCCTCTCGGATACCATTGGATAGCTGGGTTCATCTAATGATTGTCCGTTCTCGGAACTAGGTAGCCTGCCTATTGAATATTTATGTTCTTGGAGTGTTTAATTGTTCTTGTCTGTTCTTATTCAAATGTTTATTTTTCTGTCCTTCGTGTGTTTCTCACTATACATCTTTACTTGCCTCTTTCATATCAATTAAATAAGGTACTTAATAAATAATCTTACTCAAAGATTTTTGAATATAAAATTGATTAATTCGGATATCCAGCATACTTCAGAGATTATTATTCGCAGGCAACGTTCTCGGCGTAATAAATTATTTTACAACTCTAATTATGTATCGTAAATTCAACATAAAAAAGGCTAACATAAGTGTTACAGTAATATAATTTGCAATAAAACAATTAATATAGGGTTTATTGGTGAAGTTATCGACACTTTTCTTATTTCTTGATAATTAATCAAAATCAATGTAAATGTGCAAAGGACAAATATTTTTTTTTGATAAAGTCATCAACACATGAAACGTAGACCTAGTTATATTAATGACTAGCTGAAGTACCAGGCATTGCCCGGGTTTTACGCAGAGTGAAGAGGCTTCATTTAGGGGGATGGAGGTAGTTTTCTTCGAAATCAGACGTAGACAATAGTATTCCTTTTATTTTGAACGTCAAGTGTGCAAAATTTGATCGAGAAGTACTAAAATTCAACTTTAAGGGGTGGGAAAGGGGGATGAGGGTGGTTTTTCGACATCTCATGGAGACAGTGACCTTCTTCTTGTTTTGATGGTCAAGTGTCCAAAATTTCATCAAACTGTAGATTTGTATAAAAAACAAACCCATGGAGATTATTCTTTTTGATAGATATATATAGATGTTGCTATTTATTAAAATATACGATTCTATTATCATTAACCTAATGTAAATAATGACATGAAAAAATGTAAAATTCAGTACTCAAGTTCCATAATTGTTATTACTTTTCCTTTTTTTTTAAAGCACAAACATACATATATAAAGATTTGTTTATTAGCGACTATATACAGTGAGTAACATACCGTGTCCTTAATATTTTATAGGCGAATACCTGACTAAATAAGGAGTCGAAAATGTTCTAGGTATATGTGCCTAATCTCAACCAAGTCAGAGATATAATCTTTTTAAAAAAATAATAATTTTGCGATTATTTCGATTAATTGAAATATTTTATTGATTCGAGATTATATATTGAATACAACAAATTAAAGGTCAACGAATTTCGAGCGGCAAAAATATTTTTGTTACTTAATTTAGTGCCCGATGCAAATATATAGATTAATAATAGATTCATTTTGCAAAAAATATATTTATTTCTAGGTGCGTAGACATTTTAACATTTAACATGATTTTGTAAAAAAAATCAAAAAATAATATTTTCCGTAACGGTTCAGAATTTTCACATATTGTTTTAACATTTTCGACTCATAATGAGTTAGGTAATCTACCCATAAAATATTGTGGACAAGGTCTGTTACACCCTGTATAGACAATTAAACATGTGCTTTTTAAAAATATTTAAGATATCTGTGGTCAAATGAAATTCTTGTAAGACATATTCACCACACTACACATTTGAGTTTTAAATATTAAAATAAAAAATTATCGAATAATATTAATTGCACATGAATCATATATTTTTACTTAACATTCATGTTATTATAACTCTTAAGAACAAATCACACTATGTAATATTATTAATATTTCATTACTATTATATATGTAATCAAATATAGGGTGAACCAACTTGGGTTAACATTTATAACTTTGGTGTGGTTTATTTTTAATTGTATTTATTTTGCAGTTAATAAAGAATTTATGAAAGTTTATATTGGCTACATGCCCAGTGCAAGAGCGCGTTACAATTATTGGATTTTATTATGTTTCGCGACGATCTATTTTCGGTGACCGGCTAATTTAAAAAAATGCAGAGTTTGCTTGACCTCCCCGTTCCCCAGATTTGACGGCGCCTGAATTCTTTTTGTGGGGCTACTTAAAATTCCGAGTTTATATCACAGCAACAATTCAGGAGCTTAAACAAAATATTCGTGCAGAAATAACAAATTTGAATACTTTAGAAAGAGCAATTATTTGTCAACAAGAAAATGGAGGTCATTTAAATGGTGTCATTTTCCACACATAGATTAAAAAAAAGTTAACAAAGTACACTTTCAAGAAATAATATATTTTTTAAATAAATATTAAAATTACCAAAGTTATATGTATTTTACATGTCAGTACAATTTGGCCCACTATTTATAAGCATGTATTATTTTTATTAAACAATAATAAAAACATAACTTAAATAAATATAAATTATGTTTTTATTCTTATTTAGGACAACATGAGATGGAACTAATATTACCTGTCTCTATCTATATAGAATGCTGGAAATCTCTTAGGATTGGGTAGCATTCGATTATTGTCGCCGATAAAACCGCTAAAAATCTTTAAAATTAAATAAAGTACTTCTCTTTGATAATAAATTAATATTCATGGCAAATACATCTATTGGTACACAAAAAACTGCCAATATTTTCAGTCTCAACATAAGAATGTCTTCAGTGAATCAGGTCACTGATCAGGATTATTCATTGATTAAATCACAGCTGTTTTTCGTCATTTACGCTGGTTTTATTTGAAGTATTTTTGTTTATCTTCCACACGTGAGCCGTGTCAATTTTTGAAAGTTTCTTAGTTGGTTTTAATATAAATGCAAACTATTTGATATTGATTACCAAATAGAGTTATTTAAAAAATGTTTTGGCTGTATCATTTACGTCACGACTTAATATTTGTGATAAATTCTTAATAATTTTCAATCTAGACTGCAGTGATGTTTTTATACTTCTGTCATCATAAAAAAACCATTTAATAATCACGAAGTTAGTAGATGGATTATTTATTTGATTTATTTACCTACTACATGTTTAATAATTTTAATAAAAAAAAATTATTTACATTTAAAAACTTCAGTGTTTCCATAATTGTGTCATTGAATTAACACACGTGGGTTAAAATTAATGCAGTAATTAACGTGCGAAATTACGAAAACGTGTTACAGCGGGTATTGATAGTCAGCGACTAAATTGATACATAATTTTACATAAATTGCCATTTGAGGAAGTTCGGGGCGGTTTGCGTCTCGGTTAAACGTTTTCGCTGTTAGGATTTTTTTTTATTGGGAGCACTTGCAAAATAAAGCGGTTTATGCGAAAAGATGTTCAAAGTGAAAGTAAAAGTTAAATAAAGCTGACAGTTGGGGATTTGAACCTGCGCACTCAGTAGGAATGACAGATGCCTTAACCAACTCGGCAACGGCCGCCGATGTGAGGTGTAGCGATATTACTCAATTTATAAATAAAAAAGTGTTTTTGGATGTCGGATAAATATGCAGTATCCAAGTTTATTATAAAACTGGGATAAAAAACAGATCTTTTGTTAGTTGCAAAGTCGTAAGCGGCACGCTGGTACTAAGATGCGCTGGTACCAGGTTACTTCTTACCTTGCTGTAAATTTATCTTCATGTATTCCAATCATTAGATATATTAAATACTAATTAAATGTATTTATTAGAAATATATACGTATAAAATCAATTTTATCGAAAAATATTGTTACAAATAATGGAACGATAGATGTATTAATATGAAAAGTGTAACATATAAGTTCGAAAATTTGTCGTCAAAAGTACTGTAAGAATCTTAGTTGAGTCGCCCTATTTATTAGAACAAATAACTTTAAACTGTCCCACACACCCAACATGATCAAATAATCTTTTTTGCCCAAATTTTGGCAGAACTAATTGCATAAAAATTTGTTTTGTGATCCGCTCTACGTCAAAATAGTATTTAAAATATCACAGATCTATGTTCTGAATAATTACAATTTCACAATAAGAGTATGTTCTTCTTAATAACATTAGATATTTATTCATTTATTTAGAACAACTGTTAATGTGAATATAAATATATATATATACATATATATACATTCAACAAAATAACATAACATTCGTATTGTACCTACTCGTTCTTTAACCTCATCCATTTCCAGAATAGGTTATGTTTTTTTTTAAACTTGTCGAGTGTGCTTGTTACCTTGCTTGTTATTTGTCAAGGTTTTGTGTCGGGCTGTATATATTGATTTTTTTTTTGTGTTATATTATTTCTGATCATTAATTTTTTTACTACTGTACTATATATATATGTATCACGGGCATGCTATACTGTTCCGATATTTATCTTACGGCCGAGAGAACCATGGAAAACCTTAGAGCTGGACCGGAGAGTCTGAAAATATAAAACATAAAAATAGGTTAGGTTATCTGAAAACATACAACATAAAAATAGATTAGGTTAGGTTGGGCCGGATATCAGGCACAATACTTAATTTTCATATACCTGTAACTTGTTTTTTTGCGCTAAAGTGAGAAACAAAACTTAACCTCCATATAGAACGATAGTGAGCGATCAGTGTCGTGTACAGTTTAATCTTTAAATTATGTAACAAAAACCTTGACGACAGCATTTTCCATAAAGCAAAATAACAAGCGTTTCCTGATATTTTTCTACTACTTATTTCTTGTTAATGGTAATGATTATAATGTCGGATAATTTTTATAGGCCATTTACGTAAAAAAATTCACCACAAGGCCCCTTTACACATAAAATGTGTATATTCCTACAATATCATTGTATTTAAAATTTGAATTTAAATGATTTCTTAAAAAAGTGCATTTTTAGTCTCTTCTTAAATAAAACCTGTGATGTACTGTTTTTTTATGACAGAGGGTAAAAATTTTCACGCATTTGGGCCTGCCACCGCAAATGCCCGTTCACTAAACTTAGACGTCTGGCAACGGCTGGTCGGTTCTGCAACCCTTCCTGCAGCTGAAGATACAGAGGCGCCATGTTATGTGTCGATTTGTACATCGACCAGCACAATTCAAATTCAATTCTTTCAGGGAACCGGATCCAGTATAACTCGTGCAAAAGGGATGTTATACGAGAGAATTTAGAAACTCCATATATATTTTTTATTTTTTTTAGGAGAACACATTCTTATTGTGAAGTTGTAATTATTCAGAACATAGTTCTGTGATATTTTAAATATGAATTAAATATATTAATTATAAAGATATACATATAAAATCAATTTTATCGAAAAATAAAAACATTTCCTAAAAAATAATAAAGTTGTATCAATGTGTCCAAAATTTAATAAAAATGAATTAATAATTCTAGCGTCTACTATCAGATTCACTCAAAGGTATTTGAGATTCTGTAAAAATAAGGTAGATGGCTCTGTCAAATGATGGAACGATTAAATGTATTGATATCAAAAAAAGGTAACATATAAGGTCGAAAAATTGTCGATAAAAATAGTGCCGCTGTAGCTTAGTTGGATAAAGCACCTCCCCCGGTTAGGGAAGAGATCCAGGTTCGAATCCCGGTAGAGCAACAACAATGTTTTTATTTTTCGTTAAAATTGATTTTATATGTATATCTTTATAATTAATATATTTAATTCATATTTAATTTACTCCATATATTATCCATGCTGCCGCGTTTAGAATGGATTATAGTCTACCCAGCTGAAACATTGCAGGCTATACACGTGATACCACAAATGCATGTCTAAGGTGACGGGCTGTCTCGGGAAGAAGATGTCTCCGAATACTTTTAATCTGTCTCAGTTAATAAAAGCATGTACTGACGGTTTCTCTGATTTGTGTATTCATTAAAAATATCTGAATCAATTTGCACGCGCAACAATTTAACTGCAGATTCAGCATTTGCAGATATTGATCCCTGTATTAAGTGTTGCCTTCTAGGTATTGCTGTCCATAATAGTTCTTATCGGATATCAGTATTATTTGTGACATTTTTTTCGAGATATTTCAAATATTTAACTGAGTCAAAAGCATGATTTTTTACAATAAATGGCGATTATGATGCTGTAATGAAGTAATCCGTGCGTATTTAGGCATTTGTTGTATATAAAATTATTTTTCACGTAACCAAATATGCTTTACAAAATATTTACTTTAGAATTTGCGTGACTTGTATAATAAACCGTTTTAAAATGATTCTAATCGTACTTACTATATTTTTGATGTTTTTAGCGTTAACTTTGTAGTTAGACAATTAGTAACTAAACATAAATCATCATTTCTCTCCCCCTCATAAATCATTCGTCTCCCCCTCTCCACACTCTCGTTCAACAATTGATTACGTACATATTTAATTTATGGATAGTGTACGTCCTTCCTGAGAAATATATACTAATATCGAAACTGAGATTCGCATCTAAATTAAAAATCAGCATTATTCTCTGAACATTTGATGATGACCTTAAAGAACTGCATAATTATTTATATAATTTGCTATTTGCTCGTAAATTTATGATATTTACCAAAGCATTCCATAGCCATATAGCTTGACTCTGAGCACGAGCTACTTTTCAGAAATATGAATTGTGTTTGAGAATTTGTAACACCTAAACAAATAAAAACTTTGTTAATTAGCCCCACCGCTGTGTAAATATAGTTTGTGGACTTAGTACATTCTGTTTGTACTGCCAATATAATTTCTGCAATTTGCGTAGCTTTGGCACTGTTACATATGTACGCGCCGAGTATTTCAAATAACTGGTTTAATTAAAGAATAATCATTAACAAATGAGTTAAATTACTTGGCTGTGCAGGCAGTAACATTTCTTGAAATGAAAGGAAATCTATCTCTGAAGTAAAGTTAGATATAAATTTATTTTAAGTTAAAATGTCACCCATTAATTACTAGCGTTAGCACTTAACTGCACACTATTATTACGTTGTAAAAGAAAATCATCATTTTATCTGTGAAATAGTTCCCTGTATATATATATTTATTTTTATTTTTATTAATATTAAAAATATAATACAATTTCAATAATCAGTGGATATATATATATATATATTTTAACATTTGTTTCTTCTCTATGAGAATAAGACTCGTGTATAGAGAAGGAGTATATTCGAGTTAATTTATGTTTCAGTTAGTCTGTGTACACATTTTTTAACTTCAGTTACAAATTTATGATAGTCCGTAATTTTTCTAATTGTGATGGAAAGATTGTGAAAAAAATTGATACCTTGATAAATATATTGATTTTGAGTTGCGGTATATTTCAGTTTTGGGATATCAATTAGATCTCTATATCTTGTAGATCGGAATTCGTTTCTAAAATTTAATTGATTTTTAATTTTGAAAATTTGAATCATTGAATTTTTTTGTATATGTCTACTATGTTTGGTACTTTAAAATCTGTGAAAAGTTGTATATGATCAAGTTATTTGCCTGTAACTGATAGTTGTTAAATCATTTTGATTTTGTTATTACTTAAGTCATGTAAATTAATTTGTGTTTCTACAATATTAACTCTATATATTCTACCACCTTAATTCTGTCTTCCAGAATAATCTATCTATCATACAGATTTGTTGTTCCCTCTAAACCTATTTATGTATTATTTATAGAAACATTATTGAATATTTATACTGCTTTTAATTTCTATTCCTTTAAAGCAACCTACGGGGTATACGACGATGCGGTTATGAAAGTGTGTTTTGTAGATAAATGTTTGATGTTTTTGTAAGCGTTTGACAAATGAATCAGTAGGATGTGATGTGGTGTGAGTGATAAGTGTCCCCAATAACATTCACTAACTCATTTACTCACATTTTCGCTTGAAGATCGCGGAGAGTGTTTGTGGCCAGAGCAGGTTGCTTGTCACAAGTTTGAGCACTGTTGCAAAATAGAGACATACAAAAGCAATGAAAAGCCTAAACAAAGGAGTGTTTTATTTGTTTATTTAGACTTTATTGACATACATATTTTTGTTGTAACAGAGGTGAATATATTATAATATAACATGATAAACATAAGATATAATTATATTGCAATTAAATACTCGTAGTTTATTGTATGGGATGTGATATAATATATACAGTGTTGTACTGGCTACTTTGCTAAACTGAAGTCTGTGTTAAAGTAGCTAGTTTTTTTCGTGCTGTTGTGGTGTTATTTAAGATAAAGATTCGACAGAAATAAAAAAAGAGATATTTTTTTGTTTTTTTTTAAATAAAAATGTAATGGGAGTGTTGTAGAACTAGTGAATTATTAGTGTAGGCACTGTATAATGATTATGTTAGAATGTTGGATAGCCATGCTTCTGATTGCTCTCTACTCGATTAGATCATATATTGGGTCCATATTTGTGTAATATTATTGGAGTTGAACGATTTCCAATTGGTACTGAGTGTCTTGTACAGTTTCGGAGGTAAGAACATGTAGAATCTTTGATAAAATGTCGTTGTTGCTCTCGGAACTGGCAACTGAACTGGAACTGGTTTCCTGGAGATCTTATTCGAATGGCGGTAGCGAGAAGATTGCCACTCGGGAGTTGGCCTCCCGAACAACTGCTGATCGCATTGGTTATTGTCGCATATCGCATTATTGTGGCGTTGGTACTGGGCGGGCTGTCGGGAGCTCTGGTTATACGGTGAGGTGCGTGAGGGGTCGTCGGCAGTGATAAAGGCTCTAGAGGCAATATACCTCCAAAAACTATACAAGGATACTTCAACTATCTTAGAAATACTTCTAAATCCAAGGTCATAACCCTTTTTTACGGAAGTCCCAGAATAAAAGACTAATGTCGTTTATAAAAATGTTTCAGACACACCTATCGTACAATCCATGCACAGAATATATTTTTCTGGTTCACTCCGCCCCACCTCAATATACAGATCAGAACCTCATATAATTTTTTCCCGGTAAGCCTCTAAATAAACATTAACTAAGTTGAAAGTAAGTTGCGGTTATCATACACGTATGTGACTGCATTATACAAGTCTACTACGCAACTGGCACACTAGCATGATTTAGTTATTATATTTTATGTTTATATATTTATATAGTACAATATTAATTACCGGAGTGGTATATGTATGTGTTTTGTTAACAATTCATTCTCAAATCTATTTAAATTACAAATGTATGATAACATGTATTTTAAAACGAGAGTTATTTGTTGATCTAGGTTATTTGCTCTCTTAATTTTTTTTTGTAGAGTTATAAAACATTAGAAATCTCCCGCACTTTATTTCGATTTTTTTTACACCACAATAGCACATTGAATAAAATAACACGTGCCACGTTATTACCCAATTCGCGCACATTCTTTTACTTGAACTTCTCAAGTCGTACCGTAATGATATATATCTTAAAAATTTTCTAAAGAAATATCGCATCAAACTTAATTCTGTCATTCATTACCTTTTATATATGTAGAGATACATATAAAAATGTCGAAATTGATGCATGTACATATGTAGGTGTTGTAAAATACTATTTGCGGATGCTTTTAATGGATAACAATTAATATCAACGTAAATATTTATCTGAAGTAAATATAAATTTAATTACGCCACTGCCGAGAGTATTTATAATATTAACAATAAAGCGCCATCTGTTGTGGTATTTGTCAATTTTTAGCAAAACAGTTTTTCAATAAATTAGGAATGTAAATAAATTACTATTCGGAATGGTAATTTTTAATAAAAATGCGTAATACAGTTAAGCACATTTTTTCTTATAGCTTACACAAGTGAACGTGACTATTTGTGGAAAAAAATTAAAATGGTTTATTTTCTAATTTAAAAATCCATTATGAGTTAAATTTAAACCTGTCTATTTTTTCATTACGATAATGAAAATATTAGTACCATACACGGGTATAAAATTCGCAGAAATATCACGCTTGTGAACATATAAAACTAAAAATAGAATTACAAAACAAGTATGACAGCAACGATGTATTTGTATGCATACTTAAATATAAAAATTTGTTAGGAGAACATATTCTTATTGTGAAGTTGTAATTATTCAGAACAGACGGTCTGTGATATTTTAAATACGAATTAAATATATTAATTAGAAAGATATACATATAAAATCAATTTTATCGAAAAATATTGTTGTTGCGCCACCGGGATTCGAACCTGGATATCTTTCCTAACCGGGAAGATGCATTATCCAACTATGCTATAGCGACAATTTTAGAACCTATATGTTACCTTTTTATGGAACGATTAAATGTATTAATATCAAAAAGGTAACATATAGGTTCAAAAATTGTCGCTAAAAATATTGTCGCTGTAGCATAGTTGGATAATGCACCTTCCCCGGTTAGGAAAGAGATCTAGGTTCGAATCCCGGTGGCGCAACAACAATATTTTTCGATAAAATTGATTTTATATGTATATCTTTCTAATTAATATATTTAATTCATATGGAAAATTTGTGTTTTGTCATTCACACGCAATTATTAAAACTGATAATTGATGACATAACTAAAAATGCTATAGCAAAATTGATTTCAAATAAAGGTTTGGTATGTGTGATAATCTATTTTATTTATTGGCTAAGTTGAATAATCGATGGCGAATAATGAACAAGAACTACGCGAGTCTAGTGAGTAGAATGTACGATGTATGCAAGGAAAGCGACCTCATGATGAATGTTAATAAGTCGAATGTAATGGTATTCGAGAAGAAGAAAAGCAAGACGCCGCGCTAAATACTTGGAGGTAATGAATGTTTGGAATGAGTAGATGAGTTTGTGTATTTGAGAAGTATGTTTGATAGAAACGGAAAGGCCCAGAATGATATCGAAATGAGGGTGAGTGCAGGGAATAAACTGAACGGCGCTTTGAATGAAATTATATCTAACGAGAATTTGTCAACCGAGACAAGACTAGCGGTGCATAATGGAGTCCTGGTACCGACACCGATGTATGGAAGTGAGGCTTGTGGCTGGCAGAAGAGGAACGAAAGCAGCAGTGGAAATGAGATCGCTTTGGTGTATATGTGGTAAATCTATTTATGACAGAATAAAGAATGAAGAAATGAGAAAATAATGTAAAGCTGATGTTAGTATAGTGAGTAATATTAAGAAATGATCACTTAGGTTGTTTAGTAATATGGAACGGATGTTGGTGGCATCAGAAATAGAGGACGTCCGCGGAAGACTTGGCAAGACCAGGTAAAACCAGATAGTAGAGGATGGTTCTGTTAGAAGCCTTAACAATCGGTGAGCTTGTATGAGAAGATGTATGAATGCGGACAGTAAAACAGATACACGTTGCATTTTATATATGTAAATATTAAATAAAAATTAGTTTCGTACGCGAAATGCATGTTACATTAATAGTCCAAAATATTATTATTTCTAAATAAATTTAACTTGCTAGTCTTCGGAGTTATGTTAAAACCCCAACCACTCCATCATCAGGCTAATGTCTCTCGAATCCGATATTCGTCCACCTATATCGTCCTTGACGGTAATTCTAAACTTGCCCTTTGTGTCATCTGTGATGGCAAACATGAGTGTGCTTTCTACCCTTTGATGACCTTTTTGGTTGGTACTGTTGGTTATCAAAATGTCCTACATTGAACGCTGAGTGTATTTTTTTTTAAACTGTTCTTAAACGGTAGACTGACAACATCATCTGGCTGGCTTATTTTCGAAGTATCGACATTCCGAGAAAGATTGTGCGGATAATAATTGATCATTGTTGACAATTGTGTATATCGATTAAATCACAAATAAGACAATAAAGACAGATAAATATTCAAGGCGTATGCTTTTTGACGGTCGGTATCGGGACTTCCCGCCTTTCACGGTCAGATTGGGATCAGACAATGGACCGAAAATTATACATGCGTGCGTCAGAGATCAATCAATTGGACATGGCACACACGCTGGGAGGGTAGTAATTTGGTGATGAAGAAAAAAATATAGCAAATTTCATGACAGACTTGGGTATTCCCAAAAATGTAACACTTCATGTCGTGTAATGTGGATGTGTATACTGTTTCTATTTTAATATATATATATATATTTAAAAAAAATTAAACTAGACCCATAAAACGTCTTGCTAGACGTTTGTCTGTAGGTACATTTATATCCATTTTATTACATTTAATATAATCAAAACATAACAACTAATCAGTCACAGTTTAAACAATTTATTTCATGCTTACAAGCTTATCAATTCTTTCAAATTAGGAGAAAGCGTACTCTGTCGTAAAAATCAGGTAGTTTATTTTTTAATGTAGGAACAACAAATTCTAATGTCGTCGATCCATACTTATCGGTGATTATGAGAATTGTTAAATTCAAATTGGTTAAGTAAGGATCATTGGATGAGTAAGGTAATGTAGTGGTCACTACGCGGCCAATGTTGACCGCTGCACGTCCACGGTTGGTTTTTCCGAAAAACTTATTTTCATCATCCACGTCGGTTAATTATGATCGTGATCTCCATGAACGTTCGCTGTCTTAACTATGCTCCTCCACTTTTTTCGGCATCGTGCAGACCTTAGGGCTGTCACCAGAGAAATGGCGGTTCCTTTTACACTTGGTCGGTTCAACGCGTGGGGGATCTTTTTATTTTTCTTCGTCCTTCGACGTGGCCCACCACAACAAGCTTTTCTAAGCTATCTTTCCTTCTCGCGAGACGGCCAAAAAATTTAAAGATACATCTCAGGCAAATGGTTGAGAGTCTGTTCGTGAGTTTCGCCGTCTATGCGCAACATGTGTCTCCAGCACCACATCTCAAAGGCATCAATCAGTATTCTTACTTATTTTTAAATTTTGAAAATATAATTTATTACCAAAAAATTTGTATTTTTGTCCTCTGAAATAGTGAAAATAAAACACATGTTTTTTTATTCAACTCGTTTAATTTATTTGAGACGCGTTTCGCCTTGCAAGGGCATTATCAATCTAATAATTTTAACTCGACAATTTGTATTTATAACTATAATAGAGAAAGCTGCACAAGAATTAGAATTATTCACAAAGGTACAACATTATTCATTGGAATTCCTCAGAAAGTTGTCCCTTTTTATCTCATATAAATAAATTGTATAGCTGTCCCCCATTATAGTTATAAATACAAATTGTTGAGTTAAAATTGTTAGATCAATAATGCCCTTGCAAGGCGAAACGCGTTTCAAGTAAATTAAACGAGTAGAATACAAAAAAAAAAGTTTTTTATTTTCGCGAATGTGAAATAATAATCTTTTCTAAACATCTTGTGTATGTACTACGAACGTACCGTGAGACACAGTATTAGGTGATTATATGAGACACTTTAACACATATCTAATACCATAAGTTAGATCAACCATAATAAAGCGTTGTATAATTACGAAGATAATTCAGATAGTGATCTATAGCATTAAAAAATTAAGAATTTTTATTGTTATACAGTTTTATGGGTATTTTTCTTTAATTTAATGGACTGGCGGTGGACATCTACAACAGCGGGACTATAAAGCTCGCGAACTTGTGATATGATAAATACTTGAATATGATTAAAGTTCTTTACTTTCTGGATTAGCCTCATTTACACTAGTGTTAATATTTTAGTGTTGGTTTTTATTTAGCATGTCGTGTAATTTCTTAAACGATACATGAAATTCTCTAAAAGACTACATAACACCTAGAAGGTCAAACTTAATAAATTGATTCAGATCTTTCAAGAACACACAAATCAGTAAAACTGTCAGTGCATGCTTTTATTAACTGAGACAGATTAAAAGTATTCGGAGACATCTTCCTTTTGAGGTAGCTCGTCTACTTATAAATGCATTTGTGGTGTCACGTGTGGACTATTGTAACAGAAACTATGCCGGTCTGTCAATGTTTAAACTGGATAGATTATATTCTCTCATATAACATCTCTTTTACATTAGCTACATTGGCTATGATTCCCTGAAAGAGTTGAATTTAAATTGTGTTGGTTGATGTACAAGGCGACTCTGTATATTCAAGAACTTTATATCCCAGACAATTTGAATGGTAGACGTCAATCTCTCAGGTCAGCCTCAACTTTAGCCGCAGGAAGGGTTGTAGAATCGACCAACTATTGCCAGTAGTCTAAATATAGTGAACGGGTATTTGCGGTGGCAGGCCCAAAAGCGTGAAACTCTTTGCCCTCCATCATAAGAAACAGTGCATCAGAGACTTTATTTAAGAAGAAACTAAAAACGCACCTTTTCAAAAAGTCATTTCCATAAGTGAAAATAACAATTTTTAATCTTAAAAACAAAGATAATTGTAGAAATATTAACAGTTTATGTGTAAAGCGCTCTTGAGGTGAAAGTTTTTACGAAAATGGCGCTATACAAATTATCACATTATTATTACTATTATTATAATAAGTAAAATAATGTGAAAAATCATCAAATATTTTTTTAAATACTCATTTAATGTATTAATTATAAATATATACGTATAAAATCAATTTTGTCGAAAAATATTGTTTTTGCGCTACCGGAATCTATGTTCTGAATAATAACAACATCACAATAAGAATCTGTTCTCCTTAATGATCATCTAATGTACCTTCACAACCCAGCTGACGTGTGAGCTATAGATCTCCAAGCAAAGTTTGTATTGGTAATTAATAATTTTTTTGTTTCTTATTGTTTCAGTCTTTATAATACCACAAAGATGGGTGTTTGCCATCATGGGCTTCCTGGCCATAGGCAACGCCTACACCATGAGGGTGTGCCTGAACTTGGCTATCACAGAAATGGTTCTTCCAAAAAATGTAAGTGTATATTTATTTATATTCGTGACCAACTGAGTTAATAATATACCGTTTGCTTTATTTCACTTTAAATATGTTGTATAAAAATAGCGTTACAATTACATGTTTTGATATACAGTAATGCGTGACTAATCCTTCATTTATACAGAGGTAACAGGTTTGGTCCACAATACATTGGAAATATTTGCGTAAAAAGTTAAACATATTTAACCTCAATGAAAAAATTCCCATCCGTTATGTAATATTTGAATTATAATTTTTGATGTGTAAACAATTTAGCTCGCCCCCCCCCCTCTAATGCAAAAAAAATAGATATGTGATCAAAAAATACATACTACTCTTTACATATTTTATTCAGTACCTTTAATTAACAAACTTACGTTTAGATACGTTTTAATAATTTACAATATTCGAAAATTAAAATACTTTCACGTAAATAATGCCTTTTTGTGAATTCATTAAGTATTTAACTAAAAAAATTAATAAAATAATATAATACATACCTAGTACCTACCTATCACCACAGAGTACAATGGTAAACAACCGTTTTATATTAAATAAAATTTTAAATTGTCAAAAATAAATGTAATTATAATAATTCATTCATTGGTGAACTTATACATAATACACACATACACATAATGATAACGTTTGACCATGAGAACACAAATTATACTCATATGATTTTTATAAATCATAATACCTTACTAATACACATTATATCTTATTAAAGATCTATTAATGCTACAATTTTATTTATGAAAAATAACACGTAAATTGCTTTAGAAATTGATTTGAAAATTAATGTTGATTTATTTATAAAATGTATGTATCTGTAAATTGTGTACATTTGTTTTGTTTATGTTACACCGAAGAATTAAAAACTAGAAATTTTATATGATATTATATATTACCGAAATTAAGGGACATGTATTTGAAATTTCGCAAAAAAAATATCAATGCAATGTTAAAATCAAGTGAACAGTATTAAAAAAAATCTAGCCACATGCTACCCGGTTATATCAGGCGGATCTAGATAAAAAAAAACACAGTGACAGGAATATCCCTGTGCTGGCTTATCCAGCCACCGAGCGCAGCATTGCCGGCACAATGTAGCGTGGACGAACACATTTTTTAAAAATAAATATTAACCAGTAAGAGCTGGTGAACACCTACGACGTTCAGTCTCAATAGCCAGGGCGGTGTCGTCAGTTTGCGCACTGTCATATATTTCCGTAGCGCCTCGCCATCACGAGAGAACTGTCGTACAACAGAATGCCGTAGGTGTGCGCAAGATCTAATTTAAATATCGTGGAAAAGCAGTACACGAGCAACATGAAATACATATTTAAAATTAATTTTTGTGTTTCGATAACTCTTATAGAATACACTATACCTGTATTAAATAATAAATTGATAAAAAACCAATACATAGATGTAACACTTCATGTCGTGTAATGTAAATGTGTATACTGTTTCTTTTTTATTTTTTAATTAAAACTAGACCCATAAAACGTCTTGCTAGACGCTTGTCTGCAGGTACATTTATATCCATTTCATTACAATAATCGATAAGTCATTTTTTTAACAATTATTCCAAATTCGGAGAAAGCGTACTATTTTGTAAATACCAATGTAGTTTATTTTTTAGTGTAAGATCAACAAATTTTTAATGTCCTCGATCCATACTTATTTGTGCTTTTGGGAATAGTTAAATTCAGATTAGCTACACCACTTGTATATATTTTTATTATGTAAAGCTAGTAATATACGTAGATAGATAGATACTGTAAAATAATATTATTTTCGGTTTCTATGTTACACAATACCCACGCGTACCATACACGTGAAAGTGTACTTAATCTAATTCTCTTTATACCTGGTAATAAATCAAATATTACGTAATATTTATTTCTATAAAAATATTATTTTTGTATATCCAGGATCATGATTCAATGTCTTAAAATATTACATAAAATATAATATTTATTTTGATTAGAAATCAAAATATTACAGACACACTTAATACAGTTAGAGAAAATTTAAGTATATTTTTATAAATACAAATAAACTTACTTGTTTGACATATTTCAATAACGTATATTTTTGAAATGTCATTGTTTGGGGAAATTTTGTGATTTAGTCATTTTCACAAGATTTTTATATTAAGTATTTTGATAGAAAGCTCGTACAAAAACATGCGAAAACCATGACTAAACGCTTGAATGTAGCTAAATATTAGTTGAATTAATTTTTCAGTGTACGCAATTAATGCGATCGACGACAAATCTATTAGCATTTTAAGTTAAAGTGTTTAATAAAAATACAAGTACATCAAAGACGCCTACGAAACTTCTTATCGAGTTTTTATTTCAACAGTATATTGTAATTCAAAACTAGAACACCTGCGCAGTAGATTTGCTAATTGTTTGTAGTATTTCAAAATTATATATTAAGATTAGTTTTATGCAAATTAATTAATTAATATACAGATTTTTGTATTACTTTGTATTAGATGTGAACATTATTTTAGCAAAAAACAAAATATATGCTGTGTCACAGATAAATAAAAAAACACTGGTTTATCTTCAATTGATATTAATACATTTAATCATTCCATTATTTGAAAGAGTTATCTACCTTATTTTTACAGAATTTCAAATATCTTTGAGTAATCTGATGGCAGACGCCAGAATTATCAATTCATTTTTATTAAATTTTGGACACATTGATACAACTTTATTATTAGGAGAACACATTCTTATTACGAAGTTGTAATTATTCTGAACATAGATAGGTCTGTGATATTTTAAATATGAATTAATTAGAGAATTAAATATTGATGTTGCGCCACCGAGATTCGAACCTGGATCTCTTTCCAAACCGGGGAAGGTGCATTATCCAACTATGCTACAGCGACAATATTTTTAGCGACAAATTTTCGAACCTCAAATATCGAATATCAAAAAAAAGGTAACATATAGGTTCGTAAATTTGTCGCTAAAAATATTGTCGCCGTAGCATAGTTGGATAATGCACCTTCCCCGGTTTGGAAAGAGATCCAGGTTCAAATCCCGGTAGCGCAACAATAATATTTTTCGATAAAATTGATTTTATTTGTATATCTATCTAATTAATATTTAAAATAATACTGAGTTCTGAATAATTACAACTTCTCAATAAGAATGTGTTCTTTTAATATATACTTTGATTAAATTATAATATCATTGTCACGTGATCGTGAATCGGGTAATTGATGTGACGCATCACATTGACCGAGTCGCGAGTGTTGTTATTTTGAATTTAATCTGAGGTATCATTAGTTTGGGAATAAAAAATAGAAATTATGACAATGATAGTAATGATAAAACTCAAATAAAAATGCTCACATTAAAAATAATGATTTGAAATGCAAAATCATTATAATCAAATTATGGTAATAGACCCTTTGGTATTTGATCGGTGTGGAAGAAAATTTTATTTAATAATATAGCCTCGACGCAACATCGAGTAATAGCGGAATGTCAAAATTGTAAAATCTTTACTGGCGAATAATTAATACTTAGTCAACAATTATTATTATTTAAATAAATACTTTGTTTATGCACCCATTAAATACAACAAATATAGACAATATTTTATTAGTGACCTAAATGTCTAAACTTTAATACGTAAACCGAATAATCTACACATCGACGAGATAACTCAAAATGTCATTTTTCAGTTGACAAGAAATAAAAACACTTTTATCAATTTTTTGTTATTAAAGTTATGAAACTACATAAAATTTTAGGTCATAAATGTATCCTAAACTGACACTATTTGAGAACCGGAGCTAAGTTAGTTGCGTATAAAACAGAGTTTACAAATACAATAATAACTCAAAATTGTTGGTTTTTTGAGTTGTCTTAGTTTTGAACTAGGTGTGCGATATGTGCGTCATATTAATCTTTCCTTTACATTGCTAAAATAAAATTGCGCGTTCCGGTGCTGTATATTCAGTGTACGTGTAGACGTTTGCGATTTTTAAGTCAGATAAATATGAATATTTTACATTTATTACTTATATTAATCATTAAAATAATAGTGCTAAATATGACAAAAAAATATATTGATCTCTAACTCGGCCAGCGCACGCTTTACCACTAAGTGACGTTTGGCATCTGGCACCGTGCGCACCTCTTCACGTATTGACAAATTCACGTCAGGTTCTTCGAGACATTTTTTATTGTTACGTATGGTAAATAATACTTATCTAATTTATATATCTAAAATATGAACTCTGTATTTAATATATTTACAGTGATATTTACATGATTAGAGGCAGTGTCAACTCAGTTGACATCATCGGAGAGGAAATGTTAAAAAAATAAATTAATAGATTTCATAGTTTAGTGATCCATTCCGCAAATGAAACTGTGGTTATTTATTTTATTTTATTTTAATAATCTAATGTATTGTATCTTTGCAGATAAGTAACACAAACATTGTCTGCGACGATGACGGGTGCTTTGATGGAGACGTGAGTATATCTAGTTTTTATTTAATTTAAATATAATTGAAATATTGAATCGATTTGTGATAACAATTGGCATTTATTAATATTAAACACGATTGTAAAATGTTTTGTCAACCAAAACGTTAATTGAACCGCCAAAATCTGATTGATATAAATTGATTAAAAAAATTGATTCGAAAACTTCTACTGAATTTTTTTGTTAAAATTTTTAAATTTTGTGTTTCGAATAATATAACATGTTATCAAAATATTAATAAAAAAATTAATCACTCTCTAGATATTGTCACGAATGCTTTTAAATATTCCCGTTATACCATTGGGATGTCCGATTCTATTTCATATAGAGTTTTATAAAGCCAATCTTGGTAATTTTTGTTTTCTAACCAGAATATTAAACTATTTAACGAGACCATATCCAATAATGTAAACGGATTTGTTATTTTCACAAATTCACTATACAGGATGTAACGGACCTAGTCCACAATATTTTATGGGTGGATACCTGACTAAATTACAAGTCGAAAATATTCAAGAAATATGTGCCTAATCTCAACCATGTCGGAGATATAAGCATTTAAAAAAAAACGTAATTGTGCGACTATTTCGATTAATTGAAATATTTGATTGATTCCAAATTATTTATTTAATACAAAAAATAAAGGTCATCGAATTTCGAGCGACCAGACTATTTTTTGTTGGATGATTTAGTGCATGTAGTAAGTAAGTACCCAGATTTAAAAGTTTAACGTGATTTTGTAAAAAATGCAAACAATATTCCAAATTAAATGTAGATGTCAATTAGAAAGATAAACATATAAAATCAATTTATCTAAAAAAAAAATTTTGTGCTACCGGGATTCGAACCTCCCATTCGGGGAAATGCATTAACCGATTACACTACATCAACATAATAAGGTGACGATAAATTTTTGAATGTATTCTTCTTAAAAATATTTAAGTTTTATTAATGTTTTCAAAATTTAAAAAAAAGAATTATTAATTATTTCTGGCGTCTCCTATCGGATTTTACTCAAAGGTGTTCTGATAAGAGATTCTGTAAATATAAAAAAGATCGTTTTCAAATATTGGAACGACAGATGTATCAATTTAAAAGTGCAACATATAAGTTCGAAAATTTGTTGTCAACTTACTATGTTGGTGTAGTATAATCGGTTAATGCATTTCCCCGGATAGGAAAAGATCCAAGTTCGAATTCCGGTAGCAACAACAATATTTTTTCGATAAATTGATTTTATATATATACGAGTATCTCACTAATTGATACATTTAATTTGTATTAAAAATATCACAGACCTGATGACACAGAATGTGTTTTACTTAAAAAAATATTTTTCCATTTATAGTTCTCTCGTACACGATATAATTGGTATTAAATTTGTTTCCCTTTAGAGAGAGTACTACAGGTGGACAGAGGAGACCCAGGGGGTGATCCTGAGTTCATTCTTCTACGGTTACGTGATTACGCATCTGCCTGGCGGGATCATAGCCGAGAAGTTTGGTGGAAAGTACTCCCTCGGCCTGGGCATCCTGTCTACGGCCATCTTCACGCTGTTCACTCCCATGGTCATCCACTCTGGAGGAGCTAACGCCCTTATTGTGCTGAGGGTGTTCGAGGGGCTAGGCGAGGTAATTACCAACGCATCGCTTATAATGCATCCGTTACTACGTAACTAAAAATCTATTATTTTAGAATCATTTTCATAAAATAATCCAATATATATATTTTTATTTTTTTAAAAAAAAGTAAACTCGTTATGGCTTGACTTTATAATTAAATAATATATTGTTTACACAGATTGGGTCCAACTAAAACTAGTTGACTCTAGTGTATGTACATAATAAAGTGGTTTAAAACTAAACATTCTATTATTTAATTATGATTCCAATAATACTGGAACATGTGAGAATGATTTGAGTTATATTTTACAACCTAATGAAAAGACAAAGCTGCTTGATAACCTTTCTGTTTTCTACAAATTTAATGGATTGAAAATTCATTCGTGTTCTATTTTATACGTATTAGATATATTGATTTAGACGTATAAAAAAAAACATTACTGTTTTAAATACTAATTAAATGTATTTAAGAAAGATATATATATAATCAATTTTATCGAAAAATATTGTTGTTGCGCTACCGGAATTCGAACCTGGATGTATTTTTAAATCGGGGAAGGTGCATTATTCAACTATGATATTGCGATAGTACAATTGACGACAAATTAAAATATCACAGAGCGTCTGTTCTGAATAATTACAACTTCACAATAAGATTGTGTTCTCCTTAATAATACAAATATTTCTTTATAATTTTGTCTTTGGTCAGCAATATGATAGATTTGTGTTAGTTTTATGTTGTGTCGTTGATTGTAATTTAATTTTATCATTAATAAAATTTAAAATTGTAAGTGGGCTCATTAAAAAAGCATCGTGTATTGTATTAAATTTCGAGAAAGCGCTCGATATCAATCAGTTGAAATTTGTATTATGAAAAAATATTCACTTCTGATTCTTCTACTTTCTTTTCGAGCTTGTAGAGTTCTGTTTTTCTACTTTTAGGACGTCTTGCAGAACATCTCCTAGTATGTAACTTTTATGTAGTTTATTTATCTCTTTTTTAATATGGATTCATAGATTAATGATCGCAGAGATACTCATGTTAAGTAATTTAAAAATATATATTTTCAAATATGAATTAAATATATTAATTAGAAAGATATACATATAAAATCAATTTAATCGAAAAATATTATTGTTGCGCCACCGGGATTCGAACCTGGATCTCTTTCCTAACCGGGGAAGGTGCATTATCCAACTATGCTACAGCGACAATATTTTTAGCGACAATTTTCGAACCTATATGTTACCTTTTTGAAATGAATACATTTAACCTTTCCATTATTTGACAGAGCCATCTATCTTATTTTTACAGAATCTCAAATACCTTTGAGTAAACTGATAGCAGACGCCAGAATTATCAATTCATTTTTATTAAATTTTGGACACAGTGATACAACTTTATTATTTTAGGAGAACACATTCTTATTGTGAAGTTGTAATTATTCAGAACATAGACCTATGTTCTGAATAATTACAACTTCACAATAAGAATGTGTTCTCCTAAAAATATATATATATATATATTTTCAATCCATTGGGAGATTCCTTATAATATGCTGGACTTATATTATGTACCGGCGTAATATAACTCAATTTCAGAAACAACCGCACTACCTAACGCCTATTTTTACCCTTTCAATCGATATTGATGTCTCAATATCAACGAATTTAGGCTAAATTAAAAAGTGATTTAAACCAATGTAACACGTAAATATAAGAATAAGTCAGAAATGTCAGCAACGTTAAATGTCAATATTTTTAATTGATTACCTTGATTCTATATTAAAATTCCTAGTGGGATATAGGGCAGTACTTATGCGTTAATAAATTTTTATAATATTTAGGCATTGTTGTGCAAATCGTGACTTTGACAATGGTATTTGATTAAATCTTATCGAGTAGTATGCACAGAGCCGGCCTAAAAAATTTCAAGGCTAGGTGCAAAATTTGAGGTGCTTTCTTATTTAATTATTCATACCTGAAAAATAAGGTTCAAAAATACTTTTTTTATTTCTCAGAAAATTTGCCATGACATTTAATTTGTTAAATAATTTATCATACTGACGAACGCGCTCCATAGCAGTTAAATCGTTATTTAAAAATATAAAAATACCAAAATTTATAGATTATATATATATATGAATTAGGCTGGTATTGAATAAATGTCCGAAAACTCGTGTTTTTCTTTGTTTTTCGCCGGCTCTGAGTATGCAACATTTACTTTATGATAACAATTCGTTTCTATGCAGCTGCTCATTATTGATAATCTAACTTGCATTCATGCAGTTTAAATATTATCAAGTTCCCCAGGTTAACAAAGATTTTTATCCACGTTTTCTTATCAATTTAATTATTTTTTAAATCAATTTGTTGTTTATGTTATCGAAGATCTTTATATTTGTTTTCTCTGATTGAGTTTCTGTAGAGCAGAACTGGAAATATTACAGT
This sequence comes from Eubasilissa splendida, assembly GCA_031772225.1. Taxonomy (NCBI): domain Eukaryota; kingdom Metazoa; phylum Arthropoda; class Insecta; order Trichoptera; family Phryganeidae; genus Eubasilissa; species Eubasilissa splendida. The sequence continues at coordinate 6,709,791 of CM062858.1, read as the reverse complement.
ATCTCATTGCTTCAGCTGTTTTCTATTACAAACTATTATTTTGAACAATCAATACTAGGTATGGTAGTGTGATTCCGGAAAAACCTTACAGTTATTATATTACTTTAAGCCGAAGAAACCAAAATATGGGATGATGCAAACTCTATATATAAAATATTACTTTTTATTTTTTATTTTTCAAGTTAAAAAATGTCATGTATTACACCCATCAAATATATAAACTATACCATTAATGAAAATAGTCGATACACTAATAAGCAGTGCATTAAAATTGCGAAAATTTACTACAAAAACGATAAAAATTTCGCGAAAACAAAATTTGCTTTTGGACGATGTCTATTTTTAGCAGAATAGGTCTACGTACCACATACATTGAAAAATAATGAAGTTATTGTGATAGAAATTCCGGGATGCATAATTTATCGTTTCGGAGATATTCATTGGCCGCCCGGATCACCAGATCACGCGATATAATAACTCATTTACGTTAGTTCGCCCGAAATTATACTGATGGTTACAGAAACACACTTACACACGATCAGGTAATTTATACGGACCAAAACTCATCGTACTATCTCTCAAATGCTAATGAATATATCGCGACTATGTCCTTGTTTCCAGGGTACCACTTTTCCGGCTCTGAACGCCCTTTTGGCCCAATGGGCACCGCTGGAGGAGAGAGGACGCATGGGCTCGCTGGTCTTCGGGGGGGCACAGATAGGCAACATCGCCGGCACACTGCTGTCGGGCATCCTGATGAACAACGGCAGCTGGCCGGTAGTGTTCTACATGTTCGGAGGAATCGGCCTTCTCTGGTTCTTCCTGTGGGTGAGTCATAACTCATAACTAATAACCTTCACGCTTGCTTGGTAGATTGACTTAATGAAGGCATTACAATGCTGAAACGGTTCCTTGAATGTTGATTTTCAGTTTTATTTATTTGTTTTTTTTGTCGATTTTAGGTGATTCTTTGCTACAGCGATCCCAAGTCACATCCCTACATTTCTGATGAAGAGAAGAAATATCTCGAAGAGGCTCTGGGAGGGTCAAGATCAAAATCACTTAAAACACCGTGGGTTGGAATTCTGACATCCGTGCCCTTGTGGGCTCTCATTGCTGCCCAGGTAATTATTTCAGATTCTTTTTTAAGGTCTTCTATATGTATATCTTAAAATTTAGAAATTCTATTTATTCATAGAGATTTGTACATACCCTCACTCAAACAACACGTACACGATTTATCGTCTAAATTTTATTCTAAATTAATTTCTATCCCATAACCTTCCACAAACTCCTTCGGCCTATATGATCCTTCATCCGATCCTCATTATCTTCATCTTTGTCTCATTTCACTTCTTGACCCTGTTCTCGACCCGATTGAACAAAATTTATAAAAAGATTCTAAATCGAACAAAAAAGGAATTAACAAAATATAAAATAAAATAAAAAAATATTATATAAAAAACGTTACCCATTTTTATTCCTAAATTATACAATTATACACAAAGTTAAAATTACCTGATATTAAAAAAAAAAAAAACTATTTCATCGTGTTCTCCGAATAGGGTCCCCCAAAAAATCTAACACCATTGATGTTACCTCATATGTCGGAGACAAGAGGGCTTAGCCCTTACCCCTCCCCCTTCAACAATCGAATCAGATCGAAATATCTATACAATAGGTATAGCAAATCCTGGTGTGTGCAAATATCCAGTGAGTGATTATATATTTGTTGTTTACTATACTGTAAATATAGATTGTTAAAGCACCAATGGCATATAGACGATGACGTGACTATATAAATACGTATTTTTCAAAATTTGTATTAATTTGGTAATTTTCAAATTTGGTCAAATCCACTTTTTGACAAATTGAGAAAATTGGACTTTGAATGATTTTAAGATAAAATCGGTATTTTTTTGGCAGCGAAAAACTACCATGTGGTCCCTTAACCTTCATAATATATGTGGGATATGACGCTGTTTGAAAATAAACTTGTTTAGATTTTTCCAGTATTAATTTTTTTGTAACGATTTGACGTTGACTTTGGCTAAATTTGAAATCACATAATGTAAAGAACTCTCAAGAGAGTGATCGAGCGTTGCTAGTAAAATATAATAATTTAGAGTTGACGATTTTTAAAAATTACAAAAATATTTTTAACTTAAGGTCCGATTTGTCTCCCCTATAGAGTATTGCTGTTAGTATACATTTTTGTCATTACAAAGATGTAAATATCTAACATTAAAATGAACCCAAAACAATGATACATACTAATATTGAACAAATATTACGTAAATTCACGTTTTAACCTTTACCATACCATGATATAAAATATCCGAATGCAGCCATGCTGTCAACTCGTGTTACCGTAAATAACTGTTAGAAAAAATGTTTTTTTTAGCTTAAATGGCTTTAATGGCGTTCTTTTCACTGTCAAAATAGTGTGTGATCTCTTGTCTTTCATATCACAAATGGTATTTTTACCATTATGTATTAATTTTACAACGGATTGAATGGATAAAATAATTGTTTTTGTACGATTCCCTTTTCATAATTGGATTTTTACTAGTCATAACTAAGTGCTAATATTTTCTTTAGGATTATCTAAAATATGAATTTAATGTTGCATGTATTTACCGAAATATTATAGGTTTAATTATGATGGTATACCTGTGTTACTGCGTGGTTTGGAAAGGGTTAAGATCAATTTGATTCATTGGACACTTTTGTTTGCTTTAGATTGGTCACGATTGGGGCTACTTCACGATGGTGACGGACCTGCCCAAGTACATGAGAGACGTTCTGGACTTTGACGTCTTGAAGGCCGGAATATGGGCGACCCTCCCCTACATAGTTATGTGGTTCACCTCCATAGCATTTGGCTGGCTTTGTGACTTCATGATCGAAAAGAAGTGGACCACCGTCACGAACGCCAGGAAGATTTTCACTACTATCGGTGAGCGATTTGAGTCGAAAGGTTGAATCTAGATTGATCCTTCATGTCTTCTACTATTCTATCTACAAAGCATAAAAGTAATATCTATTCTTATAATAAATTTTTCAAACATCACTCTCCTCGCTAAGAAAATGCAAGGTTTCCATACGAATAAATTTTAATACAATTTTAGTAAAATTCTTTGTCTCTGAGATTACAATTATTTTTGTCGAACTATTTATGCTCTTAGTAATATAATTATAATAATTGTTTATTTGAAATATTTTATGTGTCTACGCCTGTGTTGTGGCAAACATTTAAAATTGTTAATCAATAAACACTGAATTGAATTTAACAAAAAAAAATGTTTTGTATATATTGATAAACAAGAAAATTGGTTCATATGAGTACTTTTATATTGTATCAAAAGTATTTATATCATGTGAGAATGATTTTTGACATTTTCAGTCATTTGACATTGTCAGTACTTATGTACATAAGCACAATGTAATAAATCACAGGGTGATTTGAAATGACATTTTAGTTTTTGTTATTTTTTTCTTGTTGTCAATTGTTTCATACAAATTTATACCAGCTATGTTACTTTAAAATACTATAAAAGTAATATTTATTTTTTTACTATCTTTCTAAACCTAAGAAAATATTTTAAAATGTGACGTGGTTTATTTTGATCAAGCCTAACCTATGTTGAAAATTTCCGTGATATTATCGTAAAAGTTTGCTGTGTACAATAAATAAAATCATTTAAATTTTAAGAGTTATGTATGAAGTAATATAGATATTCAAAATTTAAGAATGATGATTTTGACGACTATTGTATGATTATATCCCTTATCGGTTTTTTGAGACTGGATTTTATATCACTTGTCATCTTTTAACTGCCAACTCTATTTGTAATGGAAGAGACCGCATAGAGTAAGATTACAAAGCAGGAACCTGTCGTTCACAAATGGCAAAATGATTTAAAAATATGACTTTAATCTCTTCAATTTTGCAAGGTACAAAAATGTGCGATAACACGCTTGGCGTGACATACAAAGTTTAGCGTGGTAATGCGTTCATGACATTTAAAAGGTTAATAATCCTATGATGATACAACAAGGTGATCATAAATCATCATTTTGTATTTTCCATATTTTAAATTATAATATATTATAATGATTTTTTTTGCATTACAGCATCTGTCGGACCAGGAATCTGCATCATCCTCGCATCATACGCCGGTAATAATTCGGCTGCCGTGGTTGCTCTCTTCACTCTCTCCATGGGTCTGATGGGAGCCTTCTACCCCGGTATGAAGGTCAACGCCCTGGACCTCAGCACAAACTTCGCGGGAACCCTGATGGCTATTGTGAACGGAATCGGAGCCCTGTCAGGAATTGTTACACCTTACTTGGTCGGAGTTCTAACGCCAGATGTAAGTTTAAAATACATACGAGTATATTTTTTAATGAAAACACATTATTCTTGTGAAGTTGCAATTTCAGAACATAGTTCAAAACCGTCCTCCTTTAAGGTTATCTCCTGCCCCAGCTAGCAGGCCCTGCATCATTGCAGTAATAATAAAAATCTACAATATAATAATAATAAACACACCCATGTTTGTAAATGCACCCATAAGGTATATATCATGATGGAAGAGCAAGGGGTCCAAATGGATCCGATACTCTGAATGAAATGAAACAAAAGTCAAAGAACATAGTTCTGTGATATTTTTAGTTCATATTATTTGAATTAATTAGAAAGATATACAGAAATCTATTTATCTTAAAAATATTTTGAATTACTTCTATAGTATTTTATAAGTGATACTCCTATTATTCCAATTTTTTTCTCGATAAATAGACTTATTTTGTATATCTTTCTAGTTGATTAATTTAATTTGTATTACATTTATTATGTTGACGATATTTATTCACGAACGATACTTCTTCAGGAAGCAATGAAAATCGAATACAAATACATGTAGTTTGACTTCTTTCGGTCATAATATGAAAAGGGATGTAAATTATTATGTTGTTTTGAAAATAATGCCCTTTTTAAGGACCAAACGTGAATAAACATTATTAAGAGAATTTAATTCTCCACTTGCAGAATAAAACTTTTTATTATAAATAGGTATGTATACATGGAATACGTGTCACAGTAATATTAATACTATTTTCAAACTAAGTTAAATGCTTGCGCTATGAAATTAGGAAAACCACTAGACAAACAAATTAAAATTAAAATATAAGAATTCTTTAAATGCATTTTCTATTGATTTTTTCTTTTTTGCCGTAAATAGTTATCGAGGTAGGTACTTGAAAAGGTAAAAATTGTCGGGAAGTAACATTAACCGGTGCTAGTTTTTAAAAGGGCAGCTGGAGGGGAGGGGGGACCCACCCTTTCCCTGGACCGTTATAGAAGCTAGGGCTTCCTTGTCGGTCCTACTCATCAAAGCTAATAACGCGATTTTAAATCCATGAGATATTAAAGTTTATGCAAAATGAAAAAATAGAAGAAATTCAATGTGGTTATTAGCAATTATCGCAAAATTAAAATTTAGACCTTCCAGCGTCCCTTAAGTGCTGACTTTATTCATACAAATCAGATAACATAAATTCATAGAACATAGTTTTACATATATATGAAAAATTAAGGTGCAGTAGTTCAAGGCAGACACTCCATCCATTCATCAAAAAACACTACCAAAAGAGGGACAGACTAACGGAGTTTCAAAACACGAGATATGGAGAGTGAGAGGTAGGCGCGTAGGTAGAGTCCCACCCACGCAGACTGGACTAACTACCCACCTAAGGAGCTCCAACGAGTCACCCATATCCGAATAATTTCATTATTTAAAAAATGATTCGTCTCATTACTAATTAGGTCTGCATTCCTGGGCGGGCGGTGTCTAAGTCCAATCAAACCACTAATAATACGTTCATTTGCATGTCTAAGTATCATACAATTCCACACTAGTTGTCAATTTTTGTCAATTTCAACATTCTACTACTGTTGAAACGTCGTTCCTAAACTTTTCAAACCAGCGTCGCACTATTTATACTATATTATATATTACTTCACGCCACGGTTTGCTAATATTTATTGAATTGTATTATTTTCCTTTGGCAGACTACTCTCGAGCAGTGGAGAACAGTCTTCTGGATAGTGCTAGGAGTGTTTATCGTCACCAACGTCATCTTCATTCTCTGGGCAGCCGGGGACGAGCAGTGGTGGAACGACATCCCCAAGTTTGGCTACCCTGCCAACTACAAGTTCGCCAAGGACACCAGCGTTGACGCGGATGTTGTCCAGCTAGAAGACGGCAAGAGGAAAGTCACAGAGGCGAGCGAGGAGCCTAGCAAATAGAACAAATAAACCACCCATAACCGATTGTAAATGTATTATTTGCCGCGAAACGGCGACTTGTAATATTGTCTGCCTCGTATCGAGACAAGAGTCTTGTTCAGTTTATTTTATGTAGTTTCGAACACTCGAAGAATATTCAGCCACATTTTGCTGTCGAACAAGCCTCAAGTTGAAGTGATGTCATTTTTTTTTTTTATAAATAATGCAGATTTTTGCCAAAACATACATGTTATTTATTATTATCCAAATTGTCAGATTGAAATACATCGTAAACATACATTCCTTTCGTGATACAGTATGTCAAGAAAATGAAGATTTTATACATTCTCTTTCATGATTTTATATACATAAATATAAATGTGTAAATGCACAGTATATTTGTAACTAGTGTGTAAAACATTTGTTATCTTTCGTGACATGATTAAATCATTTGTATGTATACACATATTTTATTATAAATATAATGATATCGATGAATGTTAATGATATATTATCTTATACGTCATAACGAATAGTATAATAATATAATGTGATATATGAATATAATTTTTTCAGGGTTGTATTTTTTTTAAACTATCGAGATATATGTATAGTATGCTTCATGAAAGGATAGGAAAGTCAAAAGTGTTAATTTTTTACGAGTTTTACAAAATAATTCGCATTTTGACAGGATTTCTACAGACTTATTTTGTAGTGAAACAAAATCTAATTGGTGAAATAAGTTATTCATGATATTTTTCGATACATGAAAACTATGCCAAAAACATAATAAAAGCAGCTAAAGGCATCTGTAATCAATTATCTTGATAGTTTGCACAGACCACCAAATATATAGACATGAACTAACGCAAATTCCTTGTTTCAATATTTTCATTTTGGTATCACTCATGTGATCACTCTGCTACCACTTACGCAATCAAATAGCTCCGCGACTTTTAAAAAATATATGACTCGAATGGACCGAAAATACATCTTGTTAACACAAAAAAAAAAATTTCGAAGATGAAATACTTTTACCGTTGCATAAATGTGTAGTTAACTATCGGATTTATGTTTCCATCAAAAATGTGTTTAGAATGCCCCTCGTCCCGCAAGAAATTTTCCAAAATCCTCTCCTATATGTACACTTTATTTCATGTCTATTCATTTACTGGCCTGTGATATTTTGAAAGTTTGTAACACGATTTATTAAATTTTATTGAATAATATGCTAATGTAACTTATTTTTTATCATGTGCTTAATATACTTATCTGAAACTCGGTGCACAAAGCGCTTCCATCTCTCCCGGTCTTGAGCCATGTTGATTTAAAGAGGACTCTGGCAACTTCTTTATTTGGTCTCTTCATCTAACAGGAGACCGTCCTTTTGCTCACTTTCCCTCAATTATTTCTATGATCATGCGCTTATCGAGACTTTTGGTAATCACTCCTGGAGCATGGTGACAGTTGTGTGCCTCGCGGTCTGGTATCCAATATGTTCCTCTTCTTCTTTCTCAATGTTTACGACTCTATTATAAACAGGGCTATGTGAATGGTATGGAAACAAAACCTTCATTTAAGGGGTGATACATTTGAAAGTAATTATTTGTCAATAGTGGCTCTTTTACAATTGTTAACTGCTCTTGGAAACACGTTTGTATGTTTTAGAAGCATTTCATCAAAATCGTACAAATTTCAAAACTTCCCTCTAGCTATAAAATCAGTTAAAAAATACGTTTACCGCAATATCGTCAGTTGGATCGTGATGATTTTGCTCCTACACCCGTCATCTAAAGTACCAGAGATTACACCAGATACATTTTAATTCGTCAGATTATTAAAAAAATAAACATAAGCTAAGATCAGTTGGTCTTCCACGGAGCAGTCCATATATATCTGACTGTGACAATTGTCCATTTGCCAATGAGTAAAATATAAATATTGTATTTGACTGGAAGAGTTTAAGTTATTTCTTCATATAATGACAAATTAGGGCAGTTTTTATGGATTTATTTCATTTGTTAATACGAAGAAGAAAGCGTTGGTACAAAACAATACATAAAAACCGTGATAATAATTTAACAGATCATTGATCTGCAAATTTGAAATATATATGTATTGTTTAATTTTTTAAAACGGGCGTAGCCATATATACACAAAACGATAATGATATATGTAGATATATTATATTAGATATTTTTGTTAAGATTTTTTTAATTATTAAGCCAAAATCTATAACCATGTAATTATTTTTATTGTAGCTATCAAAAATATACAAGCAATTAAATATTTTTGTTATTCCATTCAACATTTTCTGTACATACAATTTACGAGTATTTTTTTTTATAACAAATTTTTGAGAAATTGAAATTATTTTTACTGTGAAAAAAAAGTTACCAATGCGAGAGTTTTCATTTTAAGACATATGAGTTAATAATTTTGTTTTTTAACACGCTTTAAAATGATATTTAGGAGAATTTTTTGAATAGGAAATTTTCACCCAATACCTACTCGTATTATATCGTTGATCTAAGTGCAAAATTGTATAAATATTTGTCCCACCCAATATTCCTACAAAATGTAAACATGATACGACATTTTTTTATGAAAAGTTATATTTAAAAAAAAATCTTATTTAAATCATTATATTTAAAATTTAAAAGTCATCGTCTAAACAAATGAGCCGCAATGCATTTTATTAACATAATTTTAAAATACTACAATAGTCATATTATATATAATTAATGATAATTTGTTTGTGAAAATCAAAAATATAGAAATAACTTTTTATTTTACTAACCGTGTAAAATATTTTTTTTTTCATCAAAATATGTTAGCGGAGCGTGCACACAAAACAAGGGTCGAGCGCGGAGTGAACTGTCATTAGTTGTCTATTGTAGTTTTTTCGCAGGGCAGATTGACCAACTGATGCCGCCATGTCTCATCCGTGTATACCTAAAATCATATATAATATAACAAATGCATAAACATGCATGACTGACAGAAGTGTTTAATATTTCAACTAATTTAATTGATTCACATTTAGAATAAGTATACAGATAATTACTATTGAAATTGTACATTATTAAGTTATTATGTAAATAAATATGAATTAAAAAAAAGAAAAATCTTTATTTTCCACGAAGTACACAGTAAGAAGGTGGACATACCCTACGTTTTCCCAGATTTGCTCTCTTTGCAGATTATAAAAAAAATGTTTAATAGTTATTTAATAACAAAGTACAAGTTAAATATATAGGTACAAGTAAATCATATTTTATAATTATTTTATTTTTTTGTAGCATAAATATGAATGAATGAATATGAAAATAAAGGTAATTAATTTACTAGACGTTGTCTGTTCTAAAGCAATTACCTGTACAGTTTTTAAAAGTTGTAAATGTTAAGATACAATCGTTATAAAGTAAGTATAATATAAAGTAAGTTATAAAAAGTTATGTGAGAAAAGTATAATCAGAAGTTATAAAATGTTATTGTAAAAAAAGTTATACAAATATTATTGTCTGTAATACACAATAGCTGGAGATAAAAATGTGTTGGTAGTTAGGTTAGCACTAATGACAAATTAGTTTCATTTTGCTTTCTATCCACATCAAGCAACCACTTTGTTACTTTTGGTTTAAAATCGTTAATCGCTTTAGACCCTTTAAGGTCTAGTAGTAATTTGTTAAATATCCACGGTACACAAAATAAGAAAGTTCGTTGAGTGAATTTGGTATTCACTTTTGGCACTGAAAAGTATCATAAGGCTTTTCTCCTAGTTTACTTTGCATCGGATCATGGAAGTAAAGTTAATTTAAAAGAAAAATAGTTTTAAGATTGCTCTGGTAAACAGTTGTCTTATATCCAAAACTTGAAAGGATTTAAAGAGTTCTTCAGAGTTATGTCTAAATGGCCTCTTATTTATTGCTCTGATGACCTATTTCTGAGCCTTAATTAGAGAATCCATTGAAGTAAGAGCTATATATTCTATAATAATAAAGTATATTTTTTATGAATAATAAGATAAAACACTATTTTTTTAAAATCATTTTATTGATAAATCAACATGTTTCGATACCTATGGTATCATCTTCAGGAAACAATGTATACTAAAATTAAAAATGCAAGCATGGATAAATACAGATCTATAAAAGTATAAGATAAGTCCAATTTATAAATAAAGTGTTTTATCTTATTATTTATATAATATGTGGCTTCGAAGTAATTTTGATAATAGTAGGTATATGTTTTGATTAGAAGGATTATAAAATGTTGGATATCAAAAGTTTTTAAAAATTTTCTCTTCGTACCCTAGAAATGTCACCGGAGAAGTGAGTATTGTTTTTTTCACTTAATCATAACCATAATAAACTTTTCTGGGCTATCTTACCTTCTATTAAGATGTTTTAAATATTGGAGTAAATGAGTATAACATAATATTATGATACTTTTATTTACTTAAATCTATCGGAAAAACACTTAAACTTTTTTGCATTTAGTTTCATCAATTTATAATAATACCTCTATCATACTTCTATCGATAGATGGCGTTTTACAGAATTTTATAAATCATTTCAGAGTTCGATTACACAAAATATTATTGTGTCATCATTATTACTTGATGTAATAATTAATTAACAAAAAATAATAAATTTATGTAGCAAAATCAAAGAAACACTTAATATAAAAAATGTATTCACGAATATGACTACTCCAACTATAACTATAGTTTTTTATTATAAAAATTACAGGGTGGTGATAGGTACAGCTTTTTTTGTCGATTCTAACTAATCTGTTTTTTTATATTCATCAGATATTTAAGCTCCGTTCCAAGAGGGAGTGTCCAGGGGCGTCCCATGGGCGTAGGCAAGTAAGGGCGGTATATTCTAGCTAAGTAAGGGCGGTATATTCTAAGGGGTGACAAATTAGCGGCGGAATATAAATATTATATCTAATAAAAATATTAGATTTATCGTCCCGCATGTAAAAAAACAGAAAACAAATATTTAGGGGCACTTTAAAGGTAGCACTCAGAACTATGGAAAAATAACCAATAAAAAATATTTTTAGAAATGTACTGTAAAAGTTCGGCAAAAGTGGCAACATTGCATTTTTAAACCAGAAAGCTAATGGACCTGGGCATAGAATAATAAAATTTCGAAAACTAACATGAATTTAAGTAATACACATTTATAGAGATACGTTAGGTGTAACTTTCTTAAGGGCGGCACTTTATTTAGTGTCAACAAAATACCTATTTATTATAGAACGATTGGCGTGATAGAAAATATCAACAGTACGTCTAGTTTACATTTCGACCCCTCAGAATAACAAGGTTCCATCCGACACTGACACTGTTTTGAGATAATGGGCTCAAAAGTGTTGATTGAATTTCAATATATATTCATGTATATTTTGTTTTGAGTATGCAAATATGATCAGTTTTAAGGTCTTGACTTATTTTCGGTATTATCAATGACCACTGTGAGATGAGGGAAATTAAAAATATTAAAAAAAACATTGTAAATTAACAATAATGATCCACAAATTTAAATAAATAACTGATGCAGTTATTTCCTTTAATAAGCGTTAAATAGAGTTGGTGTGCATAGAAGAAATAAAGAATAATGCATTTCACGCAATAATTCAAATTAGCTCAAAATGTTAGTTGGAACTGAGGGGTCGATTTACCATTCTGTTTAATGTCGTTACTTCATCGAGTACCCAATATTTGTTGTCTTTTCCTATTTTCGTAAAAAAATTTACTAAAATTTACTTTTTTTACTATACTAAAAATTAATCACTGATCACACAACCGGTCCTCAGTCATAATCATACAATGCATTGTAAATGATTTTTTATAATATGTGTGTCTCTCGGAGATGTCTTATCTTTTATGGTGTAATGATTCGTGCTTAAGTTGTTCTTAAATTTACTTAACTGAAGATGGCATAATAATCTCAATTAAGTGATTAATTTTCAAAAATATATAAATACATATTTTGCTACGAAAGTATGCGAAAGAACCAAAGTAATTTAACAACATAGATTTAATTAACATTATTTATAATTGTTCGTAAGAAAAAACTACGAGTCACTTAAATTTGTAATGGTTCTACATTTTATCTGTGTTTATCTATTGTATTTGATAAATAAACAATTATTCACCTGAGTTCCATTACAATACGCCCCTCTTCGCTGCCCGTGATGCAAGGGATTAATCGGTCTTAAAAAAAAACCAATATCATTTGTTCATAAAGATGCAATATTTTTATCAAAGCTGATGTAATGTTTTTTACTTACTATATTTACACAAAATAATGAATAAAAAAAAACACAAAAAAAATATCTAGAGATATTTGTGAATACACTTACTGTCGTACGGTGAGATATTAGTGAGTATATTTACTGTCGTGCAGTGAGAAATTAATGAGCAATTCTGCTGTCTTACAGTGAGGTATTAGTGAGTACAGTGAGATATCGTAGGGTGAACTGTTATTTAGTGAGATAATACGCTCACTGTCGTACGGTGAGATATTAGTAAATACTTTTACGGTCGTATGGTGAGATATTATTAAGTACACTTACTTTAGTGCAGTGATAAATTAATAAATATTTCTACTGTACTTCAGTGAGATATTAGTGAGTATACTTACTATAGTGCAGTAATAAATTAATGAATACTTCTACTATACTTCAGTGAGTTATTAGTGATACTATCGTACAGTGAGATATTAGCGAGTACACTTACTATCGTGTAGTGAGAATTAATCAGTACTTCTACTATCGTACAGTGAGATATTTGTGAATGCATTTATTTATAATTTTAAATATGAATTAAATATATTAATTATAAAGATATACATATAAAATCAATTTTATCGAAAAATATTGTTGTTGCGCCACCGGGATTCGAACCTGGATCTCTTTTCTAACCGGGGAAGGTGCTTTATCCAACTAAGCTACAGCGACAACATTTTTAGCGACAATTTTTGACCCTATATGTTACCTTTTTGATATTAATACATTTAATCGTTCCATCATTTGACAGAGCCATCTACCTTATTTTTAGGAAAGAGATCCAGGTTTGAATCCCGGTGGCGCAACAACAATATTTTTCGATAAAATTGATTTTATATGTATATCTTTATAATTAATATATTTAATTCATATTTAAAATATCACAGACCGTCTGTTCTGAATAATTACAACTTCACAATAAGAATGTGTTCTCCTAAATATTTATAATTTATAAAATAAAATTGGATTTTCATTTAAGATAAGTAGGATGTATTGTTCATTTTTTTTTAGCACGTAATAATTTCTAAGGACAATGAAATAATTGATTGCGGAAATAAAATGGACTTGAACTCATAGCTATCTAGGTTCTAGGTTCTGCTCAAAAGTTTTTGAGAAAATATTAGTTTGGTACAATTTTTTTGCCTATGTATTGCGAAAGAAAAAAATGATGATAGTAATTGACCCGTTATTACGCAACTAAGAAAATATTTTAACATTTAAATATTTCTTTTATTTTATTCTTCAATAATTTAATTTAATGTTTAAACTAAAACCTTTTTCAAAAGCTTGTTTAGTTTAATTTTTTGAGGTCAGTTAAATTGTTATAGTTTGGGAAGATTTTGCCCGGGTACAGCGTCACGTGACGCTTAATTAAATTCTTTCCATTCCAGTGAAGATGTGATGGCGGGCAGGAAGACTGACCGTTAACTAGTTTCTAATTCCCCCGCTGAGGGCGCTCAGGATTGGTTAAAGAATTAGAGTATCTTCATTGAAGAGGGGGTAGGCGGAGAGCTATATATTTGGTGAAGAAAATATGGTACGTTCGGAATAAGTAACCACCGTCGAAGAAACACGGTAAAATAACAGTAGTTGAAATACTTTCTTTTCAGTCACAACATATAATAACCAATCCATCAAAAATGATAAATATTTAATACCGATTTATAAAACAAAGCAAACCACCTATCACGGCTGTCGGATAATAATATACATTTGACACTTTAATTGCTTTAATTCGACATTTTTAAGCAATATTTATGAGAATTAATGTGATAGTGATAAATTACAATGTCAATGTCCAATTTTGACATTTTTAATTATTTTATCAAAAATTGCTAAAAATACCCGTGTTATATTTATATAATTATATTTAATAATTTACCACCATGCAGTGCATTTATCTCCGGATAGGAAGAGAGGAAAGAGTGCCATATTAAACAACTCTTACTTTTTTTTTTTTTTAAGGAGAACACATTCTTATTGTGAAGTTGTAATTATTCTTCTTATAATTAAACTTCACAATAAGAATGTGTTCTCCTAAATAATAAAGTTGTATCAATGTGTCCAAAATTTAATAAAAATGAATTGATAATTCTGGCGTCTGCTATCAGTTTACTCAAAGGTATTTGAGATTCTGTAAAAATAAGGTAGATGGCTCTGTCAAATGATGGAACGATTAAATGTATTAATATCAAAAAGGTAACATATAGTGTCGAAAATTGTCGCTAAAAATAATGTCGCTGTAGCTTAGTTGGATAAAGCACCTTCCCCGGTTAGGAAAGAGATCCAGGTTCGAATCCCGGTGGCGCAACAATAATATTTTTCGATAAAATTTATTTTATATGTATATCTTTATAATTAATATATTTAATTCATATTAAACAACTCTTACATCATTCACACTCATACAGGTTAGCATGATCGTCGATTGTTGAAGCTTCTACCGTGATCATCTTCATATATTTAGTGTTAAATTTGCGAATTAGTAAATAGGGAAGTAGATGCTTCAATCAGCTCTAAGCCAAGTTCATTCCGCACAACATGAATCACCTGATCCATTTATGACTGCCTAGGGGGCATTTTGTATGGCTTGAATAGAACGATAGATTAAAACAGTGGCTAGCAATTGTAGTAGCTATAAATGAAAAATAACCCAGTGGAGGATTACGGTGCTCTGGTGATGTCGCACGGTAGCATCCAGAACTACGCAACTATTGATTCTACTGATACACGGTGGACGCTAGCGTAATTATAACATATTATGGATTAATTCATTTATATTTGCTTCCCAGAATTTTTAGTAATGCACGGTTGGTTACACTGAAGTGTTGCAAATTCACGGGCGTGTTAAAAAAATGCAATCAAAAGTCACTTATTTAATTATCATCATGCCGTTTCATCGCAAGGGTAGGCAGAGATGAGAACGTCACATTCTTCTATGCTGGCGTACTAGTCTGTTGTATATTTTGACAAGGCTGTCCTTCAGTGCTTAGTTTATCTGATCATGCTAATATCTTCTGCGAACGCCCTGTGTTCCGGTTGCTTTCAACCATGTATATTATGTTCTTTACCATCCTTTCCTTGCTCATTCGTTTCAAATGTTCAAACAATCCCAGGGACCCTATCTTCTAAGGAGAACACATTCTTATTGTGAAGTTGTAATTATTCAGAACATAGGTTGTAACAATGTGTCCAAAATTTAATAAAAATGAATTGATAATTCTGGCGTCTGCAGTCGGTTTACTCAAAGATATTTGTGATTACGTAAAAATAATGTAGATGGCTTTCAAAAATAATGGAACAACAGATGTATTAATTTGAAAAAGTGTAACATATGGGTTCAAAAATTTGTCATGAAAAATACTGGCGTTATAACACAATTGGTAGTGTAGTTCCCCGGATTGGAAATAGAGATCCAGGATCGAATCCCGGTAACGCAAAAATAATATATTTCGACAAAATTGATTTTATATGTATATATTTATAATTAATATATTAAATAAGTATTCTATTGGCTTCTAATTTGTTAATTATTCACTTAATCGTACATAAATATAATATTACATACATGAACCTAAGGTGGAGCTTATTTTTATGGTTAAATGTTTTTAATTCGGTCTCGAGCTTTCCCCAATTGCCGCGGACAATCGGCGCTCTAATATTATATAATAGATAATATTATCTTCTAGAATCATCTTATACGTCACACATTGCTATTGTAGATTATAATGCACTAACTCTGTAACCAATGTACTTGAATATAACATTGATCTTTGATGAGTCTAAATAAAATAAAAAAATATTTCTGAATCTTATTCTATCATTGCGATTCAAAAAACATGATATTAACCTTTACCATACCATGATGTAAAATACCCAAACGCAGCCATGCTGTCAACTCGTGTCACCGTAAACAACAGTTAGAAAAAAATAAATTATTAGCTTAAATGGGTTTAATGGCTCGAATTTACTTTAAATATTGAGCACTCAATTTTGAAAAAATGATTAATTACATAATTTAGAGTATTCATTAAGTCCTATACAATGTGTCCTTCCTTCTTATCTCACTTCATTTAATTAGTGAGAAAGAGATAATTAAATTTGTATGTTTGTTGTTCTTTTCACTGTCAAAATAGTGTTTGATCTCTGTCTTTCATATCACAAATGGTATTTTTACCAACGTATTAATTTTACAACTGATCGAATGGAAAAAAAAAAGTTTTTGTACGGTTCCCTTTTCGTAATTGGTTTTTCATTAGTCATTCCTAAGCGCTAATATTTTCTTTATAATTATCTAAAATATGAATTTTCTGTTGCATGTATTTATCGAAATATTACAGGTTTAATTATGATGGTAGACCTATGTTAGGAAGGGTTAAGTATTAAAACAGGTGTGAACCAGTTTTTATTAAAATTCATCGTAATAATTAGAGAGATGTGGAAAGTTATCGCATTCATTCTTAGAAGCTAAACGCGACGAACAACGCAGCTAGCTATTACCAGTCATAAAGCCTCAAGGTACTGACTGTAACAGCGTCACGCGTCAGACAGTGGCCTGGGCGGGCCAAGCCACTCGCCACTCTTCACTTCACGTACCGATGTCGTCACAACGGCAGCTTCTGAGTCGCATCAAAAGTTTGTTTCAATAAATTTACTGTCAACAGTAATTGATTTCGATTCACACAACATCTATATCACTGTCCAAATACAAATCCAAATATTACATACACTTTGCTAAGTTTCAGATATCACAAAATCTTCAAACGAACCAAAATACTGTTAGTTATGAGATCGAGAAGATTTATGGTTAGGTAGGTTACATTGTGATAAGTGAGAACTCTAGGACTATGCAAAAAGTCTTTGAGGAAACCTTGGACGGAACTAGGCTGCCCGTGGAGGAGGGCGGATACCAGGTGCAGATGTATTGTAGATTAAAATAAGGGTGCCCTGCACCTGGAAGACTGGATACCAAATGATAATGATGATGATATATTATCTAATAATTGAAGATATTTCTTTAAATTAAACTTATTTATGAGTAAGCAGAGTTCTTAAGGAGAACACATTCTTATTGTAAAGTTGTAATTGTTCAGAACAGACGGTTTCTGATATTTTTAAAATACAAATTAAATGTATTAATTAGAAAAAAAAACAATTTTATTAAAAAATATTGTTGTTGCTACCGGGATTCGAGTCTTTTTCTATATGGAGAATGTGCATTAACCGATTATGCTATACCAACACAATGCATTGACGACACATTTTTGAACTTATATGTTACACTTTTTTCAAATTGATACATCTATCGTTCCATTATTTGAAAGCCATCTTCTTTATTTTTACGGAATCTGAAATACCTTTGAGTAATCCGATTTGTATTTAGTAAGCTAAGTCATTTAATTCTGAATTAAATTGCATTCACAATTTTTCATGAACAGGTATTGAAATAAAAATACTTAATTTTCTGTGTTCATCTACATATTATCATTGCGTTGTTCACATTTAATGCAATAAAATTTATATATTATATTCCGGGTACTCCGCCGTTACGACACGTGGTTGTGCATAACATAAAATAATGTATTATACGACTGCTAACTTTTTCAATAGCTGAATTCGCCGGTTTATTATTTGCCAGTGTTGAACACAAACTATATTCGCGTTAATTAGATTTGTCGTGAAATGTCATTTCAGTGATTAATTCCGATTAATTTATAGGTGCATCGTAATACTATTGTACACGCGTATAATGTTTTATTAATGTATTGTTTATTTATTTAAATATATAATGTATATATACATGTGATGCGATGTACTGACGTAGGTATGCGAGACGTATTTAGGCTAATAATATAGTGCACATGCACTCGAAGTACTAACCAGTGAGTCCTTCATGTTAATGAAGATAATAAATGAAGCGAATATTGATTTTGAGATATCGATGGATCGGTACAGATGCGCGTTTAAGGTGTTACCTATCACATTATGTAATATTGAATTATATAATACGGTAGGTATGTAATTAAGATCAATTTACGTATGAATTTAATATTGGATTTATATAAATTACGTAATTTACGTATGAATCCATTGTTCCACGGAGGTTTCAATACTAACAGCGATTCATGTTATATTTTTTCCTGTTAACTAAATTAAATTTCGTCTTCATCATCATCATCATCAGCACACCTCCAATAAATAACTTTAAAAAATGACATCTGACTGAAAAGGATCCGAAATGTCAGCTAGAGACGTTGGCACATTACAATTCACAATAATCATATAATGCAGAAAAAAAATTAAGATTAAGGCCCCGTTTTTGTGGGAGTGCAATAATAAAGATCCGTGCACAATCAAATAACCCATTTCACAATTGTCTTCTACACTGCTTAACATTAATCTTTTACCAAAGCCACACAAAAATATATAAAAATTGAAAAACAAAATCCCAAATTGCAAAACGATAATAATACGTAATAAAAATTATCCAGGCATAAAGTAAATCCAATAAATAACATATTTATTTCCCTAAAGCAGTAATTTGTAGTCAACACTAGTGTTCAGAACGTATTTTGGTAAAAAGTCGCCCGTGGGCAAGTTACAAAGTGCCGGCCTAACAAAATGCCGCCCCTAACGTGTATGACACGCGGGTGGCAGATTTAGGGGGTGGCCAATTTACGGGGATGTTTTTAGAAAAATTGAAAACATCACGATCACTTAATTTACCAGGGTGGAAAAGAACAATCTTATCTGTGGCAGCAAAAAATCTAGCATCGGCGCTTAAACCCACACTGTATCGTGTTATTTGTATTTCATAATTCTGAGAAATATTGGTTGAATTTACTATTATTTTTGTTACTATCTTCACCGCTGTTGATTAATTGAATGTTTACCTAATTAATTACATATAATAGTAAACATATAATTGGGATGTTTGAGAATGTTCACAACATTTTTGCACTCTGCACTATGTACAAATTAATGAATTAAAACAAAATGAATAACACAATACCATTTTCTCAATTCTAATTTTATTTTAATGCTAATCAGATAACAACAATATATTTTTGTAATCTTTCATGCCTTGTTTCGAGAGATTAAATTCAGTCTGAGATATGATAAGCTACAAATTAACATTGTAATGATGCCTGCAATTAAAACTATGCAGGTACTTAAAATTATTTAAGTAAGCAGATATAAATATTTTTTTTGTATTTAGAACGTTTGAATCGTATGGAGACGTAGCATGGACCCTGATAAGGAAAAAAAGTAATATGGTTGACGCCTTCAAGCTGTGGTGTTGGTGTTGCATGAAAATATATTTTTCTTACTTTTAGAAATTGGTAACGAGAGGTCGATCTCCAATAGGATGAATACGAAACATAATCGGAGCCTCGCTACACGTCGCACTAAATAAGGTCAAGATGGCGAATATACTGCTATACAAATTTATATTTTATTTATAGGATTACTATACTTTACATAGTATAGTAGTTTACTGGAAAAATATTATACAGATAGCAGGCGCGGTCGCTTCATACATGCTTTGGATGCTCCGCATCCCTTGTGTTCTAGAGTCAAAAAGTTTTGGACTTTTTGTTTCTAGCCGAAAACTGCACTACTGCTGCTAATAAATTCGTCCTGTCCTTTAGAGACCAGTCATAACACGCACTGCGACACGGCGCACACACGGAGCGAGTCAAAATACACATGCATTCTCAACAGCATACATATATATACCAGCAACAGTGGATTCTACCATTCGTTGCGTATCCACAAAGTTTGAAAGTATTTGATTTTCGCGCGTGCGCATTCAGTTCAGCCTGTCAACGTCTTCGAATACTGTATACGTATTCGTTAACAGCATCCAATGTACAACAAACAACTTTAATGCTTATGGGTATAATGCACAAAATAGCATGTATATTACGAAGCGAGCGGATTTTTTTGAGAAATTTGTTTATGTGACGCATTTTTGACAGTTTGGTTTGAATACTTGAAGCCGAATTATTGAAATATTGAATATTAGCAGGTTTAAACTTGTTTTCCAGCATCCTTTCTACAAAATGTCACCAACCGCCACTGATAGATAAATAGTCAATTTCTAAATGATTTATTAATCTGCTTCTTATAAGTATTTTTGAAACTAAAAAAAAACAACGTTATAATACAGCATACCCATTTTTTATTCTGGTAAGCACCGTGTACATACATACATAATATATCACTTTGAAAACATTTCGATAAGACTTCGTGTATGTTTATATGCCCGCGATTGAAATTTAGGCAATTGATTTCAGGGGCCCTAAGGCATAGGCTGTAATGGAAATTGTAGATAAAAGCAAAAAAAATAATCGTGGAATTCTTTACGTGTGTTCCCAACAGTGACACAAGTAAATACAATTTTGGAAGTTTGTATGGTTCTGTATTCCGTCTATTTATATTATAAAGAGGATACTATACTACGTACATTAATATTTATGGGTCCCTCGTGTAGTACTGTGTTGATAAACGTTTTCTATCCATATCATCTTGCTGCGACAGAGATTGATAACATTTTTTTAAAAACTTAAATATTATAAATACTAAATTAATGTATCAATTATAAATATATACATATAAAATCAATTTTGTCGAAAAATATTGTTTTTGCGCTACCGGGATTCGAACCTGGATCTCTATTTCCAATCCGGGGAAGTACACTACCAATTGTGTTATAACGCCAGTACTTTTTATGACAAATTTTCGAACCTATATGTTACACTTTTTCAAGTTAATACATTTGTCGTTCCATTATTTTTGAAAGCCATCTACATTATTTTTCGACAATATTGATTTTATATGTATATATATATAATTAATACATTAAATTAGTATTTAAAACATCGCAGACCGTCTGTTCTGAATAATTACAACTTCACAATAAGAATGTGTTCTCCTTAATAAATCATAATTAATCACAATATAACGATTACATTGAAATGTTTTTTTTATAATGCCATATCCATTCTACTTGGTAAAAACTTGTTTCAGGGCAGTCTCAGTGTAGGTTTATTTATAGATAAAATACGCCAGATCGATATTATTTATTATATATACAGAGATCGGTAGGTACCAGATATACTGTTATAATATATCTGGTATATGGTTATAATATATATGTTGTAATACAGATATAAACTAAATGTATTAATTAGAAAGATGTACATATTAAATCAGTCAGTTAAATAAAGTTGTTGTTACCGGGATTCGAATTTGGATCTCTTCCAATCCGGGAAACGAGCATTAACCGATTATACGAATTGGCGACAAATTTTTGAACCTACGTGTTGCACTTTTCAAATTAATACATCTATCGTTTCATTATTTGAAAGCCATCTTCCGTATTTTTACAGAATCTCAAATACCTTTGAGTAATCCGATATAGGAAATGCCAGAAATAAATAAATAAATTCATTTTTATCAAATTTTGGACACATTGGTACAAATTATATATTATTAAAGAGAACACATTCTTATTGTGAATTTTTAATTATTCAAAACATAAATCTGTGATATTTTTATTACAAAATAAATATATTAATTAGACAGAGAATTAGAATTTTATCGAAAAATATTGTCGTTGATACCGGGATTCGAACCTTAAAATAAAAATATCACAGACCTATGTTCTGAATAATTACAACTTCACAATAATAATGTGTTCTCCTTAATAATATATATATATATATATATATATTGTATATTTAAAAAAGTAATACATAATGATTAAATTGTTTCATGCATATGAAGATAAACAAAAATAAAGAATATGAAAAATCGCCTAATATAGTTCAGAATATAAAGTATAAAATTTATGATTGTGTCAGAACATTGAGTAATATTTAATAACTCAAAGTACCAATATTTATTAGCCATGTTATTATAAACTTCTTTTAATTATAAATTAATTGCATTTTAACAAGCATTACCCAGAAAAGTTTTAGTAATAAATGTATCGACTTAAAATTTACTTGTATTATGTATAAAGCAAGTAAGTCGGTCTTCAAGGCTATTGTCACATGGAATTTGAAATGAAAATATAAAGGTATCAAAATAACATACAATTTCAATGTATTTTTTAACGTTGAAATGCTTCCTAGGGCGATTTAAAACCCCACCGAAAAAAATATGCACATTAAAAAATAAAACACCTTTATTTAATTTTTTAATAGTATCAATATATAGCAGCTTTCAGAAAACCTTATTGTTATTTTATAAATTAAGTTTTTAATAAATATGAACTTAAATAACATAAAACATATTTTTTTAAATTTTTATTTTTTTAATAATACCTATATTTATAATTATGTAGCATACACGAGTAATAAAATAAATACCTATGAATACGACTAAAACGTGAATATAAATATATATACATATTTGTTCTTGGAATTTTGTAGAATTTGGTGTATCAAAAATATATTTGACGTGCTTAATTCACTAAAAACATGTCCACACACCATAGCACTGCAAGGAATAGAGAATTTAGGAACTCTGACCAATATCCGGAGAAAAACCTAACATATCAAC
Source organism: Eubasilissa splendida (assembly GCA_031772225.1). Classification (NCBI taxonomy): domain Eukaryota; kingdom Metazoa; phylum Arthropoda; class Insecta; order Trichoptera; family Phryganeidae; genus Eubasilissa; species Eubasilissa splendida. Next base: position 6,686,624 of record CM062858.1, on the reverse strand, counting down.
AATCAGTGGGGTTTTGCACTACTCCAGGGAGCTATCTTGAATTATTTTAGATTGCACAATATATTGTAATGTAATGAATAATGAAAAACATTGATTTGACATTGAATTTGATCGATAAAGGCTCATTGTTAAATCTCACATAGAGAAATTGATAACAGGTTAACAGTAATGAATGCTTAGTCGGTAATCTTCGTCAAGTGTGGCTATTAATCAGTCTAATCACTAAATAAAAATACAAAATGTAATCACAATAAGTTAATAAACCTTTTATGTAGACATATCTCTTAATGCGATTAATTTAATCAATAAGATAAATGATGTATTTCAATTAATTATAATATGTAAAATGAATTGAAATTTCTTAATCAAAATATCATTATTATCCACGAGTCAGATTTGGACTCCTTCAACACTGTTTAGGTTCAGTCTCCAACGACTCCCATCCCTGATTATTTTTCTCCAGTTTCTGGACCTTCCCATCCTGCTTCAGTCCTCTTCCGCAGTCAGCCCACCTCTTCCTTGCTCTGCTACTATGCCGCTTTAATTTGGGTATATATTTGGTCATAATCGTTGGTGTTCCGTCATCTGGTGTTCGCTTAACACGGCCAGCCCATCGAAGCCTTTTGGACAATTTCTGAAACAGCGGTTATACTCTCTTGACGTATCTCGGAGAAAACTCTCGGTTTTCGTAGACCACCGTGTGCACACCGTGTCAGGGATTCACCATCCCTCACTTCGTTTAATGGTTATTGTACGTCAAATGTTATTCACTTAACCATTAATGTTCCGTTCGTTAGTTGGATTGTTTGTAATTAAATTACTTTTGCTTGTTCATGTAAATACATGTGCTTGCAAAATGATCTCGAGAGTTTATCTCTAGACCAAAAACTCAACACGTGTACATGGTACCGAGATTTATATTAACTAAATGTCTGAAATATATCTCATCGTGTCTCGTTCCGTTTTTTTTATTTATTCGATAATTATAATGTCGCAATTATCTCAACCTCGCTTTTTGAGATATTCCACGTATTCACAGCCAACCCCTGAGTTTATCTCTTGGTTCGCAGGCCTCTGGTTTAGAACCTCACGTACGGAACATGACAAGTGAAATTATGGGGTTTTCAGATAAGCGTCGTATAAAATAGGCACCTTGGGTATGATGCCCGCTAGTCAGTTAATTTTGACTACCGGCGAGAAAATTTTGCACTGTATCGTAAACAAATTTAATTCTGGGATTACGATTATAGAATTTAAATAATTGAAAATAAATTAACATCTTAAGTGTATTAATACAGAATCAATGAAAACACAGTGAAGTTTGTTACAGCAGTGGTGAATTAAAAAATTTAAAATGTTAACTGGGTGGAGATTGAAACTTTCGAAATGTATGTTATCATATTTTACATTATTTCACATTCTCTAATTTATTTGATTAATTATTGTGGTATAAACAAACTAATTAAGGAGAACACATTCTTATTGTGAAGTTGTAATTATTCAGAACATTGGTCTGTGATGTTTGAAATACTAATTAAATATATTAATCATAAAGATATTCATGTAAAAACAATGTAGATGGCTTTCAAATAGTGGAACGATTAGAAAAAGTGTAACATAAAAGTTCGAAATAACTGTCGCTGTAGTATTAAATTAATGTAATTACCTTCCCCGGATTGGAAAAGAGATCCAGGTTCGAATCCCGGTGACGCAATAACAGTATTATTCGATAAAATTGATTTTATATGTATATCATTACAATTAATTAATTAAATTTGTATTTAAAACTAATAATTATATCAAATGCGTTTAGTTTTATTTCACGTAGCTTCTATATAAAACGGAATATTTCTTTGATACCTTTAGATTGATCTAAGCCTAATTTTGCATAGTTACTCTTTAGGATCCAGTGCAAAATATAAGTATCCTTTCCCCCTTCTCCATAACCCCTGTTTTAAATTTAAATTAAATCTATATCCCAGGGAACACCGTGCACGGGTTGCTAATAAGTTCTAAAACAAGATTCAATTCAATATGCAGTAATAAAATTATGATTCAATAGAATTGATATTCATTATTTAATACATACTTACTTACTACATAAGTAGAAAAGTAATGAAATTATGATTCAATAGAATTGATATTCATTATTTAATTACTACATAAGTAGAAAAGTAATGAAATTATGATTCAATAGAATTGATATTCATTATTTAATTACTACATAAGTAGAAAAGTAATGAATTTATGATTCAATAGAATTGATATTCATTATTTAATTACTACATAAGTAGAAAAGTAATAAAATTATGATTCAATAGAATTGATATTCATTATTTAATACATACTTACTTACTACATAAGTAGAAAAGAATCATAAAAGAATAATTAATTTTGTTTATTGTAAACTCTTTGTGATCTGAAGATGGGAAGTTGTTTCCGGCTTGGCACTGTTATACATAATGTTTAATTTAAAAATATTTCTTAATAAGGTAATTAATTATGCTAGGTTTTTCTATGCACTCATCTCCTGTTTTGCGTGATTAATGCGTGGTCTTTTTACATATATTTATTTATAACATTCTCGCACACTTGGCGTATTATTTCAGAAATTTCATTTCGAATATTGTCCCGCAGTATCGCAATTGTTGGCTTATTGGAGTAGACCTTTCCTTACATGCACTCTCATAGAAAATAGTCGATATAACCACATTTTGACATTATGCGGCCGGGGAATTTTTTTTTCGCAAAAATTCAAACGTAGCTCGGGCTGTGTATGAGGTGTCACCGTCCTGTTATAACCACATATGTTGCAGGCCCAATTGACTCAATTTGATTGAACAAGAAGTTTTCTAACATGTAACAATAGCGATAACCATTAATGGTTAAACCATTACCATTATTATTTAGATAAAATGTTTTTATGACTTCATCACGTTTTTGAAGCATTTGATACTTCATAATAAATTGTATTTAACTACTCTATACGATTACCATATCCAAACTGATACATATTTGCTAAACCAAAATGGCGGTCAAACATAATCGGCCTTGAACATAATACTCACTTTGTTTAATGTATTGGAAGCGTGTTGGAATTTAGAGAAAATTATCAGCTAGATATTTAAATATAGAATATTTGGTGAACATGTTGGAATCAATGGAGTTCAACATAAGAATTAGTGTCACTGTTGATGATGCAGGTGTTCTTATCAACTCTTATCTATTAATAATAAAAAAAGTACATCTGAAACACGGTCCGCTGCTCATTTCGGCAATAAGTGCTAATATAATATTTATAATATAAATTCAATGTGTTGATGCATTTAATTTGTAGTAAAATATCACAAAACTATTTTCTGAAAATATTTCAATTTCATTTAATTCTAGCGTCTCCTATCGGATTTTATTTAAAGGTGTTTGAAACTTTCCGTATATATATAGTTGATTACTTTCAAATAATAGTATAACAGATGTATCAATTTGAAAGTGAAACATACAAGTTCAAAAATTTGTCGTTAACTTACAATGTTGACGTGGTGTAATAGGTCAGCGCACTTCCGCGGGTAGGAAGGGTTCCCGGTTCGAGTGCGGGTGGCAACAAAAATATTTTTATGATAAATTGATTATATCTGTCGTTCTTACTGATGCGTTTAATTTGTATTAAAATATCACAGAACTATGTTTTGAAAAAACAGCAACTTCACAATAATAATGTGTTTTCCTTAATAATATTTATGTCCTTTAAGTGAATTTAAATCGTTTAATTATTATGTGGATGGAACTGGTATGACTTTTGAATTAAATCCGTTTTTGCACGGTTACACGTGGGATTTTCATGGTTTCCAAGGCTTTTTAAGGTTAAACAAATAAGTTAAACCTTAAAAAGCCTTATATATATTTATAAACCACTGATATTTGGAATTAAAACCTGGAGCTGGCAGAAAAGGAATAAAAGTAGAATAACTAAATTCAGTGGAAAAGAGGCATACAAATTGGAGATTAATTTATAATAAAAGTACATAATTAACAAATCAGGAGAGAACGCACATACCTGATCTTAGATCTGATTGTGTGATCGGTAGTAACTTTTTACTTTAGTATAAAAAGTTACCGAAGTAAAAATTTATGCGAAAACGAGTTTTTTGATCGTTGATAAAAAATATTTACTTCTCGAAAGTACATCCCTTAGTAAACTCATTTTATTTTTAGATATTTGATAGTAAAAACGAGAATCGATTGATAAATATGGCGGACGCTTCACAGCTGTTCCAAAAAAGTCACTTATGATACTTTGAAAGTTGCAGTATACGACAAATAATCATTCAATATCCCGTTATTTTAGTGTCGAGAGTTCATTCGACGATGATTTCGTTGTTTGATGTACATAGATTAGCACATAGTCCGAAAAAATTTCATCACAAAAGTGACAGATTTCGAACGCGGAGACAAAAAAAAAAAACATATTTTATGATAATTAGTCGCGTCTATAGATATATGTTTTGACAATAGTAAATTTGACGATCAAACAACCCACAAACGATTTTAACCACGGGCGTTAGTATAAAGTTACTATAGTAAAAAATTACTACTGATTACACAACCGGTCTTTAGTGAAGTGAATAAGATTATAAAGGATCGCTTGGGTGATTTAGTGAAGTAAAATGTAAGAACGATATATGACGCGAGTGTTGATGGCACCAAAAATACAGAATATCTAGAATACTAAAAGATGGTCCTATTAGAAGCCTCAAAAATCATTGAGCTTACATGAGAAAGTGTATGAATGTGAGAGTTGTGTGTCAGGAAAGGAGTGTGGTGTTTTATCATTCTGCCGGGAAAATTGTTCCTCTTCTGCCATTTCCAAGCTTCACTTCCATACATCAATGTTAGCACTAGGACTCTATTGTATATCAACTGACAAGTTCTTATTAATTAAATACAAATTAAATGTATTAATTAGAAAGATATACATTTAAAATCAATTTAATCGAAAAATATTATTGTATTATTGTTGTATCTACTTTATTTTTACGGAATCTCAAATACCTTTGAGTAATCCGATAAGAGACGCCGGAATTAACAATTCATTTTTATTAAATTTTAGACACATTGATACAATTTATATATTATTAAGGAGAACACATTCTTATTGTGAAGTTATAATTATTTGGAATATAAGTCGGTGATATTTTTAATACAAATTAAATATATTAATTAGACAGAGAATTAGAATTTTATCGAAAAATATTGTTGCTACCGGGATTTGAACCCTACAATAAAAATATTACAGACCTATGTTCTGAATATTTACAACTTCACAATAATAATGTGTTCTTCTTAATAATATATATATATTTATATATATAGATACATATATTATTTCTTTATATTTAAAAGAGTAGTACACAATGATTACATTATTTCATGCATGTGAAGATAAACGAGAATAAAAAATATGAAAAATCGCCTTATTTAGTTCAGAATATAAAGTCAAAATTTGTGATTGTGTCGGAACATCGAGTAATATTTAATAACTCAAAGTACCAACATTTATTAGCCATGTAAACTTATTTTATTATAATTTAAGTGCATTTTAACAAGAATAGGATTGGAAGAGATCAGGGTTTGAATCCCGGTATCAACAACAATATTTTTCGATAAAATTGATTTTATATGTATATATTTCTAATTATTATATTTAATTAGTATTTGAAATATCACAGACCTACGTTCTTAATAATTATAACTTCACAATAAGAATGTGTTCTCCGTAATATTATTATTTACTGCATACAATGCGCGGTTCAATTTATTTTCTGCAGTTTCTCTCCTTTCGATATCCTTCTCAGTCTTTTCGTTTATACTTCCATACAAACAAATAGACATTCATCACCTACCAGTATATCACACGTTCATTAACTTTATTTCTTTTTCAATACCATAACTTTTATTTTACTAATATTCATCATAAGTTCTGTAACTCTTGTTTATTAGACTCTCTAAATCTTTATCACTATTCGCCATTAATACTGCATCATCTGCTGCTATTAAATATCATTCGATAAATCCCTCATTAATGTATCTGCGTTCCAGTTCTTTCATACAATTGTGCATATTTGACCAAAGTATTATATAAACTAAATATAAAAATACTAATTAATACATTAAATTAGTATTTAAAACATCACAGACCTATGTTCAGAATAATTACAACTTCATAATAAGAATGTGTTCTCCTTAATAATATAAGTTGTATCTTATGTATCAAATTTAATAAAAATAAATTGATAATTCTGGTATCTGCAGTCGGTTTACTCAAAGGTATTTGAGGTTCCGTAAAAACAAATCGATAAATCTTGAATTCGGAATCATTCTATAATAAATGAAGTAAAAAATAAAAAAAATAAAAAATAGTAAAAATGTAAACTGTTCTTCATTATTTTTATCACATTTTCATAAGATGATCAGGAGCCTAAAGCCTCGATAAGGAGCTTTAATATTTTAACTGCCAACTCTATTTGAAATGAAAGACACCATATAGAGTAAGACTAGGCTTTAAGGGTCTTGACTTATCTATCAAAAGCTAGGACCTGTCGTCCACAGAACTCAAAATGATTTAAAAATATGACTTTAACCTCTGCAAGTTTTCAAAGTACAAAAGTGCGTGTTAACGCGCTCATGGCATAGAAAAGGTTACTCTTCCCCTATCTTGCTCTGCTTTAGTACTTCCTGACAAATGAAGCTCCAATCTGTCTTTATTCAGTATTTATTGCTATTTATCCCAGCTTAGTATGGGGCGACTCATCGGCCACCTTCCCTATAGAGTTGCCAAGAATATACATCTTGGTAGTTGTTCCTCTGGTATTCCATCTTAACTAGAAAAAACATATATCAAACCTAGCTAAACGTATAGGAAAACTAATTTAATTGCTAAGGAAGATAGTGTATAATTGACTAGACTCTTAAGATCGGTGTACATTGCATTCTGCCACTCTTTAATTAATTATGCGATTTTTGCTTGGGGAGGAGCAGTAAAAACAATATTAGAGCCGGCTAAAAGACAATTCTTAGGGTAATAAATGGTCGTACTTTTAGATATTCATCAGATCTTATATTTAAAGAGTACAATATCATTAATAACAATAGTACAATATAATTATAACATTAAACAAATCTATATGTTGAGACTAGTCCAATATTTCCATGCTAACAACAACTCACAATAAATCATGGTCACAACACAAGGCAACGAACGAACATCTACACACCAGTTTCGAGAGCAACGACATTTTATCAACGTTTCTAGATGTTCTTAGCTCCGAAACTGTACAACACACTCAACACCAACTGGAAATGGTCCACTTCTAATAAGATTACACAAATATTAACCTAATTGGATAGAGATCAATCAGAAGCATCGCTGTCTAACATTCCAACATAATTACAATACAATACCTACACTAATAATTCACATTAGTTTTACAACACTCACTCTACATGTCAAACATGTATCTTTCTAATTTGAATCAAATAACAGCACGAAACAAACTGGCTACTTTAACACAGACGGCAGTCTAGCAAAGTAGCCAGGACAATGCTGTATATATCAGAGGTGCAGTCTACTCCATCCCACACAATAAACTACGAGTATTATACATAATAGAAATATAATTGGATTTTATGTTTATCATGTTATTTTATAATATTTTATATTCAACTCTGTTACAACAAAAACATGTACGTCAATAAAGTCTCATAAAGAAATTCCGGAATCTTATCAAATTCGATTAATTAGAATAGATATCACGTATTTGATTTAATCTTTCAGAAATATAAGTGTACAAGTGACTTAGGTCTTATAATTTTTTCTTATTACCAATCAATATTAATGAATAATTATCAATGAAGTCATCACACAATATAATTTACAACATACGTGTCGTATAAATCGAAAGGTTTTAATTGATCAATATATATATGTGTATTTAAAATATCGGAATGTAATATTTTTTATAAATTGTTGTCATTGTACTATTTATAAACTGTCGTTTAACGTCATGCTGTCGTAGAAATAGATCACTTTTTAAATACGTAATATCGGAAAAAATCTTCATTGTTAGTAAAATTTAGTCTACATTTAATAAAATAAGTAGTCTGTCTATAATTTAATTTTAATCATGAATTATTGCGGTATGTATTTGATCAAATATACAAGACAAGTCTCCCGTAGAGAAATGGATTATAAATTTAAAAAAAATTAAATACGTTTTTGTTTTCATTGAGTGATACAATATTTAATAGTAGATAAAACAGGATATTAATTCGTGTATGATATTAAGTCATGCCAGTGAAACTTGGAAATTAAAGTCAACAGAACAAACTAGAAATTTATAAGGAGAATATCAGAGATTTAGTTGAGATAATCTCAGTACCATACACATATGTTGAGATTTTGATTAATAGAAAGATGCAAAAGCTTAAACTTGATTTGACAGCAAGGTCAATGTGTACGGACAAACGCTACATACAATGTATAACTATTTATTATGAAAATTTGGAGCAGGCCCATTTATTCCATTCTAACTGCTGCTGGGGAGATTACAATGCACCCAACTGATGAACGGAACATGAACGTTTGATGTATAACAAGACGGTGAATCTCTGAGATATGTGTGTACACGGTGAACTTCGAAAGCCGAGAGTTGTCTCCAAAGAATCCATGTCTCAATGATTGTCTCGTCTCATTCGCGGATACAGGATATTAAAGTGAATATGAATAAATAGTAAATTATAGAATAAGAAACAAGGTGAGCCAAATATTTAAATTAGTTAGATATGTAAGGTGAGTGTGAGAGATGTTTTTGGATACATGTTGCATAAGATTGATAGTCAGACTGATATGTAAAGTGCGTGTGAGAGATGATTAGGATATACGTTACATAGGATTAATAGTCGGACTGATATGTAAAACGAGCGTGAGAGATGATTTGTATACATGATGCATAGGATTGATAGTCAGACTGATATGTAAAGTGCGTGTGAGAGATGATTAGGATATACGTTACATAGGATTAATAGTCGGACTGATATGTAAAACGAGCGTGAGAGATGATTTGTACACATGATGCATAGGATTGATAGTTAGACTGATATGTGAATCGGATGATTCGGATACATCTTGCATATGATTGATATTCATGTTGGTAAGGAACTGGCGTGAACAATTTTTATTTTATTTTTTATTAATATTAAAAATATAATACAATTTCAATAATCAGTGGATATATATATATTAACATTTGTTTCTTCTCTATGAGAGTAAGACTCGTGTATAGAGAAGGAGTATATTCGAGTTAATTTATGTTTCAGTTAGTCTGTGTACATATTTTTTTAACTTCAGTTACAAATTTATGATAGTCCGTAATTTTTCTAATTGTGATGGGGAGATTGTTAAAAAATTTGATGCCTTGATAAATATATTGATTTTGAGTTGCGGTATATTTTAGTTTTGGGATATCAATTTGATCTCTATATCTTGTAGATCGGAATTCGCTTCTAAAATTTAATTAATTTTTAATTTTGAAAATTTGAATTATTGAATTTTTTTTGTATATGTCTACTATTTTTGGTACTTTAAAATCTGTGAAAAGATGTATACTTGGATCGTCCATTTTTTGAGTGATTTCTAATTGTGACATTGGAATTTTATATGCAACTATGATGCTGCAAGAACTGACGTGCTACTGACTGTTGTATATGACAGGTACATTAAAAGATAAAAATAATAATAATAACTAGGTGTTCATTCTTGTTTTTAAAATCTACATGAAAATACGCAACCTTCATATAAATTTAAAAAAAAGATGTTATATTTTGATTTGATTTTAAAATATAATCAACGTAAATACAATTAAATATCAAGCTACAGATTGAGAGATATTATTGTTGACACAATTATAGAATGCAATAAATTATTATTGACATCAATTAGCTTATCATTTAATAGAATATTTGTTTATAAAGATGTCCCAAAATTAACGCAAGATTTGAATTTGCCGCCATTTCTGCAGTAAATTAAAAAAAAAAATTGACAGCTGAGATTTTAGGGTTAGTAATAATGGGGCGTTACACGATACAACAACGTGTTTTCATCATTGAACAATATCTCAAAAGTAATGAAAGTTTTGCGCGCCGCAATTCAAAATTTTAATACAAAATATGGTCGGAATAGTGTTTTAAGTTCATCAACTGCGAAGAGATTAATTGAAAAATTTAGAGAGACTGGATCAGTTGGAGACGCTGAACACACTGGTCGTCCAAAAACAAGCCAGTCAGCAATTATGCAAAATGGTCATGCAAAATTTCGACAAAAGAGTGCGTATGTGCCAGCAAAGCCGTGGAGGCCATTTGCCCGATGTGTTATTCCATAAATAACTCTATCCCATGCACTTTATGATTCAATAAAAAAATAAAAATCAAAAGACTAAAAACTGTGTTTTCTATTTAATTAAAATCTTGCGTTAATTTTGGGACACCCATACATACGGCGAGTTAAATTTCAATTATTAAACAAAAACACGATTAATAAAATCCTCAGTCACTAATCCTAAATTTAATCATAGTAAAACGCAAAATATATTATTTTACTGTGAAAATATTATGAACTTGACCTAATTGTATTTAGTATTGAAATCAAATATTTCTCCCCATATCTTAATGTGCGATTGAAGATTTATTATTCAAATACCAGATGGTTTGAGTCTGAGATAATTAATCTAATTTTTTTACATCCAGTTATATCATATTTGTTGGTAATATTATTTTAAATGGGCCAGCCATTAAATTGAGTTGGTCCTTAATGTCATGTATATTTATTTCCTTCGTTAATTTCTAACGACTGAAAGTTATCTTATTTAAGACCTTCTTGTAAAATATCATATAAATAAAACCCCAATAACCTGTTCATGACAAAGGAAAATTTAATGGGAACGTTATGTTTTATTGAAGATATGTGTCAATTCCTTTTGTATATGTAACATTTTGGTACTGAAGGTACATTTATATCAAAAGAGTTGAAAAGAAGCCTACTGTCAGATTTTTGAATATGTTGGAACATTGAAACTCTACTATAAGGCGATTTAAATTAGTATGGGTTTAAAATAATAATTTGATTGTAATTTTATGTAGGAATAAATATATTAAACTTTTTTTGACGTTGTATACATTATAATATTAAACATTTGTGTTTGTGGTATTTCATTAATATGAAAGATGATTGAGTTAAGAAAAAAATGACACTAAAATAAAAAAGTCAACAAAAATGATGAGCTCGATAAAGTAACGACATTAAATATTTTAATATTAAAATAATTCAGCTAATATTCTCTACCACTTCGACCGTTTTGGATTTTATGATAAGTTTAATTAATAATATTCAAAAGACTTTTTGGTTTGATAAGTAAGAAAATTAATCAATCATCAAGATATTGCTTTTAATTATTAGCATATTTATAAAACAGCAAAGATAAAAGGATATGACTAGTTTAAAAATATATTCGATTACATAATGATGTACGAATACGCGACGCGCGCATGTTGGCAAGATTGGCAGAGTGGAAGGGATAAAAAAATCGCCGGGCTCTTGTGCGTGCTCTCTCGCATCTGAGTCGTGGTTCCAATCGCATATTCTACTTTGTGATCAACTGTAAGCTTGTATACTATATGTATTTTTACCACATTGAGTTATACTGTGAAACTTTCATCCCGCACACAATAAGACCGAAAGCAAATATATACATATAAATATATATCTATTCGACACACCCGGTATAGCACAAATCGGCCCAGTTGGAATATTACATATAATATAAAGTATTCGAAAATAATGGATGGATATAAATTAAACAATGTTATTACTCTACTTGAGTTTATTAGCACTACTTGAGTTTCAAGATAAACAGTAACTGTCATCGATAGCGTAAGGGGGTTGTAACGGTGGTTGTACCCCCTCCACCGTCCACCAGCATATGTATACCACCTAAGCCGTGTCTCCAATATTTATGTGTAGTCAATTTAATATTTCACCTGCCGATGAGAGTTACTATTTCTCTCGAAATTCGAGTAGTGCTAATAAACTCAAGTTGAGTTATAACATTGTTTCATTTATATCCATCCATTATGATGAAACTCTTCAAAGTTAGCGCCGACTCTATTATTAATATATTCGAAAATAATTTGCTACACCGAACGTGTCTCTAACATGAAAAATTAACACTATAAATATTTTAATTACATTTATTATTTTTAGTATTCTTGATCCCGCAAAGATGGGTGATAGGTATCATGGGCTTCACTTGCATCATGGTAGCCTATACCTTGAGGGTCTGCTTGAACATTGCCATCACGCAGATGGTAGTCAGCAGGCCGGGGGCTGGAGTCATCCACGATCCAGACGCCTGTCCTGATTTGGATGGTTCATCAGGAAACTCTACTAGCGTAAGTCATATGTGTATTAGTCCAATTAAAAATGACTTGTTTTGTTGATTTATATATATATATATATCGTATATAATAGCATATTGATATTACATATTAATGTTTTTTGGGAGGCTCATCTGTTTTCATGTTAGTTCTTACTTATTCACCATTTTATAGCTTTGTTTTTATCTATGATTGTGTTGTTAATTTCAGTATACATTGTTTCCTGAAAAAGATACTATAAGTATCAAAACATAGAATAATCAATAAATAGTGGTTTAAATGAAGTATTTTGTCTAATTATTTAAATAAAAATATATTTATAACTTATATGCAAGTGTTTTTTCTACTGCATTTAAAAATAATCAATGAAAAATAAAATTACCCCATTAAAGTTTCATTAATGACGTTAATATTTCCAGATACACGGACAGTACAACTGGGATGAAGTGACTCAGGGGGTGATACTCAGCTCATTCTATTACGGGTACGTGGTCACGCACGTTCCTGCGGGGATGATCGCCGAGCGGTACGGCGCCAAGCACACCCTCGGCATAGGGGTGTTAATCACGGCCATACTCACCCTGGCCACGCCGGCCATCGTCAAGGCTGGGGGCGACAACCCCGCCGGTCTGATCGCTGTGCGAATCATTGAAGGTCTTGCAGAGGTGACCGATTCATTACAATGCTTTACAATATTTTATACATAATGTGTTTATAATGAGTTTTGGTGGCAATGTCTGAAGTCAACTGAATGCAAGGAAATCATGTATGTACGAGTATGCATGAAGTAAGTGAAGTGTTTATAGCATGGTCAATGGAGGAAAATGATGCTGAGATGGTTTGGTCATGTGGAACGCATGATCAAAGACAGAATGGTGAAGAAAATCCTATTAAAAGTTTTGACAACTGAAGAGTGTGGAAAAGAAGATGTATAAAAGTAGACGAGACTAGAGTGGTGTGCCAGGACAAAAGAGTGGTGTTATATCCACTCTGCCTACCCTTGCAAAGAAACGGCACGATGGTCAGTTAGTTTTTAGAAATGTAATTAAAAACGTGAACGACGTACAAACAGAGAGATTTTTTTTTAATTTTGATGTTTACTAATAAATATAATGATATCTTTTTTAGTTTTCATATTTACTAATAAGTAAACATAAATAAATATAATTAGAATTTTTTTAGTTTTGATGTTTACTAATAAATATATTGATATCTTTTTTAGTTTTGATATTTACTAATAAGTAAATATAATTAGAATTTTTTAGTTTTGATGTTTACTAATAAGTAAACATCAAAACTAAAAAAATCTCACTACATTGGTCATGTTTTTAATTACATTTTTAAAAACTAGCTAACCATCGTGCCGTTTATTTGTAGGCAGAGAGGATATAACGCCAAAACTAAGACTCATCATGATCTTTTGTGACAATGTTTTAATGTATGAATTGTCTGAATCATTAAGATACATCAGTAAGCCAAAGAATACAATGATCGTTGTCTCAGATTCTCTCGAGATAAAAATATTATCTTGTGGACACGCATTTTTAAATGAATTTGACACGTAATTTTATCTATTCAGGGTCCAACGTCTCCGGCCCTAGCAGCTCTCATGTCGCGCTGGGTCCCCAAGACGGAGCGGGGCCGCCTGGGCTCCCTGATCTTCGGGGGCGCCCAGATCGGCAACATCCTCGGCACCGTGGTGTCGGGCTTCGTCATGTCGCAGGACGGCAACTGGCCAAACGTCTTCTACATCTTTGGAGGCCTGGGGGTGTTGTGGTTCATTTTATGGGTAAGTTATGTTGTACAAACAAATAACTTAATATCTATAATCTACAACGTATCTGAATATTTTACCATGTATACACCAACATGTTAAGTTGTCATTTTTTCAACAAATTATTACATAAACTATTGTGCTGGAGATTATCAACTAGATCAATTATGTTGTAAATAATAAAAAAATCGGATATATCATGAGACATATTACCTATTTAAAGAATAATATTTAGAAAGTTGAAAACATAGATTGAGATAGAAGTCCATCGATCAAATATTAACTTTTTATTAGGAAAACACATTCTTATTGTGAAGTTGTAATCATTCAGAACATATGTCTGTGATATTTTAAATATGAATTAAATATATTAGTTAGAAAAATATACATATAAAATCAATTTTATAGAAAAATATTGTTGTTGCGCCACCAGGATTCGAACCTGGAACTCTTTCCAAACCGAGGAAGGTGCATTATACAACTATGCTACAGCGACGATATTTTTAGCGACAAATTTTTGAATCTATATGTTACCTTTTTTGATATTAATACATTTAATCGTTCAATTATTTGAAAGAGCCATCTACCTTATTTTTACAGAATCTCAAATACCTTTGAGTAATCTGATAGCAGATGCCAGAATTATCAATTCATTTTTATTAAATTTTTGTCTAGGTTCGAATCCCAGTGGTGCAACAATAATATTTTTCGATAAAATTAATTTTGTATGTACATCTTGCTAATTAATATATTTAATACATATTTAAAATTTAGTAACTTTTTATCTGAACCTTTCAACTGCAATGAAGAACATGTGCGTTAATTAGACAGTAAGGGCAAAAACCAAGATATACGTATAAAATACATTTTTTACTAACTGTTCAAAGGTTTTTAGTGAAACTTCGCGGAATTCCAAGATTATTTTGTAAATTGAGTAGAAACACTTTGTTTTATTCCTCTATATTTTATTTTATTAAACGTTAAAAGCGCCAAAGGACAAAAGTTAGATATCTTAAAGAATTTAGAAATTTAAAAATATAACAATAAGAAAATAATAAACATGCAAATACCGCCCATTACATCTCTTTCTTATCCATTTTAACTCCATCCCCCACCCCACATCCCTTAACCTCAGACTCACCCTTAACTACTTTATTTATTATTAGTTTCTAATACAAAACAATATTTAATAATACAAATTTCGCCTTATTCACTTACAATGGTATTTTTAATTTTTGATCAATTTTAAGGACCAATTATATTTATTTGTGCGCTGGGTGGAGAAAATAGGAAAAACCATTACCTAACATGTATAAAGTTACTAGTAGGGCCTACGTTGACCGTATTACTAATGAAGATGTAGGTATTATTACGCATAAATAAGTCAAGAAAACAAATTACAACTATCAAGGGAAGCTGCATACTTCAGACACATTCAACGCAATGATGTACATAATTTTTTACAAGGGGAAAATTGAAGGCAGCAGAAACGTAGGTAGAAAAAGATTATCTTGATTGGGTAACCTCAGAAAGTGGTTTAATATCCAAAATGTTTATGATTTACATTTACATAATAAATCAATATATGGCATCATGATCGCCAACCTTCGCTAGAAGGCAGCACATGAAGAAAAAATCTTGTAAAAAATATGTGTGTGCGCTATGATGCGAAATCATGTGCGCGCGCACTTCTTACATAGAATATTGTTCATTTGTTACATACGTCATATTATATTTAGAAAAATTATTGATAATTTTTAGCGTTAAACTATTGATTCGATAAAATTAGTAATTTTAAAAAAAATGCTTCAGTGTCTCACTTTGATTAATTTGTCGCCGACCGGTTTCGATAACACTGTATTTTCGTCAGGTTGAAAGTATAGTAATTAAACTAATTGTAACTAACGACAGTCGATGTCAAAATTAATCAATGTGGTGTACACAAATTTTGTTTTATTTTTTTTATTTAATACAAGTTATGTCTTTGCTATGCGTTATATTATATCTATATCTTAAGTTTTTTGAAATTTTCATATCAAATTAATCGAACCAGGAATGCTATTTTTTACATCAATCAAAAATCATATAATTTAACAATGTTTGACGAAAGCGCGAATGAATTAATTGAATTTTTATTTTATTACTAACAGAGCCTCCTGGTGTATAGTGAACCCAGAACTCACCCTTTCATATCCGACGAGGAACTGGAATTCCTGAAGGAAAACATCCCTCAGAAGTCTGAGAAGTCTGTTCCATGGCGAGCGCTCCTGTCATCCTTCGCCCTGTGGGCAATTGTCATCGCTGCGGTAATAATATAACAAGGGTATTTTATTATTACAAGTGAAACAAAAAATTCTCTTCTGTGCTCTGCTATGACATCGTATGTACTAGTTTCAGGTGCCTGTCATATGCATATATGTGCGAATTTTGTATTCTCAACAGATTATAACTGACTACTAAATATAAATAAATAAATTAAAATATTTATAAACATCTTCGTCTATGCTTTGATGCTTAGTAAATTTGATGTAGGTATCAACAACCCGCAAAGAATTTTTACAACGGGCGTTAGTAAAAGTTACTACTAATCACATAACCGGGCCATAATCTACCATATTCTCTTACTAATAAAATTAACGGATTCGATGTTATTAGCGAAGACACAAACCGCATTATTTAAAAATAGGGTTTTAAATAGCTGCCGCTAGGCGGCGCGTATGTCTCCGGAACAACGACGTACGATAATAATACGATGACATATCTAGATTATTTTCAACACTAAAAAATAAGTTTTACGGAAACAGTTTTCGTGGATGCGTAGCGGTCACCATTAGCCGCCAAGCGATCACTATTCAGCTGTGTTTTCTGCCAGTATAGATTTAATACAATATTTTATGGTTGCTATTGATTTCAAAATAAATGAATTTATGAACTGTTTTGCTAGTATTATTTAAAAAAGATGGAAAAATAATACTTTGATCGAATTACTGATTTACTGAATTATTGATTTTAGAATCGTGATTAAAATCGATTATTGATTAAGTATTTTAAATGCCTTAGCAAATACAACATTAATTTTCATGGAAAACAGTGCTCTGACCCCATAAATAATTAAAAATTGGGAAAAATATTTTATCTCGTTACAGGATAACAAGATATTGAAAAATAATTTTTACTTTTTCATGTAAAAAAAATTATCACATTTTAATCTCCTCTAGAAGTTTTTAACTTACTTTTGTACGGATTTAAATATTCTGAGCTATAAAATATTAATAATTATAGATTGGTCACGATTGGGGCTACTTCACGATGGTGACCGATCTTCCCAAGTACATGAACGACGTCTTGAAGTTCAGCATTGCCAAGACCGGAATGCTGTCAGCTCTGCCGTATTTTATCATGTGGATCAGCTCGTTCTGCTTCGGTGCCTTCTGCGATCTCTCCATCAGGAAAAATTGGTTGTCCATCAAAAATGCTAGGAAAATATTCACAACTATTGGTAAATTAATTGATTTCTTTCATAGTTTTATGTATTTTTCGGTGACATTTTAATCTATTTAATTTTAAGCCAATTAGTTTTGTCAATTTTGGATAGGAAAATTTAAGTTTATTAATAAAATTTATTCGGTCAAACATAAAGAAATGTGTTATATGATAAGTGTCACTTTTTAATGTTTATCTAATTTCATATATATATATATATACACGTTTTATAAGTGAAACTTCTATTTTATGCATTGATTTTATTATTAAAATATAATCCATTACAGTAAGAAAAAATAAATGTCTCAGAATCTGTGACTTCTGTATAATTAAGTAATTCTCTCGAAATTAGTAGTGACATTAACCCAATGTGGGTATAATACAAAGTTTGGTTATGAAAATTTAAATTATGTAATTGTAACTTGATAATTTTTTTGAGAAACATTTTTATTATAAGATGGTTGCTTCCAACAAAAAAAAAAAGACTCACTTAGCAAATGTATGCAGATGAAATTTAGTGACTTCTGTTTAGAGCATTATAGTTTAATCGGTTAATGCTCTATATCGGTAATATAATTTAATTGTAACATGACAAACTTTATAAAGAACATTTTTATTATAAAAAATGTCTCTTCCAATAAGAAAACTGAATGTCTCACTTAGCAAACGTACGTAGATGAAATTTGGCAACTTCTGTATCGGACATCACAGCTTAATTGATGAATGCTCTGTACCGGTAATATTTGATCGAATACCAGTGATTTTTTTATGTAATTGATCTAAATTATTTTTAAAATTTAAACTAATTTTGTCTAAATATAAGTCAAATATTTAAATAATATTTTTATTATATCTTTTCAAAATTTCTTTAGAAATAATTTTCTGTTGAAATTTAACAATTATTATCATATTGCTATTTTTATTCTAATACAAATGTTATCCACCACAGTGAGTTGTAGTGTAATCTGTACCTTTCTTGTGATATTATCTTCAGAACTGAAATTTACCAAGCGTGTAATATACACGAATTATAATATCACACCGAGG
Organism: Eubasilissa splendida; assembly: GCA_031772225.1. NCBI lineage: Eukaryota > Metazoa > Arthropoda > Insecta > Trichoptera > Phryganeidae > Eubasilissa > Eubasilissa splendida. The sequence continues at coordinate 6,667,837 of CM062858.1, read as the reverse complement.
ATCCTCGCAGATAATAGACTAAGTAGATTTTGAATTTTGCGAAAATTTAGCGCATATATTTGATTGAAATTATAGATGTGAATAATACCTACATCACGTTTAACATCACAATACCAGTAAGTACATTTGGGCATTATAATATTCTGAATATATATAAGGTACACGATGATTTAATTAATTATATTAAAATAAAGGGGCCTTTTTTTTATTTTTCATAATATGTTGTAAGTACATTTCGTATTTTAATATCTGCTTCACTGTGCTTCGCCCGTAATGAGGCAAACATTTTAGATTTCAATCATAATTACATACATAATTAGTTTGTCAACTATAAATTTAGAATAAGTAAGATGAAACAAGGAGTGTAAATAACAAAATATGATGCAATATTTGATCTTGAGAAATGTATAACCTACTTGAAATATGTAAAAATAATACACATTTTAACATGTTTAAATAATACGGAACAATTTAATTTAACACACACACACATACTCGCATGCGCGGCTGTTCATTAATTAGTGTTGGGTCTGAAGTCTTGACTCTGTATGTGTTCATATTAAAGGGGTGACCATGCTATGAACATACATTCGGTTTTGCGCCAGAATTTTATTGCGCCTTTGAACTCTCTGTGTTGCTCATTGTTTTTTATGTATTTAGAGAGAGAATTAGAAATATATAGAAAACATTGAGTCTATATGTATGAGTATAGGTACAGCCTATGAGTATAAGTACAGCTTGAAATTTATGTTTGTAAATTAAGTTCTTTAATAATATTACATGAATATTGTGATGATTTGAATATTCATTTATGTATGTCACTTTATAATTATAATTTTATAAATTTATAATTTAAATGTTACAACAGTAGCTCATTTTAGCATAGTTATTAATTATAAGATGCATTAAAAAAGGATCGCTTGAATGAGAAGATGTATAAATTTGGATGAGGTGAGAATTGTGTGTCAGGATAGAGTTGTGGAACGTTATCCCTTCTGCCTATCCCCGCGGCAAATGGCGCTAATGGATGCTAAGTTAGTTAGTTAGAAGCAGAGCTATTGACTACGACATTTGTATACGCAGAAAGGTATATTTAATTTTTTATACTATTGAGTATGAGTGAAAAGATCAATGATTTAATAAGTATTATTTAATCGATATATTCATCAGATTAAATCCGTTTATACTAAAACGTTGTAATCCATACATGAATAAGGACCACTACAAAGAATGGTTTCAATCTCCAATAATGTACTTCACTGATAACTCACTCCATTTTCGCAGCATCAATGGGTCCAGGGATCTTCATCTTGTTCGCCAGCTACGCGGGATGCGACACCACTGCGGCCGTCGCTCTGTTCTGCGTGGCCATGGGACTGATGGGCTCCTACTACTGCGGCATGAAGGTCAACGCCCTGGACATCACCCCCAACTACGCGGGCACGGCCACCGCCCTCATCAACGGGATCGGCGCCGTGTCAGGGATAGTCACCCCCTACCTGGTCGGATACCTTACACCGGACGTGAGTGTCTCTATATTATATACGTATGATTTTTTCTGTACCACCTTATCATTGACAAGGAAAGTGACATTTAAGTACAATGCTTTCGAAACCGCCCACTATTTTGACATTCAAAATTAAACATTTTCTCGACTTTGTTTCGGAGCGTTCTCAGATTGTTAATAAACCTTTGCTGATTGGTTAGACACCTTTAAATCAATCGTCTTTTACGTTTTTTTAGAAAATACATATACATATAAAATAATCAATTTAATAACCATCAACACTGTATTTTCCTCTCCCTTAATGTTCTGTCTATCTGTATATGTATTCTCTCTCTCTCTTTTGCATATAATTTTATATTTTGTCTCCCTTGATGTTATATTAAACATATATGTGTTCTGTCTCTCTCTTTCACGTGTAATTTTATATCTATCTCTTTATATGTATATTATATGTATGTTAAGTGCACTCTTTTGGTATTTATGATCAGATTTAAATACGTTTTGATGAAGCTTGAGATAAGCAAAACCGGTTGATGTATAATAAATTTCGTGGTTTCATACAAAGTGACTGATATTTTATATAATATGTCAAACCACAAAGTGGTTGTTTTCTACGAAAATATAAAATATTCCACTTTACACGATTTTCGAGACGTGTCTCTGGTGTGTACGCGGATAATGGTTTGTTCTCGCGTATCGGAGATTTTGAAGGTGAAAAAATTATCAAGCCGTGAGCAGTGTTATTACTAAAGAAGATTCCTCGACAATAATAAAATCTGATGGAGCAAAATCAGGAGAAAAGTGCGGATGTGGAATAACCTTCCAACTGATCACTCAAATAGCCGCCTATATAGTATTAGTAATATGCAAACGGGCATTACTATACTGTAAAATCACTTAATACCATCTTTCTGGTAGTTTTTTTAAAATTAAGACTGAGGTCTTTGCTTTGAGAAGCAACGGATTTGTTGGCAATAAACCTCGGAAGTGATGGTTACATTCATCGGAAGTAATTATTCATATTAGTGCTCAATTCATGCCTAACATCTCGGTTAACCTTTACCATAACCATGATATAAAATACCCGAACGCAGCCATGCTGTCAACACGTGTTACCGTAAATAACAGTTAGATGAAATGTTTTTATTAGCTTAAATGGCTTTAATAGCGCAAATTTACTCTAAATATTGAGCATTTAATTTTGAAAAAATGATTAATAACAATAATTTAGAGCATTCATTAAGTCGTATACAATGTGTCCTTCCTTCTTATCTCTCTTCATTTAATTAGTAAGAAAGAGATAATTATATTTGTATGTTTGTTGTTTTTTTTACTGTAAAAATAGTGTTTGATCTCTGTCTTTCATATCACAAATTGTATTTTTACTAACGTATTAATTTTACAACGGAGTGAATGGAAAAAATAATTGTTTTTGTACGATTCTCTTTTCATAATTGCTTTTTCACTAGTCATTCCTAAGCGCTAATATTTTCTATAGAATTATCTAAAATATGAATTTTATATTGCACGTATTTACCGAAATATTACAGGTTTAATTATGATGGTAGACCTGTGTTACTGCATGGTTCGGGAAGGGTTAAACTCAAACAAAGGGATGTGTTCAAAATGTTTTTTGTACTTGACACTCCATTCAAAAATTCAAAACGCATTCAATATAACACAACTGCATATCACACCGACCCTTTAGAATAACAAGGTTCCAACTAATATTCTGAGCTAATTTGAGATATTGCACGAAAAGGGTTCCAAATGCGTTATTTTTTATTTCTTCTATACACACCAAGTCTATTCAACAGGCATTAAAGGAAATAGCAGTTATTTATTTAAATTTATGGATAATTATTGTGAATTTACAATTTTTTTTTATTTTTTTTAATTTCCCTCATCTCACAGTGGTCATTGATAATACTGAAAATAAGTTAGGACCTTGCAACTGATCATATTTGCATACTCAAAACAAAATATACATGAATGCATATTGAAATTCAATCAACCCTTTTAAGCTTATTATCTCAAAACAGTGTCGGTGTCAGATGAATCCTTATTATTCCGAGGAGTCGACATATCAAAAAAATATATTTTACAACGCTACAAACTTATGCATAAATGTAAAACACGTATTTATTGAATATTTCTGTAAATTGTAGAAAAGGTAATATGATATAACTGTGTAATCTAATGGAAAAAGAGGCAATGCTTTTGTCGATGTATTTAGACTGTTTATTATGTTTGAAGTGCGCAATGTGTGCGTAACCTTGGACCCGCAGAGTGGTTTTTCCTAAAAATATAGAGTTATCTTAATGAACAGCGCTGCCGAATGACATCGCGTGGGTTTATAGATAACTGGCCGGTGAAAGTGGGAAAAAATAACCAAATAATAACAATCTATCATTTAATTTTTCAGCAAACCCAAATACAATGGCGGTTGGCTTTCTGGATCGTTCTGGCTGTGCTCTTCGTCACAAACGTGGTGTACGTCATATTTGCTCAGGGCGATGAGCAGTGGTGGAATGACCCCCAGAAAAACGGATACCCCGAAGGGTGGAAGAGGAAAAACCACGTTGATGTTACTGAGGACGGCGTCCAGCATAGAAAGTCTAGCATATCGAAGCGGTGAAGATACTAGTTTTAGATTGGAATGAAACATTCAAAACAGTGAATTCAGTTCTTTGAAATTACTTTATTCATTGAAGATTAGTGAAAATGATCATTGTTAATATAACTTCTGTAAATTTTGTCACTAAAACGTATTTTCTTAGTAAAAATAATATATACGACTAAGTATATATAAAGCTTAGTTTGTGCCTAATGCTTTCTTTTTTGAGCAAATTTAAAAGAAAACTGGTGCATTACATCGAATGTAATTTTCATATGTGACCTTTATGTTCTGAACGTATATTTTTTAAGTAGATTTTTTTCAAATGTCTGTATTATTATTATGGATGGATATAAATGAAACAATGTTATAACTCTACTCGAGTTTATTAGCACTACTCGAGTATTAAATACTTTAATACTTCATCTGTCGAAAATCGAGTAGTGCTAATAAACTCAAGTAGAGCAAGAACATTGTTTCATTTATATCCATCCATTATGATGAAACTCTACAAAGATAAATTTTTATGATTTTTGTAGGTACCTACAGTGAACTAAAATATGTGCATGTGTTTTTTAAAGTACATTGTACCGAATATTTTAATAATATAAACGTCACAACTCATCAAATTTAGTATAATATATCTGACAATGTATCTATAACCTGAAAGGTTCTTAATAGTAATATAATATTTTTATGGTAATAACTTTAGTGGAAGCTGAAACTGTAATATATTATTACCCGTCGTTAAGAGATTGGACTGCGTTGATTTTTTTTTTTTTTAATATGCATTTATCTTTGAAGAGTTAAAAAACAGTATTATGATTTCGAAATATTTTTTTAAAACGGAAAGTAATAAAACATATGTTAATTCTCTAAAAAGCATATTTTACGCATTTAGTGTGTGAATAATTTTAATTCCTTACACGTCGTGATACACTCACGTATTATGTTAAGGCCTTATAGTAATCAATAATGTAATTAATGCCGTAAAACTGTTCTGTAGTTTGGCAAATATTGAAAATTATAATATACTGTAATGTGTATCTTGTTTACGCGCCTTGTTCCTTCGATTGGCACTACTAGGTTTCCTGGTTTATGATAATGTACATGCATGTGTGTGAGTATTACCGCCCTTTTTTCGGAAGGCTAAGAAGACGGTAACCGACAGGCGTCATTTTTATTACATCCCGTGCTTCGACCCGTCCTGTGGTTCAAATAAACTATTAGTGCGCGCTTCGGTCGGTCGAAATCTAAAGAAGACAACCCAGCTAAGGACCAGAAAGACAGCAAAAATAAAAAGATTAGTTCATGTATCATATGTGTGCTTATTGTTAATAGGAAACCTGGGAACCAACTATCGAAGGCATTTACATAAACATATGTAAAAAAGTTGTAATAAAAAAAAAACTCTGATAGAAGCCTTAACAGTCGACGAAAATGAATGAGAGAAGATGTATGAAAGAGAACAAGAGTGGGGTGTCAGAATCGAAGAGTGTGTGATGATGTATGCAAGTGTTATTTTTGTGGCAGTGATGTTTCTTACTGGCTACAACGGTTTAGAAATACTCCAACTAAAATAATAACATTTTTTTACTGTTTTATATCCATTGCAATATCAAAACATATTTCTAGTATATTTCATACTTAAGATTTTTTTTAAATAATTAATTATCGATATATAATATAATTATGTAGTTGTAATATGTACGAACATATAAATAAAATGATGTCTTCTGAAAATTACTTTTTTTTTTGTATCTATAATATATAATAAGAATCTAGTAAAGTTATAAAATTTTGATCTGATTTATTTATTTATAGTTTGGATTATAATTTATTATGGAGCATATAACACCTTTATAGCGTGTTGAAGTCATTAAAACATTTTATCTAAATAATAATGGCAATGGTGATCGCTGTCATCACCTCTTGGTAGACAAATTGAGTCAATTGAGGTTGTGTGACCCCAATCGCATGTGGTTTCAATAGGACGGAGTCACCTCACACACAGACTGAGCTACGCTTGAAATTTTGCGAGAGTTTTTTGTCGGTCGCATAATGTCAAAAAGTGGTGATATCGACTGGCCTCCTCGATCACCTGATTTGACGGCTCCCGACTATTTTTTGTTGGGCTACTCGAAAGGAAAGGTCTACGCCAATAAGCCAACAACAATTCCGATGCTACGGGACAATATATGAAATGAAATTGGTGAAGTGTGCGAGAATGTTATATAAAATATGATTAAAATGACACACATTTGTGCCGCTTCCAGAAGCGGCTACTTGGCCGATGTCATATTCCATTTATTATGTATCAAACTACATAATTGATAAATAAAAAGAAAATTAAAAAATAGTGTCTAATTTCTAAGTTATTAAAAAAAAACATCGGCCTGGAACATAATACTCACTCTGTACCTACTATACTTATGAAGCCGATCTAAGATAGTCCGTACGACATTTTATATCTATGAATCAATGGTAGTGTAAAAATATTCTAGGATCACATACATTAGTGTTTTACGATGGTTGACCGTACGCGTGACCAATCAAATATAATAAATCGAAACAGCGAAATATTTCTGTGTCAACATTATTATTTTTTTAGTAGAACACATTCTTATTGTGAAGTTGTAATTATTCAGAACATAGGTCTGTGATATTTTAAATATGAATTAAATATATTAATTATAAAGATATACATATAAAATCAATTTTATCGAATAATATTATTATAGATTCTGTAAAAATAAGGTAGATGGCTCTGTCAAATGATGGAACGATTAAATGTATTAATATAAAAAAGGTAATATATAGGGTCGAAAATTGTCGCTAAAAATATTGTCGCTGTAGCTTAGTTGGATAAAGCACCTTCCCCGGTTAGGAAAGAGATCCAGGTTCGAATCCCGGTGGCGCAACAACAATATTTTTCGATAAAATTGATTTTATATGTATATCTTTATAATTAATATATTTAATTCATATTTATTATTTTTTTGTCTAAAAATAGACCCTTTTTCTTTACAAAAGTATTGAAACTATCCAATCATACGTTCTCCATTTATTATTAATTACGTGGTCTCCATGATTGTTGATTATTTTTAAGATATAAGAATAATATAATATCTCCTGTATGGAGTACTCTCTGGTCGACGTTTTGATTCTCCTTGTACCGGGATCTATCCACAGCTGTGGCACTCTTCCAGCTCTTCTTCGGCCCATAGTTATGTCCAGTTATTGTCCAGTGGTTGTATTTGTTGCAGGATTGTGGTACTCGTGAGTTGTGCTGTACACGGGATACCTAATATCTTTTATCAGCAGTACATTTCGAAGGTGTTCTAATATATGAAAATTGAAAAGATGAGAGTGAAACACCATAATTTTATTTACTTAAAGTCACGATCTCTCCATATTCTCGTTGGTTAACTTTTCCACTCCTTTGATGTAAACTGAGTTGAAATTGCCTCTAATAATGTGAATATCTCTGTAAATTTATTATATACAGAGTTCATATTTTAGGTATTCCTCCGAAATATATTTATGTATTGGATAAAATAATTACAACATGTAAGTATTTACCATACGCAGAAATAAAAATGTTTTCTCAAAGAACCTGACGAGAATTTGTCATTGCGTGTATTTATTTATACGTGCAGAGTGGTGTAGAAGGCGCGGTTTGCGGGGCGCTATGTGCCGGATGCCGATCGTCACTTTAGTTGCGGAGCGTGCGCCGGCCGAGTCTTGTCTTATGCGTCTTTGACGATTGTTTTTTCTCACTTTTACCTAATAATTATTTGATATAAATATTTGCATGTGCATACAATTATTTGAATGATTAATATAAGTAATAAATGTAAAATATTCATATTTATCTGACTTAAAAATAGCAAAAGTCTACATGTATGAACGCACGTTTTTATTTTAGCACCGTAAGGGAAAGGTTAATAGCCAAACTTCCCACTGTCACCAGGTTCATGATCTGTGTACCCAAAAAACTACATCACATCCTGCCATTGGGTAAGTTTATTGTGATGCATTAGCACGATATTGTACATAATATAAAAGTACAAACACACTTGATGAAAAAATGAAAAATATTAAAGCGTGCGAACGTAAAACAGCTTTATTTAATGAACATAAATAGCATTTTATTTAATACTTATTAAAACAGAAAACCGTTATCAAAAATAAACATCATCTACAAAATAACCTTCTCCGTAAATAAACAGAGACATAAAACAGTATTACATTATATAAACTGATCGCGTAAGCCAGCTTAGCAACGACAACACGAAGTTCCAAGATTCACGGAACGATGTAATCTTGGCTTAGTTCTCAGCTTATGTTCCACGTGTTCAGTAGCATTACTCACTTGTGATTTTTTCCGAACCATTTCCTTGTGGATTTTAAGTGCTTCTTGTAATTCCCTCTGTTTCTCTTTCAATTTTGTAATCTAAAAAAAACATGTATTTTCATTTTTGTTAGAAGCAAACATTATTCGCGAACGTACAGACTATACTGTGAATAAATTTCAGAACGGTGTACTACAAAAAATGTTAACGGATTCACGTACTACTAGATGAGGAAGAGTCTATGAGTCCAAGGATGTGGTAGTTGACTGATTCTGACCATGACTTAGCGATTTTTTTTAGTTTGTATGTATATTTTAGTTGTAAAAATTATAATATTAATTATAATTATAATACGTAACACACAAACATATAAAATAATTATTTAATTATAACGAACATCAATTAGAAAAGTTATTAGTTAAAGAGATTATAAATATAAAAAAAAAAAACACATGAAAAATGATTAGTTACTATTACTTAACCTACGAAAAGTAGCAAGACTAGTTACTTCCTTCGAGATTGCTGACAGTTCAACAATTTAAAACCTTTATACCCATACCATAACCCGTATTAGCTTTATTTGAAAGATAATTTTATGCCATTAGTGTTTAAATGGGTTTGGCATTAATAAAGCGCAATCTGGAAGTCAAAGTTTCGACCACTTTTTGGAGCAGCTGAGGCCGTATATCAGCAATAACGCGACGATTTTTTGGCTTCCAAGTCATTTGTCGTCTCTGGTTTTCAGCATAGACTATCGACTTCACATATGCCCACAGAAAAAATCCAAAGGAGTTAAATCACACGATCTTGGAGGCCAATACGTGCGCTGTGTAGCATGTTACGCCGTCTTGTTGAAACATCAGCTCTTGTATATTAATGACATTTAATTGGAGAATGAAAAAATCAGTAATTATGGATCTATTGCTGTGCATGATGGCGAATCGACTTATTTGGGTCCTTCTCAATATTGCGCTCCACTGCAGCAACAGCTTCTTCGGTGCGCACAGTGCGACATCTCTGCGGATGCGTATTATTAATTAAAGTATGCGTGGTACGAAAACGATCCATGGTTATTCAAATTACTTGCATGTATGGACGATTACGTCGACCGTAAAATGGACGTAGCGCATGATAAGTTTCACGAACTGATTGCTAAGTTGATAAGTTTGCCTTCCGGCTATTGCAGTGTAAACATGTTCACTCCGCTAGCAGTTTGTACTAACGAGAAACAACGAGCAGTGATCCGATTTCTCTAGTCGGACGGTGTGAAAAGGGCTGAAACTCATCACAATACGGGGAAGGTGTTTTTTTGTGAATCGGGAGGTTTAAAAGTGGCCGGACGAGTGTGAGAGGACGACGCCCGTCAACCTCCACCACGGACGACAAGAATCAGCAAGCTCGAGAGATGGTTCTAGCGAATAGGCGAGTTACCATCGGTGAGGTAGCGTTTTCTTTGAACATCAGTCATGGTTCTGCTCATTAAATCATCCACGACGAGCTCGGCTTCCGTAAAGTCTGTGAAATTAATGTCTAAAAAATTATAGAACGAAAAATGTATATATTTTTTGACTTGCCCTCATATATTAAAAAAATAACTATTGTTAATTTAAATTTGCCTACGTACTTTATAAAAAATTAAAGGATTTGAAAGAAATACAAAAATTTGCACATTGAAAAAATATTAAAGTAGTTAATACATTTTTCGTGGTCTGCTTATAATCCTGGTGGAGTTTAGGATACGCCAAGAGCCCAGAAGCGGTGCGTTCATTAGCCAATTTCTCATTAATTTTCTTCAGTTTGTTCTTTGCTCTGCCAAAATTTTCTCTAGTCTGTAAATAAAATAGTTAATTTTTTTTTAAATAAATTAAATACACTCATTTTAAAAATAGTAGGTGCATCTAATATTCGCAAGTTGTATTATAGTTATACAATCAAATAGCATATTATTTGGCGTAGACCGGTAGTTGTAAGGGATACGACAAACATATTTTGAGCTAAATAATTTATCATTATTAATGAGAACACATTTTTCTGTGATGTTGCATTTTCAGAATATAGTTTTGTGGTATTTTAATATAAATTAAATTAATAAATATGAAATATATACAGAAAAAATGTATCGATCGAAAAAATATTTAGTTGCTACCGGAATCTTTTTGCGTTATATTTTATTAATTGATTAATTTAATTTATAATTAATAATTTTTATTATGTTTTTTAAAAAAATACTCTTGATTTTTAGTAACAGTTTTATAAGACGTTTATTTTATTTATTTGATCTACTGAAGCATTGTAGAAAACATGTTTGATCGATAGAGCGATTGCTGCTAGGATTGCTAGATTGATAAATAAAATATCGATGTAATTAAAATTATTCCACCTTTGTAAGTTAGCTGTCAAAACGAACATAAATGACATCTATATAATGATATAAGATTCGCGGATAGACAATAATAAACACAAAAATTCTATTTTATCAGTATAATGTACATTTATGTAAATACGGATTTGGATGAATTGTTTTCTCAGGAGATACTGACAAATGTTAGACATTAGAATTAAACATAACCAAAAATGATAATTTTAACATTGCGACTAACAAGGTGCTTCATTCTATGGAAAGTAATAGATCCTCTTACCATAGACAGCATAGATAAAAAAATATGAAAGATGTCAATATACGATTTATGTTTTTTTTCTTATTATATTGATATTAAAAACAGGTTCGACAATTTCACTCCTTTTTTTAAATTCCGGATAATAAATGGGAAATGCAATATATAATAATAATTCTATTAACTTTTTATTGGCAAAAATTGCGACCCTTCGCAAAATATCGTTCATTGATTATTCAATTAAAATAAATACGTTACTAAAAATGTTAAAAGGACAAATAGACATAAACCCATCAAGTACTTATCTATTGTCAGTAGACTGCTCAGATTTTTCTTCGGTATTTATCTGTTTTTCTCATTAGCGAATTTATAACGAGAACTATTTTTAAAATTTATGATACGTACTGATGATTAAAGTATATAACTGTAAAACTGATGAGTTTCAGTTCATAAAACAGTTTCGGGAATAATATAAAATTATTTAATAATTAATATAATATATATATCAATGAAAACATGTTAAGAATAAATACAAATTAAATATTAGGAGAACACATTAGGAGCAAGCGGTCAGTGTGATTGGGGACCTTGAATCGGAACGGTTAATCGCTGTTATCAACATCGAAGACTCCGTGAGTCTATATGTCGAAATAGTGATATAATTCCATACAGTCCATTGCATCCGGAGGTGATTAAGAGACCTAGGGGAAGCAGAATTCGGCGAGTCCCTTTTTCTTGTTTCCGTGTTTCTGGCACCTAAGGTATGATTCCACCACCACCTTTAACTTTACGAGGTTTTACGGTAAAGTTGACAACCTCAGGAAAAATCCTTAAAACTCACCCTTTCATATCTGAATTCTACTTTAACGAGCTCGTCCTCCGCCTCGATGCATTTCTCACTCTCGCAGTCGATCTCTTCCTTCATGTGAGCTATCATCTCATGATAATGGGAACAGATTTTTCTTTGTTTCTTCAATTCCGCGTCTCGATCTAAAATAAAATCGAAAAGTCATTGGTTTATGTATTGTGAAGGTCGTCGCTTTCAAGTTAATTATTTTGGCCGGTCGAAATAACTCGTGGAGATCGGATCACAAAAGAAGAACATTACAATCCACGACGAGCAGAGAAACAGCATCCGTAATTCCAGGTTAGTGGTGATTTTTCTACCTGCATTGACTTTCATATTATCAATAGGAAACCCAGAAATAACAAGCTATCGAAGGAATTCACTAGAATAATATGAATATTTTAGGTAGTCGGTCTCTGGGTACGAAACGTAGCATACCTGTATCATGTAACGATAGATTATTTGAATAATTTTAAGAATATGTCTCATTGGGTATTTATTTGCATTATTTTTTTATCTTTGGCTATACTGTAATAGACCACTTTCTTATTTTTGATAAAAAAATATGTTTTCAATTTCTAAAATAAGTTAAAACTGCTTGCACTTAATTTAGAATATGGAATTTCGGACAATATCGAAAATCCAAGTTCTTCCATCATACCGTTGTACAATGCCCCAGATATCCTGAGGAAGGTGAAAGCATGGAGGTTGTAGTGGGCGGGACACGTAGCGAGAGTAGATGAGTTTCGTAACACGCATAATTGGTCACGCACATCACACACGAGCCGACAAGATCAAGAACGAGACGTAGTTAGGCGAAAAGTATTGAATGAGATCTGCAAGAGGTGGCTGAGTGCCAGCGGCGATATCAATTAATAGACAATGCTCTGTAGTGCCTGCGGTTATGGACTCCCGATTCCCATAAGACCGATAAAGAAGAAGAATGTGGTATCTTTGAAAGTACCACCAGATTCCCTTGAGGTTTTATCCTCTCTTTGTACTACCGAGTTGCTTTGGAGTGAAACTCAGTAGATCGTGTAACAATATTTATTTATTACAACAACGTATTTACAGTAATGAATATTTATGTAACTCAGATATCGACTAATAACTATTGCGAAGTGGCGATGGAAAAGAGACCCGTTCCCCCAGAGACGGCCTCTTATAAGCCTTGTCACCCACCACTCATCTACATACTCTCCTTCCATACGCACAAATCCAAAGTGACAGTTCTCACAAAGAAGTAGACAAAAAAAGGCTGTGGAGTGATAGCGACTCCACTCTCGTCATTTAGAGACCGTGCAGAGAAGCCGAACGAACTCAGCAAGGCGGTACTTGTAACGTAACTCCCATCAGCCATGATGACGTAGGGTACCGACGGCATGTAACTATGTCAATGCGGATAGAAGAATCACGATTACATTATCAATCGACGCCGCCCAAGCAACAGTTTAGAAACTGCCTTCAATTTCAGTTCGCGCATCTAGTAGTAACGTCTAACTTTATATTGCATCCATAAGTAGTTTTTGTTTTTGTATCCTGCTGCCTGTTACATGTTCATATCCGTATCCTCATATATTTCGAGTCAAAATACACTCAGTAACACAACACGAAGGTATTTGGGTGAATATTGGGCATTCGGTACCCTCACACAAATCACATCATTTTCAAACCAGTTCTGATCTGGAGTCAACACACATCAACACACACTCACATAAACATCCATTCATTGTTCATAACTTTATAACTGGTAACATAACTTCATAACTGGTAACATAACTTCATAACTGGTAACATAACTTCATAACTGGTAACATAACTCATAACTCGTGTCGGCAATTGTCGATGTTTGAGTTATGACGAAATTCGGCTATTTGTGTTATTACGAAATTCGGTGAGCCTTTACAGGCTCTTTTCTAGTAATTATTAAAAATATATGCGCATAAGATATAATTCATTTAAATTGAATACATTAAAAAATATAATATAAATTTTAATGAAATAATTCATTGTTTTCATACTTTTTTAGATATTTCAATATAAGAGACCGAACGTGAATTTTGACATTTATGAAAACGATATATTTAATAAACCATCAAGTCTATAAAAATGTATAAATATTAATTAATAAAAAATACATATTACTGTTTGAAAATTTTGCAATCAATTTATAATCAAAATTTATGGTCTTAATATGGAAATATTTCGAGAATCGGTGTACCAAAGATAATTATATTGCAAAAAAAGATTAAATAGGGTTGCGTCATTATATTTTTTTTGGTTATAATTACAATATATTTATACATTTTTTTAAGGAAATGCTTTAAGATTGAATAGATCTTACGTAATCGAATTTATTAAAAGCAAGTATTGCTATAGTATTTGCATTAAAATTGGAAAAATTTACAGTAAATTGACTCTCCAAAAAATCCAACTTGGGCCTCGCTGCCTCTTAAACAATTGCATTTTTTTTTCTGCTGTCTTGTAATAGGGAACATTTTGGAAATTGATCTTAAAAACAAACACGAATTAGCTGCTTTCAACAGCGATTCAGTTGCGTTAACAGAAAAAAACACTTTTGATCTGTCTAACTATTTTAATCAGCATTTGTGTATTTGAATGTGGTTTTTAGCTCATCGTCGTATGCATTTCTAGTCCCCCGAGAAGGTAAATTTCATTAAAAACTATAATTTTAAGCTTCACATAGGCCTACAAGCAAATATATAATTCAATTATGCTGCTCTTAAGGAAAATAACTTATTGATTTGATATTAGGTTATGATAAAATCTCATCTAATGTAACATTGGACATTTCGAAAGTCACCGGAAAACTTATAAGTTTTTGGTTATTTCGTGCACTTGAATTGTCCTAATTCTTACCTTCTACATTAAGATGTCTCACAGAGACGAAGTCTTGGGCATTACAGGGCTTACGATCTGTCATCGGCTGGCTTATGTGATCACTTTACACAATAGAACGTTCACTTATTTACCCATACTACACATCTATCAAATTTTTTGAAGTTGTATATATTAAATCAAGAGGGAACATTTCACTTATTATTACCAATTATGCTGTCGCCATCTATTGAAATTTAAAAAATAATTATATTCTTTCTTATGTAATAGTGTAGATGTCGCTAAAGCTGAGACTTAATTTACCTTCTAATTTTTTCATGTATGCTTCGTTGTCATCCTGAAGTTTTTCAAAGTCCTTGACTTGCAACCCCTCATCGAGCTTTTCAATTTCCTCCAGCTTGCTTTCTGCCTTGCTCAAAATATTCTTACACTTTATATATTTGTACCTTATGGCCGAACTTTCATTCGTCTTTCTCAATTGACGAGAGATGGCTCTGTCAACCAACTGAAAATTTTTTTATTGAGTTTTTAACTTTTTTTTTAAAACTAAATTTTAAACTCATTTTTACATGATCTAGTATTTTTTCTTCTACAAATGAAAAATAATGCTAAAATATAAATTTTATGAATAAAATAAAAAACAATAATTTAAATTTGCACTCTTCTGGTTATGTGTAAGTATTGCACGCGCGTATGTGTGTGTGTGTGTATGTATGTATGTCATGTGTACAGCTCACTGGGAAGGAATGCAAGAATTAAATTTATTTATACAATTTTAATTGTTAAAATACAATCGTATAACACTGTACATTGTGTTGTGTAGTTATATATATGTATTATTTAAAAAAATATTTTTTTTAAGTAGAAAAACATTTAAATTCATAATATTATATATGAGGGTTTGAGGTTTTTCGAACACGTGAATTTCTTAAATATGTGGTCGCCATGGTTACGAGAACAATTTACTTAAAAAAATATAAACACCTACTTCGGTCGAAAGGCGAGTTCCATTAGAAGTATATTTTAGTACAATAGATGTAGCTTTCTCTAATTCTTGGAATACCATAAATTCTTCTTTGAAAGCTTTCTCTTTAGCTTTTCGAATATTTGCCAATTTTTCCACATCTTCATTTAACTGGAAGGATGGGAAGGTATTTAAAATAAGTGATGTACATTATAATCTTTATCAAAATAATATCTGGCTATTTAAAAAAATCGTCTTCCCACTCACCCTATTTTCTTGAATTTCATTTTCGATTCTTTCTTTCTCATAGAAAAGGAGCAAGTCGTGATATCTTTTTTCTATCTCTTGAGGATCTAATCCAATATCCAATTCGACCGTCTGTACGATCTAAAAATATTAATAAAAAACAAAGTCACCACAACATTAAAACAAAATTACGTACACGGATGATGTAACTTTGGCCTCTTAATAAGTGACAGCTCACCCACACCATCCGAGTTTCGAGACCTCAAAGTTTCATTCGTGTACATGCATACAAAATGTTGATAAAGCTCCTGATGTAAAGTATTCTCATGAGCTCCAGGTGGAGTCAATTATCAAAAACTGACGAATGAAACAAAATCTTGTTACGTAGGTGACATAACGCTTTTCGCCAATCGCGCTGTATGCTGCATACATACAGTTACCCAGTTGAGTAAATTTGCTGCTGTGTTAAAATTTTAATAAGTAATCTAAAAATGAAAAAATAATTTATCATAAGGTATAAAAGATGCTGTCTTCATTTTTCAGTATCATACAAAGCTTCTAGTGGTGGTTATATCGTTATGTAAACCGTTATTGTGACTGTAATTGTGTTAGATTGTAACGAAGATTGGTAACTGATTAATTGTGATTCTTTGAGCATCATTTCTACAATAGAAAGTAATCCACCAACAGTTCAATTTTTTTTTTCTTTTAACGTTAATACATTATTATTGTGAAGTTGCAGTTTTTCAGATTATACGTTCAGCGATATATTTAATACAAATTAAATGTGTAAATGTTATATTCTTCCGTAAATGTTCATCTTGTGTACGGGCTGTTAATGTTTCTTTTTAATAATGCCTCACACAGAAATAAGGTGTAGCTAATTTGAATTTAACAATTCCCAAAAACATCAATAAGTATGAATCTAGAATATCAGAATTTGTTGTTTCTGCACTAAAAATACACTACCCTAGTCTTTAAAAAACAGTACGCTTTCTCCCAATTTGAAAGAAATGACAAAAAAGTGGCTTATCGAAAATAGTTTGTCTTACCTGTAAGTAAAAAATTAAACGTTTAAACCGTGACACTGATTAGTTGTTATGTTTTTGATTATATTAAATGTAATAAAATTGATTTAAATATGCCTGCAGACAAGCGTCCAGCAAAATGTTTTGTGGGTCTAGTTTTAATAACAAAAAAAAAATATAGAAATTAGAAAGACAACCAGATAAAATCAATTTATCGAAAAAATATTTAGTTGCCACCGTGATTCGAACCAGGAAGCCTTCCTATCCGGGAAAGTGAGCAGACCATTACACCATGTCAACATAGTAAATATAAATTGAATTTATCTGTATATCTTTCTAATTGACACATTTAATTTGTATTACATAAATCTTGGTTACCAATTATCGGTAAATCTCAGTAACCAATCATCGTCGCAATCACATAACGGTTTACCATCACTAAAATCTTTTCAAAGAAAATCATTCTCAACAACACCAAGTTCGCATCGCAGACAACATTGTCCTATATGCTTCCCATGCCGCATCAGCAGGATATTTCAAAAAAATCC
Organism: Eubasilissa splendida; assembly: GCA_031772225.1. Lineage (NCBI taxonomy): Eukaryota > Metazoa > Arthropoda > Insecta > Trichoptera > Phryganeidae > Eubasilissa > Eubasilissa splendida. The sequence continues at coordinate 6,650,251 of CM062858.1, read as the reverse complement.
ATAATCCTTAAAATACAAATTAAAATATTAATCCTTGTATAATAAATACCTTTTTTTTCTTAAAGTAATCACCCAATTTCCGCTGCAGAATGCTGCCCTTTGAAGAAAGTAAAGATTTTTCTGCGGTTAGTTCTTTGTACCTTTCAATATACGTATCTCGATGAAATGGAACAGATTCTTTTGAGATAACTGATTCTGGAAAATAAACTCTGAATGAGATATTTTGTAAATCTAAAATTGATACAGTTTGGTAATCCCCTAAAACAAATCCACCGAAAAGAAAAGATTGTCTAAAGTCTAGTTAATTTGTTTCTGGTCAATTATATTATTTTGTTACCTTTGTCACCTTCTTCGCTTTCCAATTTTCTTTCATCGCTCTCTTTTGTGGCATACTCTTCTAAGATCCACTTCTGAATTGCCTTTTGTTTATCATCGGAATATGTGCTCTCTTTGGAAGCAGACTTCTCTGCCTAAATTAAATATTAATATAATTAATTAATTATATGACTCCTTTGTGATACCTATGGTATCTTCATTAGGAAACAATGTATTTTAAAATAAAAAATGCAAGCATAGATAAAAAAAAAACTATAAAAGTATAAGTGGTGGGAACTTAGGGTGGGAATTAAGAACCACTGTGAAAACAAATTTAAAATGTGATTATTTGAAAAAAGGTTTTGGTTATTTGTAGCACCTAATTACAAAACCCCCAAAAATGGCTTTATGTGTTTTTGAGTTATGAATGAAAACATATATTTTGAAAGCAAATGTACAAAATGTTTGTTTTTTCTGTATATATCGTTCTGGCAGTCATGCGTGATCATTAACGAGCATTGTGATTGGTTGATTTAATTTTTATATACGGGGAATACCAACTTATACCACGTCTGCTTTGGGGTATTTTGGAACAAATCCTGATTTTGAAAAACATGAAATATTAATGGATTTATGTGATTTTTGCGAGAAACAATGTGCTCTGCATATAGCTGACAAAAAGTTTACAAAACTGCACAATTAACTCAAATTATCTGAAATACGTTTTAGAGGGTTTTATAATTCAGCTCCACATTTATATAATTTAATTTGCTATTAATACTTTTCATATTGCTAAAATTTCTAATTTATCAAGTATTTGTATGTATAATTTCTAAACCCTTGTTAATGCCAAAATAATGCTTTGTTTCCAAAAAATGATTGGCGAATTCAGAATAGTTGTTCCTATTTAGACACCTCAAGTACTTCTTAATATTCTAATATCAAAATTTCTGCAAGTTTTACTTATATAAAAATGATTGCAATCATTGCAAATTATTTTGTAATGATTGATAACAAAGTTATCACTTCAAATATATAAAATACTGCAAACATAACACATACGGATTATTGTAAGATATTAGCTATATTGAACAATTAGTTAGTACCCACATTACACCAAATAGGTTAAATAACTAGACTCGAAGTCTAGGCGGTGATTTGTCTAGTGATGACCTTAGCCGTTATTTAATTTAACCGTGATTGTTGAGTGTGATAACGAAATTTATATCCCATTCTAACGATGATTGATAAATGATTATTCGTTATTTGGTAAGCAATAACTGGTGTATTGGAAACTAAATATCCAACAGTAAAACCTCAGATCAAATCATTGTTCCAATTGAGCACTGATCAACTGATCATACAATAACTACAATAGTTTAACTCGGAAATAGATTTGACGCTCGAGCAGCGACAAATGAATATCAGATTAACGTACGTTGTTTAGTAAATAGTGATTATTAACCTTTCCCAAACCATGCAGTAACACAGGTCTACATCATAATTAAACCTGTAGTATTTCAATAAATACACGTAATATAAAATGCATATTTCAGATAATCCTAAAGAAAATATTATCGCTTAGGAATGACTAGTGAAAATCCAATTATAAAAAGGGAATCGTACAAAAATAATTACTTTTTCCATTCAATCCGTTTTAAAATTAATACGTTGGTAAAAATATCATTTGTGATATGAAAGACTGAGATCACACAATATTTTCACAGTGAAAAGAATAACAAACATACAAATATAATTGTTTTTTTTTCACTGATTAAACGAAGAGAAATAAGAAGAAATGACACATTGTATAGGACTTAATGAATCCTCTAAATTATTTTATTAATCATATTTTCAAAATTGAATGCTTAATATTTAGAGTAAATTTGTGCCATTAAACCCATTTAAGCTAATTAAAACATTTTTTTTAACTGCTATTTACGGTAACACGTGTTGACAGCATGGCTGCGTTCGGATATTTTATATCATGGTATGGTAAACATTCTAACTTATTCTACACATTCTTATTGTGAAGTTGTAATTATGATGTCTGTGATGTTTTTTAAATGCTAATTTAATGTATTAATTATAAATATATACAAATAAAATCAATTTTGTCGAAAAATATTGTTTTTGCGCTACCGGGATTCGAACCTGGATCTCTATTTCCAATCCGAGGAAGTACACTACCAATTGTGTTATAGTGCCAGTATTTTATATGTATATTTTTATAATTAATACATTAAATTAGTATTTTAAATAGTGATTATTCACTAGTGACACTTAGCGTGCTGTTATTCGCTGAAAGTACGCATTTTGATTAATCGGTCAATTTAAAAATGATAATGTATACTGTTAAACCTTGTGCATCAAACTAACTCGACTTTGTTTCCCGTCTACCTCCAAAGCCGGTTTTAATATTTTACTGCGTAAGAGAGCCGACTTCACCCCTAGCTTATTTGCACATTTTTGCATAAAACACTGATGTACTAGGGTGTAAATATTATTACATTATATTACATGAACTGACGTCGTTAACCATTATCATACCATGATATAAAATACCCGAACGCAGCCATGCTGTCAACTCGTGTTAGAATAGTTAAAAAAATGTTTTTATTAGCTTAAATGGAACGAATTTACTCTGAAGATTGAGCATCCAATATTGAAAAAATGATTAATTACATAATTTAGAGCATTCATTAAGTCGTATACAATGTGTCCTTCCTTCTTATCTCTCTTCATTTAATTAGTGAGAAAGAGACAATAATATTTTTGTTTCTTCTTCTTTTTACTGTGAAAATAGTGTGTGATCTCTGTCTTTCATATCACAAATTGTATATTTACCAATGGGAAAAATAATTGTTTTGTACGGTTCCCTTTTCATAATTAGTTTTTCACTAGTCATTCCTAAGTATTAATATTTTCTTTAAGATTATCTAAAATATTAATTTTATGTTGCATGTATTTACCGAAATATTACAGGTTTAATTATGATGATAGACCTGTGTTACTGCATGGTTTGGGAAAGGTTAATATGAAGTTCAAAAGATTTTTAAGGCGACCTTTTGACGAGATGACAATTTACTCTGCAGGAATAGATATGATGACGATTCTAATAAGATTTATGGCCTGTGTGTACTTGGGGTAGTTCTGGTCAATACACTAAGGCGATTTTACTGCCGAGATTTAATCTGAGATCTGATGTGGCTGTCTCTATTATATCTATGCTGAACTGATTAAAAAATATTCAACTTTACCTCTTCCTCACTTTCAACGGCCTCTTCTTCGACAGAAATCTCTTCCAAAACTGAGAAAATAATGTTTTATATTAATATTTTCAACTATAAGTTCATAATATAAAAGTTACTTCAATAAAGGGTCTAATCGAGTCGGGTTGAAGATTATTTCTGCAAAAATTGAAGTAATAATGTTGGTGGAAAGATACCAGAAATACGATGACAAATTAAAGTAAATTGGAGTGAAATTCTTTAGCAAAGGGAGACAGGAAGATGAGATGCAAAGAAGAATCGGTGTTGCCAGTGTTAAAGAAATCCGAGTTAAGTGTCAAGACCAAACTGATAGTTATTTATATAAAGTCACCAAATATGAATCTTTACAGGGAGAGTAGGATCAAGAATCCAGTATACCGAAATGAGTCATCTTAAAAAAGTAGAAAAAGTTTTTTACTGTTTCTGAGGTGAGTTTATAGAACTTCATAATCACATATAATCACGTTTCACCTTGTAGATCAGATTTATAATGCCCTTGCAAGGCGAAACGAATAAAAAAAACAAGTGTTTTGTTTTTACATATGGGAAGTAGTAGGAAAATTATTATTGAACCGAGTGAGAAGTACCGATATAAGGGAGACTGTCGGCACGAAGCCTCTAGTTGTACACTGATACAAATCTTAATTAAGGTACTTGGACACATCTTGATAATGCTGAAAGAACGACTACCAAGGTGTTACTTCATGGCAACTTCGATGGGAAGGGAGTTATGTCGTTGGTTGTAATGCCAGATGGATCAATAGTCGGCTGGAGCTTTAGTCGGCCAGGTGTTTTGTTGCAGACGTATAGCGTGTCGTGACACGTATTTTTACACAATAAACAATACGTAAACAAATTTGAACCTTCTTCCGGATTTTTTTCTTCTTCCGCTTCCTTCGTTTCTATGACTTCTGGCTCAGCATCATCTTCTTTTTTTTCTAAGAGTAATTAAATATTTGTTAATAATAAATTTATTGTATAAAATATATGATTTAACGAAAATTATTTTGTTACATTGTTAATACTACACAATGACAATAAATCTCTGCAAAAGACGCAAAGTTTTAAATGAAAAAATAATAGTATACCTTCATTTTCTTCTACAGCTTGTTCTTGTTCTTCACCAACAATCTGTTTTTCTTCTATAGATTTTTCATCTGACGCTTCTTCTTGCGTCACCTCGTCAATTGTTTCCTCCTCACTCATTTTTCACTTTCAAGATTTATTTACACAACTTAAAACTATTTTAATTTCTCATTTTTTAAATATTTTCAGAGAATTTAGTCTGTTTTGAATTTTTCATTACTTTGACGTATTAAAATCGATCCAAATATTTATGGTTTCTATGGTTACAATATTAGGGTTGTGAACTCTTGAAAAACTACTTGGTTAAAATCAAAATATCATATTATTTTGGAGCTTGTGTGTGACACGTTTATGCATACATGTATATACCATCACACTTCGAGGCAGAATAATGCCCCGTGTCCACGTATGAGATTTTTGACTCGTGACAATCTCAGAGATACGGATTTTGCTCCTAAATAATAATTGGACGGTATGGCTCTGTTACGATAATACCGGAGCCAATTTATGATGGTATTATGATGATAATATTAATAATGACTGAATGTAATAAAATAAAATGTAATTAAGACGAATGGAAACGAGAGTAAACAACTCTCAAAACGATTCGGAATAGGGTGTAAATAAAAAACAATATATATGTAAATTGGACGGATTTATGGAGGGTTCACACTTGCCTATTTTTTGTAAGTTTTCTATTAAGTTGATATCTAAGATTAGGTTAATCATGATAAAAGTCCCAACATTTGTATGAAGATATGGGGATGATAAATGGAAATTATATCTACAATTCTCCTATTTAAGGTTTGTATTTTTAAATGTACCTACGCCTCTTACATCCCAATGATCTTTTTATAATGAGCATTGGAAGCATCCAGTTAGATTCGGAAGGTCTAGTCTCGATTGTTAACGTCTGGGATGAGAAGTGAGTGTTTAGAAACTAGTTTTCGATGGAGCTGTTACAATCTTATTTTTAATTGAGTCTACCGTCTAGTGTGATCCTGTATAACTATAAGTTTACTTTGCAAGCATTTGAAATACATACATTGTGGTTAATTTTAAATAATGATAGTTGTTTAGTTAGTTCGTTTTTTTATCCATTAAAATGTAATTTTTCAAAACTGGTTCTGGTGGAATAAGATCCCGTGGACTGTATCTAGAATGGTTTTAAATATTTGACGCAACCCGAAATGGAAGTCTGAAGGAAACTAAGGCAAATGGATATGGTCTACCTTGTGCTGAAGTCCTGGGTTGGGCGTCAATTGTACCTCCGGTTGACGAGCACGTATATTATGCCGAACCGAGATCTCGATGACGGCACTTTCGAAAGCGATTCACTTCCTCTGCGCGGTCTAAGCGATATGCACGGCGTGTGTGTAGGGCGGCAGAAAGAAGCACAATAAAACCTTAATGCGGGCGACGAAATGTAAGGTAACGAAATGTAGGGACAGGTATAAATGATTGGATGGACGAAAGAGGATAGAGAATGAGTATTCGACTTGCGCCAACAGGTTCAATATAAATAACTCACAGTGGTTTATAAAATAAAATAAAGTTAATAAACTATTAATTACCATGAGTATATATTTAATTTTTTTAATACAGTGATGTGTACATATTGTAAGAGATGCTTTCTGTCTCCTTAACTAGACCGAAATTTGCAGGTTCATCCATTATATCTAAAAAAAAACAATATATATTTTTATTTATTTCAAAAAATAAATAGAGATGCGTACACTGATTACGTGTCACATAAATATTCTTACTATTTTCAAACTAAGTTAAATACAAGTGTCCACTTGTTCTGTGAAAATTTGATTAACTTGATGGTCTTCTGGAACAAGACTCAAACCCCCAACTATTTAGATTACTAAACAAGTATTGTAACCACTTAAAACTATTAAACCATATATAATAAAACTCTATATTATTGAATATGAAATGAAAGAGAATAGGGGGAAAATTGGATAGGGAAAGAGAATTTTGTAGACTTATGTATTTAGATAAAATAAAATAGTATGACATAGTAGTAAAGGTGAAAAATTTATTGGATATCTTGCGAAAAGGGGAGATAGCTTGAGAAGAGACGAGGAAGAGGAAGATCCCCCATCCATTGGACCGACCGAGTGGAAAAGTTAACATGCATTTCTGTGTTGACAGCCCTAAGGTCTGATGGATGTCGGAGGAGCAGCATAGTTAAGAGGGCGGGAGAGTTCTCAGAGATCACGATTCTGTTATGAGAGACCGACGAGAATGATGAAAATAGTATGGTATGGTGTTGACGCAAGTCGAGTACCTACTCCCTGTGCATTTGTCCTTCCAATATAATAAACCTTAATACACCTGTTCCGCTCTGGCTAACTTGCCTTTTGACACCGAACTGTCAAGATCTGTGTTATTTTTCAACTGTCCGAAAGCAGCGCCGTGCGTGACGCTAAGACCACGAAAAAGCGGCATTCTTCACAGCTCCGGAAGTGCAGTGATATCTCGGTTTTTCACAAAAAACGTGCTAGTCAACTAGAGGTGGAAACGACGTCCAACCCTGGACTTTAAAGCAAGGTAGGCCAGATCCATCTGTCACTATTTTCATTCGGGTTGAGTCAACTAATTGATACAGCCTACGTGATCTTATTCCATCTTAGGTCATGATCAAAATAATACACATCTATGATGATTCGTGTTCAGATATTTCAATATTCACCATAAGTACATTGAGTATTGGAAAGAATTGAGAGAGTGACGTAAAAAAAGTGTAGTACCTACTTAGAAAATGATGCTAGTTAGAAAATTATCTGACAGGTGTCACTTTGCGTCCAGCTCACCGTATACACAATTATTATGACAGTCAAAAAATACACTTTTTCTTTCAATTAAATTTTGCTTGGTGATTTGATAGATGTGGATTAACATTTTTAAATATTATGAATTAGGTACACTATTTTAAATTATTAAATTAAGAATAAAACAAGAGAAATAACGTAACATTGTATATCACATTTATTAAAATTTATTTAAAATACCTAGGTTATAATAACACCAAAGGAAATATTATTAACAATTTTTGAACAATAACGAGAATAAATTGTGTTGGAAGGAGTGGGATTTCCAGGTAATAACTTAATGTTATATCATTTTATTTATTTATCACAACATATTACATAATTATTAATAAAAACTATCTATAACTACTAATAACATTTACTGTACAGGCGTCATGTTCCTACTTCGCTTATTCGTTTTTTTTTTGTGTTTTTATAAATTCAATAAATATTTTTTATATCCTGATCCTAGAAGCTATAAATGACAGTGCAGAATATAGCTATTTTTGCTGCAACTAAAGACCAGAGAACTTATTATCTAATGTATGTGTAATGTTGGTAATAATGCCGAAATATAGGTAATAATAATTTGATACAGTTGGTGACTTTTAATTAGTATTCCCGAAAATAAAACGAATTAATACAGTAGAAATAGAGTTATTTTGAATTTTCTCTTTGTACCCGAAGTGGTGACAGTGATTTACGTGTGTTGAAAGTGAGAGTGATGTTCAAAGAAACTCGTATTGAATTAAACTGTTTGCTGAAGTATTGCTTGTCACTTTACATACAAATTCTCAACAAAATGTCAAGCGATAAAGCCGCCACCCAAACTAGAAGCAATGGTCTACCTACGGATGAGCCTGACAGCAAATTTTTAATAAATTATATTAATACAATGGAAATGAATGAACGGATCTACCGCGCAGGTGTTCTAATTTCGAAATACATTATGCTGTCAGAATAAAAACTTTGTAGGATGCTTCTTACACTAGCTAACATGCTCGTTAGCTACTGGTATTGTTGTAATAGTTTATTTTTTCTTAAACAGATTTACAAAAAATAAAATAAAATAGATTTGATGTCTTTCATATTTAAAGTACCTACATACATGCACTTAAATATGAATTAAATAAAAATTTAGCTTTATTTAGGTATTTAGTTATTAGTAATATCGTAAGCCCTGCAATTGCCCATACTTCCATATTTTTCTATTAATAAAAAAAAACTTTGTCTCATGATATCTATTATTTATTTATTTATTTAGTTATTGTTTGCACGCTAAACCATCAACGAACATATGTATAATAGATGGAGGGAAACTATAGGACATTAAAAAAAGCATGAAAATTGGGTGGGAGCTAATTAACAGTCCCCAATAAAAAAATTAAAAATATACTAAAATGTACAAAGCTACAGGAAGCAGAATACTGTCCCTTGAGATAAAAAGAAGAACAAGAAGTAGTAGTCTCAATACCAGGATGATGTGCAGGCTCCATGGCTAAGCGTCACGTGATTATATTTGAAATCATTATATTGGCTAATACAGGTGTGTCGAAGGACGTCAGGGTTGCTCTTGGTTCATAGTATAAAGTGAAAGATGGAGATGTTTATAGGGTCGATACGAACTCTAACCTAATGAGGTTGGCAGGGTTTAGATGAAATGCATGCATACTAATGAATAATAGCAAATAAATAAATAAATCCAGAAAAGGTGCCACCGATAAAGCTAATGATTTTTATGGTTCGGGTTTATACCGAATGATGAAGGATGGAAGAGAGAAGATTCAATGCGGAAGAAAGCTACAAGCTGATAACTGCCAAACAGATGCTCAGAAGTCAAAATAAGACCCTGGAGCATAGACTCGGATCGATAGATTGCCGAGATAAATAAAAGTAAAATTATCGAAATCTATTGTTTGAGATCAAAATCAGTATCGTGGCTGCTCGGAGCCTCGAGTTGTACTGATTGGAAATTTCCGCGGACGCCCAAATGGCAACTGTGCGTCGAGCCCCGCCCCTTGCGTACTGCGCATAAGCGGTGAATGGGGGAACGGAGCTATATGCCGGTTAGACTGATAGAAAAATCATTCCATTAGTTTCGGAGTTATTCATTGTTTTGTGCCGCCATGTATCAAGATTTTTGAAATGTCACCCAGTACTGAAGTGAATTTGTAGACGTATTTACGTTAAAATTAGTGTTTTAAGTACTTGATCATAAAAGTATTGCGATAAAGCAAAGAAAATTACACCGACATATTATCTTTCTCTCAACAATGATTTATTTATCTAAGAAAAATACCATTGCGATCCATTCATTATACTTGTTAAACTATTACACAGCAATATAAAAAACGGGATTATAATAATACAATTTGATTACAATTCTGTCCATAGTTTTCCGAAACAGTTTTCAATGTAGAGAGCAAAGAGTATATCACGAAAAAGAGGTTTTGAACGATTACAACAGATGGCATTATTGTATACATTTTACAAAAAAAATCAGTAGGGGAAACACAAATAAGTGACATAGATGTTGTTTTACTACTAAATATATTAAGCTGTAAGAAAAGTATTCTTATTTTACAATGATTTATTTAAATATATGTTATTCGATAACAGCAGTATAATAATAATAATAATATACAAAGACAAATAATATATTTTGCTTAATAATAAATATAAATGAACTTTAAGCCTAGTTGGACAGGAACGTAATAAAATGATTAATATTACAGCTAATATAATATAATTAAAATAAAACATAATCTCAATAAAGTAACTGTTTTTCAAAGTTTTTTTTTTTTTGAAAGGAAAAAATCTCCCTCGTAAAATCTCGATTTAAAACATTACTTTTTGCCAAAGAGAATTTATAAAAATCATAATAATTGTTTATTATAATTTAATTTGGATACACTGTTTAATTTTGTGGTAGACACTTAATTCATCGCTCATTGAATTAATTAAATTGTAACACTTAATCAACATAATAAATGTGTATTAATTAAGCCATTCTTGAGTCACTCCAAAACAAATATTATTTACTTTCATATTTTGATTATATTTCCTCACTTTTACGTACAGGTCAAACTCCACTATAACTAAATAATAGGGAAAAAATGATAGAACGTCACACTATTTTACCTTGATACAGCACAATAGTATTGTGTTCTTTAATATGTTTTATCGATGCATGATCCTCGTACATTAAAACGACGAAATTTCAATAAAATACGGAAATAACCAGAGAGCTGAAGATGGATGGAACAACTTATAAATCCAGGACAGACGAATATGAAAGAACTTTTTTATAATGAAATTTGACCTGTATACCTATTCATCTATATTTCTAGTCGAATTATTGAGTTAATTACATTATTAATTAAATATAGACCATACAATTACGTCGCATCTCGGTGAGAACACATTTCATCGATTCTTGGTCAACCTGTTTCATCGAAATATGGTCGACCCGTTCCACCGGCTCGCGGTCAAACCGTCCCGTCGAATTGCGGTCAACCAATGTTGTCGAGGTGTTGTCAACCCGGTCCGTCGGTTGACTTCATCGGCCGATGATGGTGGGCTCGTCCGCCATGCCCATCTCCTCAGTCAGGGCTTTGTTTCCCTTCCTCTTTCTGGAGTACAGCATGAAGCAGAAGCCGGCGAATCCGTTCATCGCCAGCACGACCCACGCCAGATAAAGGCTGAAACCGTACCTGTAAATAGAAAATATCATAATATTAAGATATTTAAGTGAGACGTCAAGCAATGCGCGCCCTTACCGATGCACGTACTGGCGCCGAAGGCGGCCCATCCTTTAACCTTCAAGCGGGCGCGGTCTTTTGAAATAACAGTGGTCGCGCGTAGTCGTTTCGACCCTTTTCATTTTTAGGTATTACAAAACACAAATTAATATCAAAATCATTTTTCCAACAATCACTAATCGAAAAATGTAAATTATAAAATCAAAATTTGGTGAATTCAAATAATAGGTTACATAATAGTTTTTTTCTTCTTCAGAGTCCCTAAATTTCGCAGATCCTAGAAGTATTCGCATTATTTCATCGTCTCTAATGTATCTGTGAGTCATTGTTTATAATAAAAATACGCACAACGATGCGAACTTTCTTGACACAAACAGCGAAAAACTTTAGCGAAGAAAGTCACGCGTAATTTTTCGACTCCTCGAACGCTAGGTGCGCGTAACCGATTCGACGCCTGGGAACAACTGAAACAAAGGCTATCTGAATGGCACAAGGTATGCGGGAAAGGGATGGAAATGATTAATTTATATGCGCAATGAACTTATCGCAACCTACTAAAGATGGGAAGTACCTACGATGTGAAAGTATTATTTTATAAAGAAATACTCGCCAAGGGTGGTCTATTCGACGCCGCGCGACCGTTTGAAGGTTAAAGACCACCGGCCGGCCGCAGACTGTTGACAGCTCCTCCAGTTTTTGACATATCGACCCCTTAGAATGACAAGGTTCTAACTAATATTTTGGGCTAATTTGAGTTATGAAATGAACTATTATTTATTTATTCTATACATGAATTTATTTAACGGATATTAAAGGAAATAGTAAGAGCTGAAACTTTCAACTGCATCAGTTATTTATTTCAATTTATGGATCATTATTGTTAATTTACAATGTTTTTATTTTATTTTTAATTTCTTTTTTCTCACAGTGGTCATTGATAATACTGAAAATAGGTTAAGACCTTAAAACTGATCATATTTGCATACTCAAAACAAAATATACATGAATATATGCTGAAATTCAATCAACACTTTTAAGCTCATTATCTCAAAACCTGATGGAACCTTGTTATTCTGAGGGGTCGATATTAATTTTATAAATGAAATAGACTGACGGAAGTACGTAATAAAAGGAGGGCAAAATACTAGGCTTATATAGTCGCAATAATTTTTTCCAGCAGCAATGATTAATATAATTGGAATTTTATGTGAGTTAGGATGTCCACATGTCAGTCTATATATAGTTTATACGCGTGAAGAGATGCAAGATTCTAAGGATATAATAAATTAGTAACTGAAGGTATCTTTTCACAGCGGATAACATAGGTATATCAGGAGGGTTGGGGTGGGTCGGAGGGTTACTCCCCGCGCAACGTCGCACGTATCAGCTAGTATTAAATATATGATAATTATGTTTACACTTTACGCAGGTCCATATTTCAGTGACAACGCAGTTAATCAAAAACGTCATTTTAGACTCTGTATTTTATCTAAATAAATGATCTAAATTTAATACGTGGAAAATGGAAGATTTCGATGTAAGACAGTGGGGTTATACATTAATTTTTTGAAGTATAATAATAGGTGTACCCATAACTAATCAATTATTTTTAGTGTGGAATGTTTGCGTTAGTCTAGCTCAGAGCGTGAACGTGTTTTATACGCAATATTACAATCCGTGGTCTTGTGACTCGTGACAAGTAAATTTAAATTTTTTTATTACTCTGTTGTAAAATGGCGGACAATCAACTAACTGAAGAACACTTACGTCATTGCATGCTGTTTCATTTTCGATCGGGTGTTAATGCAACGGTTAAAACAAAGAAAATTTGTGATGTGTATGGAGACGTATTGAAAGAAAAATAAGTGCCAACGTTGGTTTAGAAAATTTTCCGATGGTGATTTTGACTTGTCTGATAGCGATCGAAGTGGCGCCCGGTAGGGTTTGATAATGACGCTTTAAAAACACTGGTGGAAACGAATCCTAAACTGAGTATCCAAGAAATAGCAAACACTCTTCAGGCTACTTGGTCAATAATTCAAAAACATCTTCACTAAATCGGGAAGGTTTGCAGACAGGATATATGAGTCCCACATTTATTGTCGGAGATGAATAAAGATCAACGGCGTACAATTTGCACATCTATTTTGTGGAGAGAAAGAAGTGATCCATTTTTACGAAGTATTGTTACTAGTGACGAGAAATGAGTTTTGTACAACAACAACAAGCGCACTAAACAATGGCTTTCTCCAAATCAACTAGCCGTACCTACTCCTAAACCATCCCACACTTTAAATAAGGTTATTATGCGTTTGGTGGGACTGTGGTGGCATAATTCATTTTGAACTATTGAAATCGGGAGTAACAGTTACGGATGAATTGTATTGCCAATAATTGGATGGATTGCACAACCAATTGTTGGTAAAACGACCAGGTCTGGTCAACAGAAAAGGGGTAATATTGCAAAATGATAATGCCCAACGCATGCAGCAAGATTAACCCAAGAAAAAATAAGGCAGCTAAGCTGGGAGATTTTACCACATCCCTCATATTCCCCAGACATAGCACCATCCGATTTTTATTTATTCCGGTCCATGGAACACTACCTGAAGAATAAAATTTTTAAAAATGTCGATGATGTTCGAACTCACCTAGAAGCATATTTTTCTTCAAAGGATACTGAATTTTATGAAAAGGGAATTAAAAGTCTACCAACAAGATGGCAAAAGGTCCTAGGTAACGATGAAGATTATACAATCGATTAAAAATAAAATTAAATGTAGTTAAATTCTTCTTTTTGTTGCCACTTAAATAATTGATTACTTATGGGTACACCAATATATACCAGTCCTATTAAATATTTTATGAATAAAGTTGAGTAGTAAGTACCGTCGTAATTTATCATAGGCAATATTTTTTTTTCTAAACTAACTCTGTTAACATCTGTGCTCATTTTTAAAATATTATATAAAGAAGAATTCTTCAGTTGATTGCCAGCGGTTGGACTAAACAGAGACCTTGTGAATTTTTAATATGTCAGAAAAAAGTGTGCATATTCGACACTGTTTACATTTTGTATTTAATAAAGGCCATAATGCAACAGTAACAACCAAAAACATTTGCGATGAATACGATAGGGGTGCCATAGATATTAGAACCAGTTTGTAAAGTTCAAATAAGGTAATTTATCACCCTATTTAACAATTGACGATGATATGCTAACCGCTGTAATAAAAGCTGATCCTCGTCAAAATACCAGGAACATCGCATTGAAGATGGGTATCAGTCAAATGAATGTGGTGAGACATCTGCGTCGCATCGGTCTGGTTTCCAAGTACGACGTGTGGGTGCCGCACGGGTGTTGTTTTTCACCACAGCAATGTACGGCCTTATTAAGCAATGATGACGTAGCACAAATTGACGAAGGTCAACTGGGATGTTTTAAAATATCCACCATATTCTCCTGACCTTGCTCTATCAGATTTTTAACTTTTTTTATCTCTATAAAATTATTTGGATGAAAAAACTTAAAACAAATTAATTGACAGATGGGAGATAATGTAAATTACGTAATATAATTATTTATTTAAGAGAACACATTCTTATTGTGAAGTTGTAATTATTCAGAACATAGGTCTGTGTTATTTTATGTTTATGAATTAAATAAAATAAGATGGCCCTGTCAAATAATGGAACGATTAAAATGTATTAATATCAAAAAGGTAACAAATAGGTTCGAAAATTGTAGCTAAAAATATTGTCGCTGTAGCATAGTTGGATAATGCACCTTCCCCGGTTAAGAAAGAGATTCAGGTTCGAATCCCGGTGGCGCAACAACAATATTTTTCGATAAAATTGATTTTATATGTATATCTTTTTAATTAATATATTTAATTCATATTTATAATTATTTATTTAATTTATTTATTTATCTTTGGTTTTCATTAAAAAATACGACAGTACTCAACCTAAATATAATAATTATACTTTTAACATCTAAACCTAATCATTATTATGAATCATGAATGTCCTACCATGAAATATGTCTAAACGTGTACCAGCGATATTAAAGTTTTGATGTTTATTGATTTAATTATTAATGATGTGTTTCTTACTTTCCTTAACAGTGAACAATATATTTCCAAAATATAATATAAACAAACCAACAATCAATCCTACTGTAAACTATTTCCGTTCAAACATCTTCAAAGATCAGACCGCAGAAGATCAAAACAGCTTCCAATGTATTCTACACTGAATATTTTCAACATACTGTACGCTGATACATATCACATGTATTAATATCATAGGTGCAATTCAACACTTTCAACTGCAATAATCATATTTGAGGTATTAATGGTTTTTCACCTCATATCTAAACTTAACGCTGCTATGCCATACGCTTGATTTTTAATGTTCTATCTTTAAATTGTACTCATGTAATGATAACTGAAAATAATACAAAAGAATCTTATCAACTTTTCGTGATTTTAGTATACTGAAGGTTGAATCAGATCTTATTGTAGATGGTTTATTATAAAGATGGTTATACAATTAGTTATCATGCGAGAACCTACGTGTCGTTAAAAGTCATTAAGGTAAGAATTACCCGCGTATACTAGCATTACTGTTAAGCGGGTATGAAATTTTTTAACAAACTTCCCACTTTCGAAAGGAAAGAAGTATAATTATATGAAATACAAAGAAAAAAATCTTTCATACATTGTTAAGTAAAGTTACACTATCTCTTGCACGTCATGAAGGTTATCTCCGTTTTTTCCTATTTACTTTTAGAATTTTTTATATACACCTACTGGCATACTAAAGCTATCGGCTAGAATAATAAATAGCATTAGTATGCTACTGGCATACTAAACTATAAATAAAGTATTAGAGCCAGAATATAAACGTAAAGATTACCATTCAAAAAATAAATGATTTAAAAAATTTAGAACATTTCAGAACGCTATATACGTAAATCACGTCTACCTTGCATCTTACAAATAATATAATGTTGATCAGACTTACGAGTGGGTAGCTCCTTTAGGATGCGTGTAGGAAAGGTTTTGCTTCTCATATTCAACCGAAGATATTAAAACTTGTATCACGACCAAAACCGTTGCAGCTGCAAAGAAAAATAGAGTTTTATTATAATATTCACGATCAATTTAAAAAAAAAATAGAGTTGCATACACGGAATACATGTCATATCAATATTATTACTATTTTCTAACTAAGCTAAATGTTTGTACTATGAAAAACGAGGCGTGAACCCCCGACCACTAGATCACTAGGCCAGCGTCTTAACTACTATAACTACAAGCTTATAAGTTACTTTATACTATACAAACATTAGATTATTTTCATTACTAGTTTCAAGAGGTGCAGTCCCTCTCTTCATCAGAATTAATAAAAACAATTTGGAAACCACTGAAATACAAAAGAATTTAAATTCGTAGAAAACACTAATTAACCACATAACATACCATAACAGTTCGCCTTTATTGTCCATATTCCCGTTAACGACCGAAATTTTCCCCTCTTATCAAGCCCCGCCCCATTACCCGAATAGACTACAATTCTGTATATAGTCTAGTTATCACCTGATAATGATAGGGACTGCACCTCTCGAAACTAGTAGTGAAAATAACTGACTAAATAACGTGTGTGTAGTACAAAGTTTTATTGTGAATATTAAAATTACCATGTTAATTAATGATATTAAAACTAGGGTTATTAATTTTTTTTTAAATGAATACATATTCTATATTTCAATCAACACATTGATTCCAAATTATTAATTATGAAATGTCCTTAGTATGAGGTCTACAATTTATATGAATAATTACAAAGGTATATTTAACGCTTGTGGATAGTTCAAGAAGCCAGACGTCATTTAGTAGTTAAAGTAATGTTTCTTAAATAAAATTTATAATAAATTTGATTCTTCAAAAAGATCCCTAACCTTTCAAACTATTATAGCTGTTCTTAAAAATATATTATACGAGTATAAAAAAAATGACATATTTAATAATATATATTTCTAGTATTATTATATTATGTATTATATAGCAACAAGTTTATATTTGATCACTAGCAAGCTAAAAAAAAGTATAACATACAATAATTATGTTTATATATCTATTTTAAGTTAAAGTCATTATGTATTCAAAATAAATAAATATTGTATAATGAAAAATATTTTGTGTATGAGCAAATACATATATTTGTACTAATAAAAATACATTGTCATAAGTTATAAGATATAAAATATTATTGTGAAGAGACAAAAACGTAATTCAATTATTAAGACCGGAAAAATATTAATGTTTTTTTAAATGTGCTAATTTAGGCATTTTGTATGTACAAGTAGAGCACATTCTTAATTCACACTATTTGATTTGTTCGTCATTATTCATCTTGCAGGTCCCCCAGCATTGTCAAGGGAGCATGGCAAGTGTCAGTTTTAAAACGACAGCAAATGTAATTTGATGAAAAACAGGTAAAATAATTTCAACACACATTTTCTCTCTCATATTTTCAATGACGTAATGAACGATGGTTGTTACCTGTTATGAAGTGGATTCCACCGGCCAGCCTCTTGAACATGTACCTCGGGTTTAGGAAGGTGTAGATGGAGAAGCCAAAACCCATGCACATCACAAAAAGGCTGATGATGGCGAACGACACTTCCGTTCGACTGTAATCTATGGAATGTTAAAATTATTAAAATATATGTATGATAAACGTATAGCTATTATCATGACATAAAAATGACAGCTTTGATATAGAGTGGATAAATTAAACAGTGTATTTTTAAGCAATATTTTTTTTATATAATTATAATAATATATTTTTATTTGTTATAATATAAATTTAAGTCCGTTTCATTTTTAATCGTTTAATTTGTTTAGAAATTTTCTATTTATATTATTCCAAATCCATTTTTTTTTGTGAACTAAAAGTAGGTAATCAGATTTTAAGAGTGCAATTTCTGACGTGAGTTTATGAAATTTCACTCTTCATTGTTATAATTATTTTTAAATAGACTAAATAAGCACGAAAAAATTTCCACTAAAATTTTAAGTTTTTAAATCTAAAGACCTTTAATGTTTAAATTATGGGATTTACTATAATGACATTTTAAATATGTTAGTAATATTTGAATTACTGGATTTTTACCTACAAAAGCAATGTTATTAAACAAATATCAGATATATCATAGACACAAAGTTATTTTTTTAATATATATAACGGAAAATATATAGAAGTTTTGTGTTCTTGGACATATTCAAATATTGCTAATATAATATACTGGTCAAAATAAGAAAATATATTAAAAAATTTAAAATATTATTTATTCAGGCATATTCTAGTATAACATGTTAAAAAACTTTTTACAGACAAAGAATATTGCCTTAAAACAATTTAAAAAAAATCAGATTCTCATAGTGATGACATATATGCTGTTTAAAAAAAGGGAAAAATGAATTTTCAAATTTGGTCCATAGATGGCGATGATGTAGTGGTACTCGAAGCGAGTCCATATACTAACATATATACAACTTTAAAAAATTTGATAAATGTGGAGATTGAAGGGTGAGAATTGGTGAACGTTATATATAAAGTGATCACTTGAGCCAGCCGAAGATAGGTCGTAAGCTCTGTAATTACCCAATACTTACATATATTTTGAATTAAATATAATAAAAAATATCTTTGTCTCTATGAGATATCTTATATTTGTTTTTTAAATATGATTTTTAACATTTTTCGATAACGAGTGTTTAAATGCAGGGAAGCGTTTGAAATGATTTAAAGATAAAAATAAAATATATAAATCTTAAATTAAAAGTGAAAATTTTGTAAAATAAATGAACAATAATTAGATGTTCAAATTATACATATAAATAAACATTAAGCATAGCTTATATATTAAATAACTTATACAATGTCTTTAACATTCTGTATTATTTTTTTCTTTTATTTGTTTGTGTCTATCATGACACGATGACCCATTTTTAAACATGATAAATAATTTCTCTATTATTATGTCTATCAGAATTTATATAATTTATATTGTAATTTAATTGTAATGTATTGTACTATACATGATAAAAAAAATACTAATATTAGAACTCAAACTACAGTTTACTACTGGATTGAATTCTACGGAACTGACAGTATTATGTTTTGTAAAAGCTCGCTTGCGTAGCCCCACTCGGAACTTACTTACCGATGTTCTCTGAGTATAGTCGTTTTGTGTGAAAGCACTAAAATTCACGACGGCTAAAGCGTCGGTCCAGTAAAAACCGAGAAATCTACATATTCATATTTTTAAACAAGCCTTTGACTTCTGTAAAAGTGTACTTTTATGGTTTTCTCATTTTAATGAACATATTGTATACAATATTAGGATGATATAGATTGAAGAAGCGTTCATTGTAATGAATACAAATACTTTTATAATTTCTAAAACACTTAAAACAGAATAATTTTACACATTTAATATATAAAGGATTATCAAAACAAGCGTGATATAATTTTAAAATCGAATCAAATTTTAAAAAACCAAGTATGATTCCAATGATTTTTTCGATGCCATTTTCATCATCATTTTACCAGTTCATTTAAGAAATTCTATACGAATTACAAATGCTTTTAAGATAAGATAATAGTTAAATTCTTGTAAATACCAGAGAAATAATTAAATACGTTATTTGGTACATAAATCGCGTGAATATAAGAGATATGACAATTCAATTATTGATTTTCCCGCATTCGATATAAGTATCAAAAATAACTCGTGTCTAGAGTCTCATCCAAGTTTTTCATATTAATATTATGGAATGAGTGTTGTCATTTGAATTAATCCACCGAAAATTAAATAATTTATTGGAGTACCTAATTCACATATATGAATATGTATTGAAATGAGAGAATGTACCTACATATATTTTAATGGTCGCTTAAATCAATGTTATAAATTTTAAATTATTATGACAGATTTAATTTATTATTTTGTTTAATATTATCGATTTAAAACTGTTTTATAATTACATACTATTTATGAAAGAGATAGCTAGTGTTAAACATACAAGTGTTATATATAAACGAAATATTTCATTGCGACTTACATAAAAATAACGTACAAAAAATATTTACTTTGATCAAGAAAACGTTTTAAACATTTAATTTATAAAATTTCCTACTAATATTATGAATTAATTAATTCATATTGTGGATAAAATATAAGTGAAAACATATATTTTCGGCATTTTTCAAAAAAATTACGACCACTTCATGGTCGGATAGACCAGCGAAATGATGTGAAAATACGCAATTAATAGGATCGATTTAAATATTATTTAGTAAGAAATAATTTCGTTTTTAATATCAAATTTGATTTAAAACAGTAAGTGAAGCTTCAACGCACGTGAGTAAATACAATATATTATTTAAAAACGTATGTTTTTCACTAAACCAGTTTTTTTAAATGTTTATAAAATTGAATTTTTTACATTCTGTTAATTTGTCTCACTCGACATTTGTTTTCGTAATCTTAGCTTCAACATTTTAAGAAAATATATTTCATTTATGTAAGCATTTTCGATATTGAGATAATTTTGTGGCACGCTGAAAATGCATCTAATGGTCGCGGTCTTTCTTATAATGCTTGTATTGTCTCAATTACAGCGAATAACATTCAGTTTATTAGTTTTAAATGAGTATAAAGGTCTTATCTAAGTAATAGTTTAAAAAAAACTCAAATCTAGTGTATAACTTATTGTTGGTGTTTCAATGTAAAACTCTTCATAATAAAATGGCAGATTAAACTGAATTAAAATAATAATGACAGCTGATAAAAAATTAATAAACATTGCTACTATTCTTAAATTTTTTCTCATTTATTGGATAACTCTGTGACTTATTTTATTAAATCAATTAAGTGAATTCCGAATTGCGCTGCAAAAAAATATTAATCAATTTATTTTTCTTGTAAAAACCCGA
Source organism: Eubasilissa splendida (assembly GCA_031772225.1). Lineage (NCBI taxonomy): Eukaryota > Metazoa > Arthropoda > Insecta > Trichoptera > Phryganeidae > Eubasilissa > Eubasilissa splendida. The sequence goes on along the minus strand of CM062858.1, from coordinate 6,628,987 downwards.
GAGAAATTCAGCACCGGATATTATTTCCGATGGAACATCAAACGGATTGGGAAATTTGAATTATTTTTTGAAAATGTAACTCTTGTTTTTTTTTCAGTTCGTATTTATTTTTCAACGCCAATACAAAAGTATGACAATACGATGTAAAGACAATTTGGTTCTTGAATAACTTACTTAGAATAGCTGTGTCCAAAGACGGATCACTTCTCATCCGTTGGTCCGTGGGAAACATCTCGTGATACTTGCATCTACCTGAAAGAAAAAATATGCAGAAAAATAAAATGAGTAAATTATTAATGACATAATAAGTATATAGATGGATGCCAACGTGTAATACAATAGTAAAATTTCAAATATATTTTGAAATTGTTGACTTTAATGCAGATTGTGTTGAAATATGTGGAAAAATATTCTGTTTTTATGTAATTTTACTTCATTAGAATAAAATTCAGATATGCCTGTTTTAATATATTATGAGCATGTATTTGGGCGATGTAAACCCAGTCGTAACTCAATTTTAACAAAAAAACCAGATACTTCATTTTGAAAGATGGACAACGATTTATACTAATGTATCATATTTAAAATGTTATTTAGTTAATAAAATTATATCTTAATAATATAGAAAGGAGCTTTAAAATGGTTTAACCAACATTAGATTTATTTATTATTTCATTTAGAAATACAACATTATTAACATACCTTACTGTGTACATATATATATATATATATATAGGGAGAGATCGTTTACAATTTTGAAAAACATATTGTAAAAATACAGTTAATAATCCTACATTTTTTTTTAAATAGAAGAACAATAGAGCATTTTATAGAAATAAAATATAGAAAAAAGTTACAACTAAATAGAGAAAAAAGTAAAATAAGAAATTAACCACATTACCTTAAAAATGTGTTTTGATTGCCATCATGCTACAAATTATGTGACTATTGATAAGATCCAATTAGCAAAGTTAATTTTTTATATACTTTTTTTGTTAAATTGCTTGATTTTTAAAAATGTTTTAGAATATTAATTTGCAAAAAAAAAAGCTTTTTTATGTCAAGTCATGATTTATGTAGGAAAAGGTTAGGGAGATACAAGCAAATGTCTTTGATGCGGCTTTTTAAAACTGGTAGCCATTATATATAAAGAAAAGCCTTTATCGAATACAGAGTACTTTTTGATGTGAATACGTTTTAGCTCGCTGCAAGACCTACGAAATCATACTAGTTATCACGGTGAATATTGTGACGTTATAAATTAAGATCACGTTCAAAATTGCCCTGTCACTTATTTTATAGTCAAGTACCTCGAAATTCAGAAATAATTGCCCTTAGGTTGGTATCGCAATCTGTTTCGTAAGATATAAAAACGGTGACCGTCTATGGTTTTTTTTCAAATCATCGAGAAAGCTGTAAAATTTGGTGATTCAATAGCCGCGACCAGCGTTACTAAGATGTAGCTGTGTGCGATCCACTATAACCAGAAGGAAACAAAATGTTTTCCTTTTTAACCTTTGCTTTCATCGACTTTGATTTAGTCGCCTCACTGTAGACAACATTTTTCTGATATGAAGTGATCTTCAACAAATTCCGCTTACGAATCCGATCGCGTCGGTCTGGATGCTGAAAGTCAATCACGATGAAAAGCCAAGGAGAAGAGATCCATCTATTTTAACATCTGGTTGTCACCTGCATGAAGGACGTCGAACTCGCGCCCATCCCGACGAGATGAGGATTTGTCAAGTAGATTGTATTTATTTTGTTAATGTTACTTTTCTGATTAGAAGCCAATTTTATAAAGAATATCATATTTTTATTTATCACCTCCAGCTGTTACTTATAATTTTTTCTCAGTTCAGGATGAAGGCAGAATGTGACAAAATAAGGTAGGTATGAGTTGCTGAGGTGAAGAACCCGCATATAATTTATTCAGTACCTATAAACGTTAAACTTACAATTTGACACTTTTTAGAAATACGTATATACATTCGAAAAGACACAACATTCGCATGTTCGATTAATAAATTACCTCTCTTTGACGTTGTGGTATGTAAGAAAAGAACTTATTTGTAAATACAGTACCTGTATGAAAGATTCGTAAAATTTTGAAGTAAAAAATAATACATATCTACTTACAATACAATAGTACAATACTAACCAATCATGTAAAGCGACAAGCAAAAGTTTTCTAACAAATTTAATTTTAAAATGTTAAAAATCAATTCCTTCCTTCTCATTAAACTGTACACATAACACACATGCGCGATGCTTACATATATCAATTAAAGTACTAAATATTCAACTCAATTATAAAATTACAATTATTTTTTCTGTTATAACAAAAGATTTGGTTAAGAACACATGTTATGGTGTGAAGTTGCGTTTTCAGAACATGCGCGGACTAACAAATATATAGACATGAACTGATGGAAATTCCTTGTTTTAATATTTTTATTTTGGTATCACTCACGTGATCATTTTAGTACCACTTACGCAATCAAAAAGCTCCGCGACTTTTTTAAAATATATAACTCGAATGGAACGAAAATTTAATCGCTGACAATATGATAGGTTGTCCCATAAGTTTGCGTTTTTTTTATGTTCAAGTTGAATAATTAAAAAAATAGAACACGTAATATTTTTAATCAATTATATATTCTCCATCTTTTTATACAATCATTCTCCACCTGTCAATTAGTTTTATTGATACCTGATTCGAAAAAACATTGTTTTTTTGAATCAATAAATAAGTTAATGTCGTTTATTATATTTACATTTAACACTTACTTAATTTAATTGCATCTCTACCCATTGTATTACAAATGTTTTCAACTGATATTGTCGCATTATGTCCAAGTTGAAACTCACAAAGCATAATATAGTGTAACTGGATTTCTTTCATCTCCACTGCCGTTGTCATTTTAAGGTTGAAAATATCACACCAAAAAAATATCCCGTTATTAACCCCAACTACCGACACGAACACTATTGACGAACATCGAAGAAACACTGAAAATATATTTAGTTTATAAACAGTTATGCATTCAGGCAAATGCAAGATGAAAAAAAACGCAAAGACTTTTGGAACAACCTGATAATATGCATTCATGTAAAAAAATACGTATTGTTTACACAAAGATTATATTTTCGAAGAGTAAATACTTTTACTGTTGCATAAATGTGTCACAAACTATCGGATTTATGTTTCCATAAATAATATGTGTAGAATGCCCGTCGTCTTGCAACAAATGTTCCGATCCCCTCTCTTATATGTACACTTTATTTCATGTCGATTCATTTACTGGTTCTGTGGTATTTTAATACAAATTAAATTGATCAACTAGAAAGATATACAGATAGAATCTAAGTTATCGAAAAAATATTTTATTGTTACCGGGATTAACAAAAATAGATTTTTTCTGTATATAATTTAATTTATATTGAGATAATTGACTTAATTTTATGATATTAATACAATTTTGTGTCGTTATAGGTCGGTACCGCAACTTGCAACGATAACGACCTCATCGTTAATTATTCCGTCGCTAGTCACGGCCGTTACGTCGATACAGTTTAACGCGCCGTTACCTGATCTTGGTAATAATCGGCTGGGTCAATGGCTTCAGCGCCGGTGGCTTTTAATACTACCCTTATAAATTATATACAGTACAGTCTAGATATAATGGGTGTTCCAATAAGAGGTAGCCAATTTGAAATAGCCGCCGTTTTTGAAAGTTGATACTTGACAGTTTACAGAATTAAAAGAAGAAACGCTATGACACGTAATGGTCTGCTATGGATAGTCTCAAAAATATATTACAAGACAGAACCGAGCCCTCATCTTCCCGCTTTTTCTCTATCGTGACGAAGAATGGAAAGGATTGATTCTCTTGAAATGTGACGATGGTGACGAATGCTCTGCAAATTATATTGTGGTGTCGAAACGAGAGGTTAGACTTTATTTAAACACTTTGCAAGAGAATAAATAAATTTATTTAATCATCTACTTCACCTACCGCTATTTCGGGCCTTTTATACCCTTGTGGAGGCCCTGTTTGCGCCTCTCAGATTCATATAAATAAACAATTAACGTGACAAATATAGACACCAATAACACCACGACGCGACGAGTATGAGAAACCAGTAGAACCGTTCACTCTTTTCCCGCCCATCTCCTCGCACACATCTTTTCACACGCTTCTCGACACCGCCCTCATATTTTATTTATCCCTCATTTATATTAAACTTTGTGTAATGTAACAATTAATTTAATTTCAATTGTCCTCCTTTTGTAAATAAACGCAAGTATCGTAAGTACTGTTTCATTCATAATACGCCCGCTCTAGCCACAAATACCGGCCTCTATATTGGTATCATATACATCATACATACAATCCTCATACTGGTGACGAGTCCTTTCGAGTCTACAATAACTAAAAAACACGAACTCCTATACCTTAAATCTTTTGTCTAGGTTAACGTTAACACTATTTGTATTAAGAGAAGATTTTTTTTTGGGCTAACTTAAATAATTTTAATATCGTTTGTTGACCTGGCTTGTTAATGTAAATATTTATCTCTTTATCCTGAGACGTTTTTATCCCAAGTAGGACTAAATGTAAACAATACGTTCCTTGAACTGAGTGATCAGTCTAAACAAACGAATATAATTAGAATTTGTATCGAATCAGTCAAATTTTATAAACTAAATATCAAGTAGCTGGCGTATAACACGCATGCCGTGGACAGCCTGCAAAATTGTTCCTTGACGTTTGATCCCCCGACTAAAATGTTGTAACAACAAAAAAATAGTTTATTTTATCACAATTCTTAAAAGTAATAATATTTAACATAATAACGATGTATTGTGAATATGAAAACATTCTTAATTATCTGGAATTATATGTAATTTCGTACGAGAGCAATATTTGTATAAATTTGCTCCCACCATATTTATAACATTCACGGATGCTGGTATTTAGGTGTATAGGTACTTGAAGAAGCTTTGGGGGATCAATCGTCCGGGGGATCAATTGGCAGAGAGATAACTGTCCGAGGGATCAATTGTCGGGGGGATCAACTGTCAGGGGGATCAACTGTCGGGGGATCAAACGTCGGTACACCCGCAAAATGAGTGCCTCCACCATAGAGAGATTAAATACTGAGCAGCATCTACCCTCATTCAATGTTCCATCTAATTTTGGATCACGGCGTGAACTTAAATATCTTGTGGAATTTTAAACACCAATTATTATTTGTGCACTGGGGAAGATATTAAAAAAAACATTACGATACTAATATAAGACTACTGAAAGGGCCTGAGTTAGCTACTATTGTATCAATACGCATACATAAGTAAAGAGTACTAATAAATATTAACTGTTAAGTAAAGCTGAATACTTTGGTCATGTACTCCGCAGAGAAAAAAATGATCTTTATGCAGGGGAAGATATAAGGCAGCAGAGGCGTGGGTAGAAAAATATTATCTTGGCTGTGTAATCTCAAGAAGTGGTTTAATATTCAAAATGTTGGTGATATTATACAGGATAAATTGACATACTACAACGTCATCACTAACAGTCGAAAAAAGGTAAAAAAGAAATCTTGTTAAAAATTGTGTACGCTACGATGCCAAATCATGTACGTGTGCACACCTTACAAGAAACATTGCTCATTTTTATTTTTGTAATTAAAACTAGACCCATAAAACATCTTGCGACGTTTTGCAGGTACATTTTTATAAATTTTATTACATTTAATATAATCAAAAACATAACACCTAATCAGTGTTACTATTTAAACAATTTATTACAAGTTACATGTAAGGCACATTATTTTCGATAAGCCGCTTTTTTATCATTTCTTTCAAATTGTAAGGACCTAGGTAGTTTATTTTTCAGTGTAGAAACAACAAATTCTAATGTCCTCTATCGGTACTTGTTGGTGATTTTGGGAATTGTTCAATTTAAATTAGCTACACCTCTTGTATTTTTTCCGTGCGAAGCCACACTATTTAGACCATCGTTGTTATATTTTACTTTTATTAAAAGAAACAGTAACAGCCCGTGTACGGGAAGATTTTAAATCCTTAGATATTTTGACTATGTTACCAGACATGAGGAGACTATTGAAAAGTTCACGGTCATCCACCAATAGCCGCAGTTTCATGACTGTTGTCATTGAGAGTAAAACAAAAATAATGATGATGTAGACATCATGTAGACAGGATTCTTTACAAAATAGAGTGATGCACGGTTAAGTGACATTAATTATTGTGTAAGGATATTATAGAAGTAACCTGTTGAGAGGATAATACGAGGTTTAGTGGCGAGAAACAGGCTCTCTGTGTGTGGAACACGCAGTGCGTGAAAGCGTGCTTGCAGACAATACTATCTCATTCCGATGCCGTGCGCAACTACTGAACCTCTCAAACACCACATTACATCGAATTTTGTTGAAAGATCTTATACAATCTAAGCGGGAATTATAAAAACAAATCGGCAAACTATTGTCGGAACATCCTGTGAAACCCGGTATAATTGGAAAATAATGAATATCAGATTTTAAACTTTGATCATTGTTAACTGTTGAGATGAATTCCAAGAATAGCAAATGCTGTAAATAAATATATTCTAAATAATGAATGTTTGTACTATTTAGAACTTGTTTATCACAGGAATTACCGCCTCTTCTCTGTAAACAGAGCTTATTTTGAAGTATTTTTTAATATAATGTAAGTAATGTAATTATCTAATTTTCATTGTCAGAGATGAAATGAAATTGGCGCAAAAAATAATAATAATAATCTGCTGTTTATTTATTTTCATAAAAAAGTTTCAAAATTTGTAGTCGAAATATATAGTTCTTTCCAAATAATTAGACTCACTGTAAAAAATCGTATATTTCAAATATTTGGTTTATTTATAAATTATTCACGATATCCATTTTTTTCAAGTTAGCATCAGATAATGGAGTAGATTTAGATTTTTTTTTCGATGACATATTTATAAATTTGTGTGTCAATTTCAAAATTTTATTATATGTTTGAAATTGTAAGTAAATATATAAATGTTACAAAATAATTTTTGTACTTTGCGATATATATTATATTTTAATTATGATTTAAATTTAAGTTAATATTTATATCAGTTTGGGTTATGGGGAAGACTGCTAATATTAAACTAAATAAATTATTGAAAATACGTGCTGTGTAAAATAATTAAAACCATTGACTTAATAATATCGAAAGTTCCGGAAAATAAATAGAAAATAGAATTTTCTTGAACCTCTTGGATCTGATCGAGAAGATGCTAGTGGCAGGAAACATAAAACAACTCCTAGAACAGACCGGAAAATTAGAGAAACATGTCTTCATAATAGAAGAAAAACAGTTCACCTTATATTTACTGTTTCCGAGGTAAGTTTGTAGAACTTCATAAGCACACATGTGAAAATAAATGTATCTCTTACCGTATTATTTTTTTATGTTGTAAAATTATATAGCTATCCTTTTCTACATATTATCTATGACTTAAAAATATCATTAGTGTTGAAACAGAATGGTTATTTAGAATAATTAGAAGCATTTAAAAATGTATGGAAATCCTCAGAATTCAAATGAATAATGTTGTCCCTTTTCATCTCATACATATAAAATTATATACCTGTCCTTCACTATAGATATAAACACAAGTTGTTGAGTTAAATTATTACATTAATAATGCACTTACAAGGCGTAGCGCGTCTCAAGTAAATTAAACGAGTAGAATAAATAAAACAAGTGTTTTATTTTCACATATGTGAGTTTACCTTATATAGCTCAACAAGTAATTAGAGAGGGTATTAAAATATATCAGTAAACAGTGCAGTGACGCCTGAAGTAATTTGCGCTAGAATCACAAAGGTCCGGTCAAAAACCAAAATTAATACCAAACAATTAAAAAATGTTTAGAATGGGCAAAAGAAATACAAAAAAGGAAAATACAATATTTTGAGTATATCAAAATCTTTGCAGGAACTAATTATTGAAATATTATCCTCTGGGAAATTGTCATACAGATATAGATGTCTCACAGAGACGAAGCAATTATTTTTACAGGCTGGCTTAAGTGATCACTTTACACAATATAACATTCACTTATTTACCCATGCTACCACATCTATCAAATTTTTGGAAGTTGTATATATGTTATCATGTTGGAACATTTAAATTATTTATTACCAACTATGCTATCGTCATTTATGTTTTTTTTTTTGAAAATTTGATATTCATTCTCATGTAATGGTATAGATGTCGCCGAGACTATTTTTTTTTTGAAGTATAATTTACTAATATCCTTTATGTGTATATATGAAATTCATTTGAATTATTAATATATTCTAGAATACGTCTGAAAGGGCAGTATTTTTAAATTTTTAACTTTATATTTAGACCAGTATATTTCACAATATTTTGAGTATGTCCAAATCATTGCAAGAACTAATTACTAAGATTTTGTCCCCTGGGGGAATGACATAAAGAATATCTTCATCTATGTGAGGTATCTATATCTTGAAGTAAAATACAAATTAACTACGAAAAATATTTTATTCCAGTCTTCAAAAATTGTTATTATTATAATTTAACGGGCTAGTTGACATTTGTTTCGTTATTAGTGATATTGATTGACTGACATTCGACGTCTTATGTATTACATCTGTGAATAAATTTGTTAATTACTTTTGAAATTAGCAAAATTAGCTTTGTGGTTAAAATTAATTATTTTTATTTATTAACTTTGATAGAAAATGGTCATGGTTTTGATAAAAAATTGGGATTGTCAATTTTGCATGTAAACGGTGTTGGTCAGAAATTAAATAATTTGGAATCATTGGAGATAAATAAAGCGTGTAAAAGTAATCAAAAAATTATAAACCACCAAATAAATTTAACTACGAGTCCCATTCTAAAAATTATTCGAGTAAATTTGTATTAAGTAACAATTTGAGTTAGGTACTAAATTTATTTTTAAATAATTGTTCTTATTTTAAATAGAGATTCTAGTAACGAAACAATAACATATATTTTAAATTAGTATTGATATTCTGAAGAAGAAAATTGTATTTTTAGAAACCGGTAGATGTGTTTAAACTCAATAAGTGGTTAATAAAACAATGTTAACAAATACAAATTGTAGTTAATTAATTGAATTAAAATTGTATCAAATAATTTAGATTTTCTGCACAACTCCCGTTATGACGTATCATAATCAGCCATTTTTCTGTCCATTGCTGGATGATAAAATATTTTTTTAAATTAGTAAATTAGCAACATGATATCAAACAATTATATATTATCTATCTAAATCACGGTATTTCCAAGACAACGAAGGTCAGGTTTGTACAGTCTGTTGGATTTTATATTTTTATATGATGTGGAATCATGAACCCTGAAGGCAAGTGAGAGAACACGGATTAATGTTTTTGATATGTCGTACTGGAGACGCATGTTGCGTATACGAATCAATGTGTCCAGGAATGAAGAGGAAGATCCCTCATCCATTGGAACGACCGAGTGGAAAAGGCAACTGACACTTCTCTGGTGACAGCTCTAAGGTTTGCAGAATGTCGAGAAAAGTGGAGAAGCATAGTCAAGAGAGTGATAGTTCATGAAGACCACGATCTTCGGTCATGAGGGACGATGATCGACGATATTCACTACTTGCCTCCTGGTTAGTAATATTTAAATTCTATTATTATGGAATAATTAGAAAACGGAGAATATTAATTTTAATAAATTGACTGTATTTAACGACGTGAGTTTTATATATTATTAAAAACCAACCAATTTTGGAAAAATGCTTTTCAAAAATTAACAACACTGTTTTTGCAGTAAATATTAAAAATAATAAGAATGTCTTCTATCGGTCCATTTTCTTTGTGGGTTAATAGATTTTTTCGGAAAATAACATTCGTCTAGTACGCCGTTGAAGCTAAAGACGACTATATTATATTGAAAGCTTTCTAGAAAGATCAAGTATGTAATCTTTGGAAGGGATTAAAGGCCAAGGAGGCTACATTTTCGTTTATAAAACGGTTTTTTGAAGCTGAACCTTTTGGAAATGGCCAGTGTGCCATTATCGTCGTAAATTTAAAAAAAAGGTATTACATCCTAGGCATATTATAAAAAAATGATAAAATGTATTATATTGTATCATAATGAGCATTAGAATAAAGCCTATAACTGGTGCGCACGCACACAATTCGGTATCATAGCGCACACAATTTTTAACAAGACTTCTTCTTCATGTTAAATTTTCAAAATTAAAAATCAATTAAATTTTAGAAGCGAATTCCGATCTACAAGATATAGAGATCAAATTGATATCCCAAAACTAAAATATACCGCAACTCAAAATCAATATATTTATCAAGGTATCAAATTTTTTAACAATCTTCCCATCACAATTAGAAAAATTACTGACTATCATAAATTTGTAACTGAAGTTAAAAAAATATGTACACAGACTAACTGAAACATAAATTAACTCGAATATACTCCTTCTCTATACACGAGTCTTACTCTCATAGAGAAGAAACAAATGCTAATATATATATATATCCACTGATTATTGAAATTGTATTATATTTTTAATATTAATAAAAAAATAAATAAAAAAAGTGTCGTCTTCCATAGAAGTTTGGCGACCATGTTGATTTATCTTGTATAGAATCACCAACATTTTAGTATTAAACCACTTCCTGAGGTTACTGAGCCAAGATCATCTATTTCTACCTACACTACTAAGCTCTGCTACCTTCCATCTTCTCATGCAAAAGATCATATTTTTCATTGCGAATAATGAAAATACGATCTAATTCATTCCTTTATAGTTGTTACTATTTAATAAATAAACAATAAAAAGTGGTTCATAAAATGAACTAACAGAAAAAATGTGTCTGCCACTTTTATTTATTTTTATCAATTCTGATTACATATTTTTTATTTTATTTATTCTTTTAATTCTCATTCTTTTTACTTGATTCATTTAATTTATATTAGAAATATTACCTTATCGGCCTTTGAAATGATATAATTTATTTTGTTTAACTTTATTGTATAATTAACCAGGATGAGAAATAGGTTACAAGCATTCGGAATGTGATGCTAGAAAAGGATAGAAAGAAAGAATGACTGAAAGAATTGCAAATTAATGTTCTGAGCGCCAGAAAAAAGGTTTACAATAAGTGCCATAGAAAACCAAAGTGATCAATGGTTATGACAATAAATTATCCTTAGATATAATGCATAATTTATTTGTATATCGTCCAATTTTTCCATGCTAATAATAACTCACCCCAAGCAATAAATCATGGACACAACACAAGACAAACAACGAACATCTACACGCCAGTTCCGAGAGCAACAACGACATTTTATCAAAGATTCTACATGTTCTTAGCTCCGAAACTGTACAGCACACTCAGCACCAACTGGAAATCGTTCACTTCCAATAAGATTACACAAATATGAACCCAATGTATCATCCAATCGGATTAAGAGCAATCAGAAGCATCGCCATCCAACTTTTTTTACATAATCATTATACAGTACCTACACTAATAATTCACTAGTTTTACAATACTCCCACTACATTTTTATCTCTATTTTTATTTCTGTCGAATCTTTATCTTAAATAACACCACAACAGCAGGATAAAAACTGGCTACTTTAACACAGACTTCAGTCTAGCAAAGTAGCCAGGACAATAATGTATATATCAGAGGTGGAGTCTACTCCATTCTACACAATAAACTATGAGTATTTAATTGCAATATAGTTGTATATTATGTTTATCATGTTATATTATAATATATTCACCTCTGTTACAACAAAAATATATATGTCAATAATGTCTAAATAAATATCTCAGAAATCTTATTGAGATAAAATTGAAAGAAGAAGACAAAGAAGAAGGCAAAGATACACATACATTCACCAAATACTTAGCGAGGTGAATGCAGACAACTTCAGACGCAAAGCCAGTATTGCACCACCAAAAACTAAAAAATAGTATCGTATATACATGTTAAACATAATTATATAAAAGTATTGATTTACTTATGAGATATTTATTGTGCATAGTAGGAAATAGATTAGATTTTTTTTTTCGCTTGACATAATACGAGACCACCCCTGCAATAACACTATATATTGTTTTTGTCAAGTCAAGACCCTCCCTGTAGCCGTATACTGGTAAGGTAATGCTTTTATTAATTTCTCCCCCAGCGCACAAATAATAACACGGGTTCTTAAAATTGCACAAATTATTTTATATGCGCACACTGTGATCCAAAATTAGAGGGAGAATTGATGGGGCGTGCTTCTAGAACTTACATATGGAGCCGAGACGTGAACTCTGATCATCAGTACCATACATAAATTAAAACCGACTCTCTAAAAATATTTCCGGCAGATTATAATTTTTAATGAAAACATATTTTACTTGTGATGTTGTTGAACATCAGAATTTCATAATATAGTTGTGTTGTATTTTTAATACAAGTTAAATTATTCAATTGAAAGATATACTGAAAAAATCTATTTATCGAAAATATAATTGGTTGCTACCGGTATTCAAACTTGGACTTTTTTCTATACGTTTTTTATCATTCCTGTACATCCATTGATTACATTTTATTTGGAATGATATCACGTTTTTCCGGATCAGAAAAGATCTAGGTTCGAATCCTGGCACCAGAAAAATATTTTTTCAGTCGATTAATAAATAATAAGACAAAATACTTTGTTTAAACCACTATTTATTGATTATTCAACATGTGTTTCGATACCTATGGCATCTTCTTCAGGAAACAATGTATACTGAAATTAAAAATACAATTATACGTAGAAACAAAACTATAAAGTGGTGGGTAACTAAGCAAGAAACTAATATGAAAACAAATTTAAAGGTGACTATTTATTTATATGTGTCCACAAAATAATTTTGTTGATACTGAAGAAGTGATGATTATTTAGTTGGATTATAAAAATATACCAAAATTATACATAAATATGTAGCTGAAATATATATCTGTAGGATCTAACAATTCTCTGAATAATCTACCGTAACTAAGATAGATAATTGTTAACAAAAGCTCTTGTATTTGGACAATTATTTTAACAAGCTTGTATTGAAAGTACATTAACAACACAAGTGATACTAACTTTGTCTGCAACGAATAATATTTTTGATAACTTAAATTAATTTAATGGATAACTAAGGAATATTAAATGTTTATATTGAAAATAATAATCATTTTTGCATTAATATATCATACTTTATGTACATTACTATATTTATAAAAATAATAGGACTAATTAAAATTAAAAATAAAATAAAGTTTCATCATTCATTGGCTTGGTGGTCTACCACTATCTTGTATGCGGTGAACACTATTTTAGATTAGGAACCTAAAAAATTTTCATCATTGTTAAAATGATGACGAAAGGCACGCTGCACTTCAGTAGCCTACTCAGTTTTACCGAACTCACGAATACAGAAAGCCTCGTGCTGCATAGTAGCCATTTTACTCAGAACTGACGCAAAATCACTACTTGGCGGCACGAGCACTCTGGCGTTCGTTTACGCAAACAGCGGCGGGTTTCAAAACTTTCGGACCTCCTCTATCAATTGCCATGTAGATCATTCACATGCAATGTTTAATTCAGTAGCAGTGTATAATTGAGTCCATCATTTTTAATATCTCTGTATTACCTTTGTTCCATTGAGCATGTCCATTTTTGTAATATGTTTTATTAAATTATAGGTTTTTACAGTTATTCATATTAATTTTGAAAGGATTTAATAATTTGACTATAATTTTAATGATTAAATGCTTTTCTTCAAAAGTGGCGACCCTTCAGTGGACAAGATGCAGACTTCCCATACCAGGAGTTCTATGTGATGTACTCAAGCCGAGTGTTCTTGTAGTCTGTTGTTTGTAGTATTAGAAAAGAAAAAAGGTGTAGTTAAAAATAATAATTTTGTGTTGATGCACTAGTTTCTGGATTGCGGCATTAATTTCAAATACCTAAAATTATCAGAGATAATGTAGTAATTATATTTGATCATTTTTATATTTATAGCTTTCTATAATATCATGGTGTGGTGTATGTTTTGCGATATTTATTATCACAAAGATTCAGATAAAATATAACGTGTAGTGAATTAAAATAATAAGATAAAAATGTCAGTCACAACATGTAAAGCGAATAGCGATGAAAATATTATTGAACCAAAAATATCTCTAGAATGCTGATCTGAATGTTTATTGTGAACGTTGAAGACATGAAGATTAAAAATAAGCTATAGTGTAACACAAACAGCTTCGATGATCAAGTCGGTTCCAATTTCAAGGGAACTCTCCCAGGACATAATTTTAATCGAAATAAATATATCTTTTGAATGTAGAGAAATAAAAATATTTAAAAAAATACAACGCATCATTTTTTAATACAATTTTAACAGTGTAATTTCGTATTTATTTATGTGAATATATGTATTGTAGTGATATCATGTGAAATTAATCTAATATTCTAAATTAATTTATTTATGGATAACAAGATTTTTTTTCATATAGTGTTTGCAATAAACCGAGTTAAGTAAATATTAGAAATATAAATATTGTATTTTCTTTATCAACTCCTTTCTTAAATAGACATAAAAATATGTTTTTTTTAAATTATTAAAATACTCTTCATTACATCTTCTTTGAAAAGTGTTTTTATTTAAATGTAAATTAAAAATCAAAAAAGCTTAAAAATAACAATAAGAAAATATAATATACCTATAATAAAATATAATAAAAAATAAAACAAAAATGCAGTTCTGCTAGGATATGATTGGTTCATCTTCACGCATTATCGTTGCAACATTTAACATAAATTAGCGTATACAAATTTTGGAAGCTGTGGTGAACCATTCTCCTTACCGTTGTCAGCTGCGCTGGCCAGCACGGATATGCAGCAGGACTCTGCAAGTACAACACTGTTACCTTCGAATAATTTTGAAACATAAAATTAATAAGTTTGGCACAATAGGCCAAAAAAATAAAGCGCGATAAAAAGTACGCAGTTTGGAGACGTACGCAGTTTGCTGTGGTGAGCCACCTCTCACCTCGCCCGTTAGACCGACCTGTAGAAAAAGGCAACATACATTTCTCTGGTGGAAGAGTAGAAAAGCATTTTCACTTTTTCATCCGATAGCAATAATTCACAACTCTCTTTGTCATATAACAAAGTTCACAACTCTCTTTGTCCCATAATATTAATTATGATAGTCTTTGACCAATATGGTGAATAATAAGCACATTATGTTAGCATTAAATAAAAGTATACATAAGTATATATTTTTTATATTTATATAGAAATCAAAATAACATTAATGTCGTACATTGGACTTGTAAGGTGTAGTTATTTTTTTTTTAAATACATTTGTTCCATATCCGTGAAATATACTTTTAGCCCACGTGAATATCGGCCGCGAAAAATTTTATTGATACATATTTCACGTTCAAATGTGAATCTTTGTGAATTGTGACTTTACGCCGACATACGTCAACTTGATCTATATTGTGATTGATCTCGACACCGCGAATCATTCGCAGTGTGGACTCTTTCAACTCTTGTGCATCAGCACTGTGTTTTATGTGCACAGTGTCTATTATTTATGTGTCCTGTGAATGCACATTAACATCGCCGTCTTCAGTCGGGAGCGGAAATCGTCACCATCGTAGTGCAAACATTGTATGATTTCGCGGTGAGTATAGGGATTTGCGGAGGCATCATACTCAAGGTAAGGCGAGCAGTCCTTTCTAAATCACTGGTCCTTCGACTAGATTCCCTTCCACTTACTGACCTCTCCCTGTACCACGTTTCACTATTCCCCCATCTTGAAAATTGTCGTAATCCTTTCCGCGGGACGTATAATGATTTCATTCAAAGTCAAAATACAGTCATGCGACTAGTTTGACTAGAAATTAAACAATATTACGCATGCTTATTTCCACGTATGTAATAAAATAAAAAAAACAAAATCCTGCCCTGTGAGAAAGTATCTTCGTAGTATGTATTTAATTTCACAGATCGACGACTTGCCAGATTCAATTTGAATATTCTTCACGAACCGCGAATGAATATTTATAAAAAAAAAAAACATTTCTGCCACCATTCTCGGCGAATGAAGGCAGATTTCGCTGTGAATAAATGAAAACATTTACTGTAATGTTTTTATCTTATTTAATTGAGGCAATATTAAGATTATATACATCTTTTTCCATGCCCTGATTACAACAAACTAAACATTTTTAATTATATTATTATCATTCACCTTTCTAGATCAAAATAATGGTGTGAAACTTGGAAAAGAGAACCCTTGATATTGTCAGATAGGGAATAGAACAAGGACAAAATTAGTATGCGCTTGTATAAAGAATGAAGGATTCTAGGTTACTCAACATGGCGTTGGAAGGACCACTAATGATTGGAAGGCCAGTTGGAGCAAAATTCTAAGACCAAGGCGAGCCCGAAAAGAGAACAGACTGACCTCTGTAAAAAGAGAAAAAAATAAGAAAATCCGCTATTATATTAATACTTGAATTATAATCCATCTAAATAATTGCACAACGCTGCATCTTACTTCGCATCCATTATGAAAAATATACGTAGCAAGTAGGTCGGACGTGTTTTCAATATCTCTAGGTTAAGGTTACTTAATTTTTTTATATATTTAAAATCATTTTTACATAAAGAAAAAAAATTGATTGAAATGAAATGTTTTCATCAATGAAGCGGAAACCTACGAATTTTTACTACTGGCGAGTATATTGACTATTGTCCATTTCTTATTGAATAAGTATATCGAACATGTTTGTAATATGTCTAGATTTAAAATTACTTATTCATTGTGTATTACGTTAGTTCAAAACTGCCGTGAATAATTTTTAGTTAGTTGTAAATATTATATCCAAGATCCTTATCATTATCTAGACATACTTTTTTATTCTACGATTTTTACGTCTTTTTTATTCATTGTGACCGTAGAAAAAATGTTTTGACAGCTATTGTTTCTGTGTCAATACCATAGATAAGAGATGGGTGTAATATAGTTAATATAGATAGATTTTAGAAAAGAGACGTTATTGTGGTGTATTTGCGAACTGTTATGAATATGCATAATATATGTTGTCTAATTTCTTCTTATTTCTTATATCATCTGATATTCAATTGAAAATTTTCATCGCACTGTACACTTCACTGATTTCTGGTATTTAGCCATTTTCCTCTAAATTCATTCTTCAATCTAAATTGTGCAAATATTTTCTTAATGAGGATTATAAAAATAAATACCATAACATTGAATTATATTTTCTATTTAATTTATACTACACTTATTACGTAACAAAAATAGTATTTCTATTAAAAATATCACAGACCTATGTTCTGAAAAATTGCAACTTCACAATAAGAATGTGTTCTCTTTAAAAATATATAAGTTGTATTAATGTTTCCAAAAATTTAATAAAAATGAATTATCTGATTTTACTTAAATACGTATATAGGCTTTCAAATAAAAGAACGACATATGTATCAATTTGAAAGTGCAACATATAAGTTCGAAATTTTATCGTCAACTTACTATTAATCGATTAATGCATTTCCCCGGATAGGAAGAGATCCAGGTTCGAATCTCGGTAGCAACAAAAATATTTTTTCTATTAATTGATTTTATATGTATATCGCACACCCATGTTCTGAAAAATTGCAACCTCACAGTAAGAATGTGTTCTCTTTAAAAATAATGCTGTTTTGTTTGAAAATTTATGGTCGATTTTATTGTTCACCACATCTCACCCCACCTCCGCAACGCCGTGAAATAATAACGCGTCGTGAAAATTTGACGGCTTTGTCTGTTCAACGATAGGCTGATTAATGATAAAAGTTAGCCGCTGCATTTTCCATTGAAACCTAGCCACGATAATAAATAAACCTTCCGACGTTCGCAGTCTGTTCGGTAAATAATATATACCACGTTTGCGGCCAAACGCCGTAGCCGTGCCGTGCCGTGCCGTAACCGTATAGCCAAAATTAACCACCCAAATAAGCGTCTAGCCACCGAGACTTGACCACGACGACGGTAAACAGCCGTCGTCATTATAGACAGCCGACCCGATGAGCTACTGAGGGTGCAAGTACCGGCGACTTTGAACGATTTAATGTTTTAATGCAATATTAAATGGCAATCTCGACGTCCTTGATTTGACTGATTTCATTTTGTACCGTGTTCTTACGCGAAGAACTGTGTCGTTTTATTAACAGTTAATGTGCAAGAATATTTTGTAAATACGTCAATACATATTGTCCCAGCCATTTAGAATTCATATCTCTCCACATAACATCTAGATCGACCACATTCCCAGAAGTAGAACATCTTACATACAAAATTCATTCATTCACCTGTCTTGTAAATATCAAAATGAGAAATTAACAGGAATTGACTTTTTCAACATTAGCCATAGCCACGCTTAAATAGTTCTTTTTATGAACCACCACAATCTCAATTTTGGCTAATTATTCTACCCATAAACACATCTTGCTCTCCCTTTATCGCAACAATAGTTGCAACCTCCCCATCCTTACTCCATATTTTTTTCTTTTTTGATTTCTCTTCTGCATCAGAACATATTAATGTATCTAAACATTTCTGTGTTCATAATATCACATGTTAAATATTTATTAAGTTTACATTGTCATCATTTACATCCCTTAATAAAATACTATTATATAATTATTATCATACACTTATGACCATTTTTTTGTCCTCGCATGTGTTGTTTGTTGCTATAACATGCATATTCTGCAGCAGAGTATCAACGCAGTAACTCTGAGAAATAGCTGCCAAGCTGGTTCCCATACATTTTTCGAATTAAGTCAATTTCGTTACTGACTTTCTTTCTTTTATCTTTCAGTAGAGTGGACATCGCTCTATACGAGAAAAATATAATAGTGAAGGGATGCTTAAACCCGATACTAATATAAAAAAATACAAGGGTTAACTAAAATAACGTCCCCCTCCCATAAGAAGAGTGGTGACAATTCATTTCCGAGCCTAAATTGCAATTCCGGGATTTGGTTTTGATAATTCTGGCTCATTCATTTTAAATTTATAAAAGAATACCAGAATGAATAATTACAATTTATGTAAGATTAACGTTAGTAAGGAATCTTTGAATAAAAAATGCGCAAGATCGACAAAAAAGGATTTGAATATTAATAAAATGAACCCGTGAAATTAAATTAATCCCAAAAAATAAAAACAAAATGAATTACTTCATCGTCCATCGATTCGAATCTCTACAAGGAATAATTATTTAAAGGACTATTGATAGGTTGACTAGTTCATATACCTAGGTGGAGGATTTGAAGCAAACATTTTGAAAACGAAATGGAATGACAAAATCAGCGACCAATCAGACGAAGACATGGAGAAATTGATCTATCTATCCAAATGTAATACAATAATAAGTTAACCAAAAATATTTAAAATGAATTAAACAGGATTATAAAGCGATTCTAATAACATAAATAAAATATTATCGCATACTCACGATTGAAACACAATACAAAACAGAAAGTATATATAATGAAATGATGTTCTGTTCATGTGATCATTTCAATGAATCTTTACTCAGATTGCTTTCTGCCAACACCCAATAACCAGCTCCTGAGATGGTATTTGAGTTTGTCCATCGATAATTGTTTCAATACTATTCGGCAAAATGTTGTAGGCTTTGGATAGATGGATAGACCAAATAAATGAGTTAACAGGGTTCTCTTTAAACGCTGCGATTGACATGGCTCAAGGTCAAGGTCAAATTAAGGTATTAAGAATTACGTAATGCATTTATGAAAAGATTATATTTTTACAAATTATGATTGTATGGGTATGTATGTTGATGATTGTGGATCAGAAGAATCTGTTATTGAGTGAGAGATGGGTGCCCCATATACAGGGTGAATATTTTGTTCCAGGCCGATGTTGTTTTTGAATAACTAGAAAATAAAATACATTTTTTAAAATTATTTTTTATTTATCGATTACTTGAATTATTATAATTGTGTATGGAATATGAGATCGGCCTAATAGCCGCCTCTGGCAGCGGCAAAAATACGTGTTATTTTAATCATATTTTTCATAACATTTTCGCACACTTCACGTGTTATTTCAGCAATTTCATTTCGAATATTATCCCGTAGCATCGAAATCGTTAGAGCCGTCAAATCAGGTGATCCGGAGGTCAGTTGAAATTACCACTTTTTGACATTATGCGGCCGGGAAAAAATTCTCTCAAAATTCAAGCCTAACTCGGGTTGTGTGTGAAATGGCTCCGTTCTGTTGAAATCACATGTTTTGCAGGCCTAGTCAATCCATTTAGGTCACCGAGAAGTCATTCAACGTGTGATGATAGCGATCACCATAAATTGTTATAGCATTGCTATTATTATTTAGATAATATATTTTATTAACTTTATTGAAGCGTTAGATACTCCATAACAAATTGTAATCAATTACTTTCTATGAATTTTAATTGATAAATATTTGCAAAACTGAAATAGCGATCAAACAAAATCGGCCTGGAACATAATATTCACTCTGTAAATCACGCATCGCTCACGTGTTAGATGTGTTAATAATCGCGGAGATGTATATAGAGATGAGGTGTATTCAGGGGTCGTCATTGTTATGCAATTATTACTGTAGAGGCGATAATAGATTTTCACAAATACATATTTTTCACTTATTTCCAGATACTTCAGGGGACCACGACGCTTAGCATTAGGCACGAAGACGAATCCTGAAAATATTGGAATTATTATGGATTGAATTCCTTAAATACAGCAGACAGTGCGCGACTCTGATTGAATATCCCGCCCGTGAGTTATATCCGTGCACACATCCATACAGTACACTGTAAACACATTTATGCAGTACAACAAAAAAGTTTCCGACCGGAATGTTCCAACGTTGAAACAAACATGTTTCGAATAACAAAGCGCCCCTTCTCAGCTGGTAATATCTTTATTCACCATAATGTCTCTTTCGCTCGCGTTCGCACAGTAATTACCGAGTCATTATTTTGGAAATGTTTACACGGCTCGCCGAAGTACGGATACGTGTTCGAGTTAGACATAAAGCCAAATTTAATATCAAGAAAACAATATTGTCTGGGTGCTGTGTATTGTGTACCCACTGGGTACAGTGGGATGCGGGCTTCATGTGGGAGAAAGTGAAACCAGCACACCGAGTGAGTCGTGAGATTATTGTATTTATTTAGGAAGAACTAAAGCTGTGCTCGAAATTACGAACTATAAATAAATCTCTCATATACGGTGGACTGACAATTAAGTTTGTAGAAAATAAATAAATAATTACAATTTGTATTTTTATTTTTTGATCAAACCCTATACCGCATGCGTCAATTTGTTATGACTTGCCAGCTCTGATGATAATCTACCATTTATTTACAGTATTTTATTCTGATATTACAAAATATCTTAGATATTTGGAGAGTGACGCGGAGCGAAAGGAGGCCAAGCCCGGTTGCCGGTCTTTCTTATACATACTCCACTGACAGGCGTCTTCATACTCACTACATATACACACACACATACATACAGATGTTTGACACAAACATGCATGAGCCTGTCACTCGATTATCAATCCACAGGCATTACAACAATTATTCATTATCTGATACAGGGTCCCCTTCAAAATATTTCATGTGGTCACGAATGAGTGTCATAGTCGTCTATTCTGCTTCTACAGTGCGAACTGATTGCTTCCACTCTTCGAAATCCTGGACCTTGTTTAGAGCGACGTGTAGCGAGATCATGTCTCGTATTCTTTCTACACTGTCTTGAATTTATTGATATCATATAGCAATTAAAGAATGCTAACAGGCGGCGAAAGAGAAGGACAGATATGAGATTATTCGCTCATAGAACGATCCTGGATTAATGGTTTGTTACCTCTTAAAGGGCTAGTAGCCATGCCGTATTACATTACTGCAGCATGATATGTAGAGTTAAAAATACCAATAAGGCGGCGAATGAGTATGACTGATGTGTGAGCTTTTGCTCATAAAACGGTAGAGGGTTGCCATTCATTTTTCATCTCATTGGAGATCGATTTCTAGTCCTAAATCTAAGTACATTCCCCAGCATTATCAATTTCTCATTACCATAATCACGCAAAAAAAAAGATTTATCTACTATATAAAATTATATTTTTTAACATATATGGCGCTATAATTGATTTTTGGTTTGTGTACGTGGTGAAAAAATTAATTTATTATTTTAAATATTTAATGCGAACACATTGTAATAATAAATAATTCATTAACTTTGTTTGCTCGCCTCACCTTGTATATGACGCCTCCGTCACCCGACGAGATGCACGCGGATGGGCAGATCTCCGATTCCAATTGAAGACGGCGATATCACAACTTCACCCGTGGCACACAAACAACAAACAATGCTACGTGATACGTAGCTGACAAATCCATACCGCGAATGATATCGCGATGTCGCGATCGATCACGTCGACGTCAGCTGACGTCAAGGGGGATTCGCAAGACGCGCCAACAATGTGTTTAACGAATCCGGAATATTAACTAAAGTTAGATAGATTAATTTATCTTTTAGCCCTATATTAGTTATGCTTTCTTTAAAATCATTTTAATATCCATCAACACTGCACTGTATTTTACCCTCCCTTAATGTTCCGTCTAACTGTATATGTATTAAGTCTCTCTTTTTCGCATATAATTTTATATTATGCCTCCCTTGATACTCTATCTGACTATATGTATTTATGTATATATATATAAGTGCACTCTTTTTGTATTTATTGTTAGTTTTAAATATGCCGTGACGAAGCTTGAGCTAAGCGAAACTGGTTGGCGTGTAATAAAATTCGTGGTTTCATACAAAGCGATTGTATTTTATTTATTGTAATATGTGAAACCATAAAGCTTTCTACGAAAAGGAAAATGTATTTTTCGAAATGAATTATTTATGATTAGTTTGTTATTTTGCAGTGACGGCGGACATAATAATTGACGTTTTATTATAAAATAAACTAATACGAACAACAAAGTCTCTGAATAGGTACTCCTTATATTATGTGTTTATATTTTTGTCTTTTTTCTTTCGCAATATACTCGTTGGATATATAATACGCCAGATGTTGCGACTTTACTACAATCGAACAATCAACTAGCAATGAAGATCACAAAAATTATTTTCGCCGAAAAAGCCGATACAATTCGTCAATGGACGGATGATTAGTAACTGCGTAAAAACAAATCTTACGCTCTCGTAGAGCAGCGATCACAACAATATTATCATTTCGATATTAACTAATATTTCAGAAGGAAAAAGTACAATTCAAATATTTTTATAAGTCACTTGGATATGACAAATTAAATGAGTCGATAAAAAAATGTGTAATTTATTTTCACATGTTGTTTAATATTCATCTTATTTCGTACGGAAAATAACTTGAGGTTCGAGGCGCGCTTTTTAAATAAGTACCATATTTTTTTTTTTAAAAAAAAAACACATCATTTTTACAACAGTTTACATTCTTCGAATGATATACACCTTAAAATATAACATTGTCGACACCATTATTAAGGCACTTGTCATAACGGGGCACCAATTTTTGTATACCTTCATCATAAAACGACGCCACCACACTTCATCTTTGAGTTCATCATCGTCATCAAAGCGCTTGTCACCAAGGAATCGCTTCAGATGAAGGAAATATGGAAATCACTCGGCGCCAAAACAGGACACACTTGGCGATGAATGTCAGCTGGTTTAATGTTTCGTGCATTCAAGAAACAAATCATGGACAGTATCTCATAGTCGGCGGGCTGATCTATTGTATTGAACATTTAAACCATTCGCTACAAGATGGCCACACTATGTTCCCGGTATCGGTAAAAATAAAAATTAAATACAAGGCAAAAGTGAGAAAAAAAAAGAGAAAAAAGCGGCCATTGGTGACTCAATACAATCTATATTCAATGATAGAGCTTTCCCCAAAACAAACCACGCGAAAATAAAATGTCGATCTAATTAAAATTATTCCATCTTTGTAAGTTAACTGTCAAAACGAATAAAAATGACATATAAGAATCGTGGATAGACAATTTCTATGCTAAGATTTCTCCTTTACCATATATGATATAATTTTTACTAAAATATGTCTTAATTTCAAATAGAATTAACGAACTGTTATTGAATATATAAAAGAGAAAACATTTGAGTAATCTTAACTGAGAGATATTAAAAACACGTTCGTTTTTACAGACCTCACCGTTAAATCAAGCACTATACAGCCATAATATCACTACCGAAGCCGCCGGCATCCAGAAAGTCACAGATTTAGATGGGGAAGCGCAATATTATTACGGATTACGAAATTTTCTAACGCAGTTCGTGTGATGCATTTTATAGAAATAACTAAAGCTGCATCCGTATTGACCAACTCTAGACAGCTTACGACGCGATAATGTAGCAAATGTGTCCAAATAATTTGTGAAAAATCAGAAGTTTTGCTTGCAGAAGTAGCCGGCCCGAACAATGTACGCGATTATCTCAGACAAGGATCGCACTACCGTGGAAAACATTAAAACAAATGAGTACCGAAGGGCACAAGAATGAACAGTGCCGCGCTCTGTGCGGAGCAGACGTTCGGTGTATTCTTGGAGGGCGTCGACGGCAAACCTTTTAGTTATACTAGACATCTTTTAGACAATATTTTGAAGGACACATTATTATTGTGAACATCAAAAGTCAGAAGATAGTTGGCGTCTCCTAGCGTATACTACTCAAAAGCATTTGAGATTCGTCGCAATAATATAAGGCTGATTATTTTTAATAATGCAATAGCAGACGTATCAATTTTAAAATGCTATATAATATTAGTTCAAAAATTTGTCGTAAACCTACTTAGTTGATAATGCATTTCCTCGGATAGGAAAAGGTGCAAGTAAATTTTTTTTTTTTAATAAATACATTTTTTCTGTTCTAGTTCATTTATTTAATTTGAATTAATAAAAAATATACTCAGCTTTTAAGATTCATTGTTATTCTTGTTCTTCTTTCACGGTATTATATCCCATTTGAGATTTGGCTTTATCCACAAGTACTCTCCACTGACTTCTATCCCAGGCTTTACCGTCCTGCTTCACTCTTCTTCCACACTTTATCTTTAAGTCGATTCCAGTGTGGTACACACTTGGTTATGACCTTTGGTATCCTGTCATCTGGTATTCTTTCAACATGACCAGCCAATCGCAGTCTTTAGGACCAATATAATCTTACAATTGCTCAATTCAATTTTCAAGCTTATGATCCATTTTAATTCTGTAAGTTCCATTTTTTAGTTTAGTTCCATAATTTTCTTCGATTTGGATTAGGCACAATCTTCCTCAACCGTAAACCAGTTAAATTGTTAATAATAATCCAGTAATAATAATTATATCCAAATCTACGTTAAAAACATGATAACTGCATATTCATCAATAAGGACATCTGGGGTTTCCATCGATATGCCAAAAATACCAGAATCTCAGAGAACGATTTAGCAATTCCTAGGATGTGCACCACATACGGGCAAAAAAGATATGTTTTGTAGCACCCAAATTATATAATTCTCTCCATAAATACAGAAAAAACAATGAGAAATACAGACAGTTCAAAGGCGTAATAAAATTTTGGCTGAAAAACTCAGACCGAATGTATGTTCATAGCATGGTTACCCCTTCAATATGAATACATACAGAGTCCAGACTTCAATACCAATAAGTGAGCAGCCTGTGCGTGTGTGTGTGTGTGTGTGTGTTAAATTAAATTGTACTGTATTATTTAAACTTGTTAAAATGTGTATTATCTTTATAAATTTCAAGTAGGTTATAAATTTCTCAAGATAAAATATTGCATCTTATTTTGTTACTTCCACTTATGATTTTTTCCTTCTTTTTTTCATCTTATTCTAAATTTATAGTTGATAAACCAATTATGTACATTCAACAAATAATAGATTTCTCATAGAGACGAAGGTATTTAAAAAAAAAATATTTTAATGGAAAAATATATGGAAGTATGGGTATAATGTTAAAAATATTTTAATAATAAGGAATATTATTTTAAATATGAATTAAATATATTAATTATAAAAATATACATATAAAATCAATTTTATCGAAAAATATTGTTGTTGCGCCACCGGGATTCGAACTTGGATCTCTTTCCTAACCGGGGAAGGTGCTTTATCCAAATAAGCTACAGCGACATTATTTTTAGCGACAATCTTCGACCCTATATGTTACCTTTTGATATTAACATGACTTCACAATAAGAATGTGTTCTCCTAAATATTATTTTAAATAATTTCAATAAAATTAGATTTTCATTGTGACATATATGCTGTTACAGAGAAATTAATCATAAAAATTTAGTGTAGTGGTACTCGAAGTGAGTCCACATATTAACATATATACAAAATTCAAAAATTTGATAGATGTGTAGATTGATTAGAGGGTGAGAATAGAGAACATTATATTTGTGGCAGCTCGCGCGTAAGCTTAGATGAGAATGGTTTTCACATGAACTCAACCAACCTTCCCGCATATTTATATAAAGTTTTTTTTTTCATGTTAAACGGGTTCTTCTTTATCCTGTTATTGTAAAACGTGTTCACATTAAACGTTTTCATATTAAGAGCGTTTTCACGTTAACCGTTTTTAAGAAAATTATGTTGTGTTGAAGTAATGTTTCTTTGGAATTAATATAGTAGTAATTTTATTTTATACCAGTTATCACAGTAACGAGATGACGAGTTGCTTTTATCAAATACAATTATCGTAAGACAATTTATTTATTTATTAATGTGCCATAACTTTAAAAAATGTTGGCGCCCGCTGGCGCGGCCATCGGTGAGGAAGATGTATATTTTTATTTCTGAAAACAAACGAAGCCGGTTCTCGCTTAATTAGATCTGGAAACTGTAAGCAGACCCTCCTTCCCGCCAAATTATCCCGGCTGCGATGTTTATCCCGGGCGCCATTGTGTACCCGGGAATAATGAGCAGATGAAATAATGGAGGTCAGAACGGATGAGATTTAGGCAAATGTTATGAATACCACGAAAAAACCGAAGAGTTGTAGCCTTTTGTAAAGGTACCTGGAATAACCCATTTTCAAGGAGTATTTTAGGTTGGGGAAAATCTTGAACCACAAAGGTTTTTTGAGAAACCATAACAATGCGATGGTAAAACCAAAGGATATTTGTATTTTTTTTCCTCAAATTACAATTTATTTAAATATTTGTTCACGTTATTTAACATTTTAAATAATTAAACAGAGAAGCGTATACCTATTATTAATATAATATTATTACGGAAAACACATTCTTATTGTGAAGTTGTAATTATTCAGAACATAGCGATGTGATATTTTGAATACAAATTAAACGTATTGATTAGAAAAATATACATATAAAATCAATTTTATCGAAAAATATTGTTGTTGCTACTAGGATTCGAACCTGGATCTCTTCCAATCCAGGGAACGTGTGCATTGATGACAAGTTTTCGAACATATATGTTAAACTTTTCAAATTATTACATCTATCGTTCCATTATTTGAAAGCCATCTTCTTTATTTTTACGGAATCTTCCGTTCAAATATCTATGGTCTGAATAATTACACCTTCACAATAAGAATGTGTTCTCCTTAATAATATATAACAATGTGTTCAAAATTCCGTAAAAATAAAGAATTGATAGATGTATCAGTTTGAAAAGTGTAATACATCTAATTTGTATTATTAATATAATACTTTTTTTCTTCATCTTTTTTATTCTAATCGGGTCGGGGACAATGCTCCCTCTAAGGTATATGGGTTTACACGCATACACGATTTGGCATCATACAGCACATAAAAAAATATAGCGCGCACACAATTTTTAACATGACTTTTTCTTCATGTGCCGTTTTCTGTCGAAGGTTGGTTAACATGTTATTTTACCTTGTATTAGATCAGCACCATTTAGGACTACTTACTTACTTACCATCACGCCTTTTCTCCGCGGGGGTAGGCAGCGAGGATAGAGCGCCACACTCCTCTATCCTGACACACATTTTCGCCTCATCCACATCATCTCGTACAAGCTCGACGATTGTTGAGACTTCTAACAGAACCATTCTCTATTATCTGGTTTATCTGGTAGTGCCAAGTCTTCCGCAGACGTTCTCTATTTCTGGTGTCATCAACACTTGTGTCATATGTATTTCATTCCATTCTCTCCTCATTCATTCGTTACATATGACCAAACAACCTAAGTGATTCTTTCTTAATCTTATTCACTATACTAACATAAGCTTTACATTCTTTCCTTATTTCTTCATTCTTTACTCTGTCATAAATAGATTTGCCACATATACGCTTAAGTGATCTCATTTCCGCTGCATTCAGTCTACATTCGTTCCTCTTCTGACAGTTTCAGGCCTTACTTTCATATTCATATCGTGTCGGTACCAGGTACGTCTCTGCTATCTTCCTCTGCATAATGAGTTTTATAATATATTTTTCATTGCGGGGAATGTGTCCGAAGTATGTATATTTCTTGTTAGTTTTTAGTAGACTTATTTATGCGTCATAGTACATCTTTATTAGTGATGTGATCAACTCTGGTCCTACCAGTAGCCTTATACTGGTATAGTAATAATCTAATTTTTCCACCACACTGTCCTGCGCTGTATCGGATTACTTGGAGCCACTGGTAGTTCCATCTTTTTTCGCAGAGTCTCTCAATTTGCCTTTTCTGTATTCTCCTGGCTCGTCCAATAAGTTTTCCTTCCTTTGACACTGATGAGAAAATCTGTTTAGGTATTCTTTCATTTCCTACGCGGGGGTTATATCCAAGCAATCTATTATGAGATTTTTCTATTTGGAGCTGCAGCGGGTTCATACCAACTTCCTCTCAGATGATATAGATGATGTCGTTCCCGATTTGATCTCTTAACGCTTCCCAAGTAATGCAGTAACACATGTCTATGATGCCAATTGAACATACAATATTTCGGTAATTACGAGCTACATAAAATTGATATTTTATTTAACCCTAAGGAAATCATTTGTGTTTAGTGCTTAGTGAAAAAAACAATTTTGAAAAGAGAGTCCTACAAAAATAATTAAATAAATTCAATCCGTTGTAAAATGAATACGTTGGCAAAAATTGGTATGATAAATAGCGATCATATTTTAATTTCACATTGAAAAAAATAACAAATATACGTTTATATTTATATCACTTTCTCACTATTTGAATGACAAAAGAAATATATTTTTATTTATTATCTTTGTTTTATTAACCACTAAAATGAGTGTAAATACATCTACCGGTTTCGAAAAATACCATTTTCTTCTTCAGGATGTCATAACTAACTAAAACATATATTGTTTCTTTGACAGAATCTATTTTTAAAAAATCTATTTAAAAATATATATATATATTATAAAAATCTTTAGTACCTAACTCAAATCATTTTAAAAAAAAATAGATTCTGTCAAAGAAACAATATATGTTTTAGTTAGTTATGACATCCTGAAGAAGAAAATGGTATTTTTCGAAACCGGTAGATGTATTTAAACTCAATTTAGTGGTTAATAAAACATAGATAATAAATAAAAATATGAATCTTAACCACAAAGATAATATTGCTGATTTTAAAAGTAAAACTATTTTAATTGTTCCCACCATTGTGATCTGTAAAGTTTCTGTCGCCATGAGTGTCTATATCTTATAAACATTTCCTTGCACTTATGTATGGGGTGTGTTTCGTTTGGTCGAGTGTTTCTACTTTAACCGCGTTGGGTCCAATAATTTCATTTCAAGATCTTGTACAGACGTCTCCCTGTCAAAGCAGGATAAATAAAGCGACGCTTGTATTTCAACTGCTCTCAATGTAGTCGATTGAGATGAACGATTGAGTGTGGCGAGATTTTTTCAATATTTTGAGTATGTCCGAATATTTGTAGGAAATGACTGGAATTTATCCCCTGAGAGATTGTCATCAAGATATAGATGTCTCACAGAGACGAAGCTATTAATTGTTTGTGTATGGGAAGTAAGGAAGTCTTGGGCTTTTCAGGGCTCACGACCTGTCGTCGGTTGGCTTAAGTGATCACTTTACACAATGAAACGTTCACCGATTTACCCATGCTACCACATCTATACAATTTTTGGATGATGTATTGGAATATTTCAATTATTTATTACCAACTATGCTGTCGCCATTTATGTTTTTTTGTTGAAAATTTGATATTCATTCTCCTGCAACAGTGTAGATGTCGCTGAATCTGAGACTCTTTTTGACTGAAGTATGGGGCTATATCCTTAATGTGTATATATGAAATTCATTCAAATTATTAACATATGTACTAGAATACGTCTGAAAAGGCAGTATTTTTCAATTTTGAAACTTCATATTTAGACCACTATGTTTCACAATATTTAGATTTTTAGATAGATGTGATAGCATGGATAAATAGGTGAATGTTTCATTGTGTAAAGTGATAACTTAAGTCAGATGATGATAGGTTGTAAGCCCTGTAATACTCAAAACTTTCATACTTACCGTCCCATATAATAGCTTCATCTCTAGGTTTTCACAATTTTACCACATGAAACTGGCTTTCAGGAATTACAACATTCGACGGTCCTCGAGTTGGTGGTCCTTGGATACTAACAGAAGCCATTAAATTATAAACATTATTTTGTTTTAATTGCAGCTGAGAAGATTCATATTCATTCAACGGGACATCAATTGCCAATGGACTGATATTTGACGTGTGAAGTACAGCAAGTGTGAAGTGAGGCATGCGCCAGCGATTCTCTGAGATTTGATGTATACACGATATACTGCGAAAGTCAAGATTTGTGTTCATAGAATATTTTGAGAGCATAACCCCTTCTGAGATTCTCCCAAGCTGAAAATTTCATCAATGAACACGTGCCATTAGACGACTGTCTTATTCTTGCGGTACTTTTATTACCTCGTGCGCTCAATTTGTAAAATCTATATATAAATCTACAACAAGTACTCACTCTCTCGAAATGCAAAATATGTACAATTTAATTCTGCGGAGGCCCTGCTCGCGCCTCACAGAGCTGGCCATGTAAAACGAGTACAACCGAGTACCAACAGCATTTAAAAAAATAAAAATGTAATTATTTATAATATTTAAGTTTTTATTAACACTTTTCCTAATATCTAATTTGTTTATTTATTTAATAATCTGATATGAGTACAATGATATAATATAATTTCTTTTTTCATGCTACACTTCTCTTTAAAGTATATGCTTGTGCAGAGAAGTGGTCTGTATATTCATAAAATTTATTATTTACAATAACTAGTATATAATAAAATAATAGAAATAGTGATGTAAAACTATTTAGTTTAAGGGTTTATCTTTAAAGTGTTTTTTAATAGCATTTATTAGTTTTTATTATTATTAATCTTCCTGATGTTTTCAGGCAAGCAGTTAAATATATTTTTCCTATGTACATATAGTAGTGTTGTGCAAATAATGCGTTGATTTTTGAGCATGAAAATACAAATTTAAACCTAGTGCGAGCATTCAAACGACAATACATCGCGACGCAACCACTTCGAGAAGCCAGCTGAAGCGATCACTTTTTCCCTGGTCATCTTCTTAGACGCATCTATCGGGCACCGCCTCCAGTGAGTTTTGCTATACACGAACTTACAATTTAACATTCAAACAGTGCAGATTTATTTGTGCATCATTTGACAATAAACGCAACCGATTGTAAGTCCTGTTTCATTTTATCAACCAGCTCTTGCCGCAACACCAACACCTGTACTCACACGCACTCTCCGTGATATTACACACGTGCGTGAGAATTCGAGGAAGATTAGGGCCCTCGGTTCTCACCTTAAATAATCCTTCTGGAATAAATTTTGTATATGTATTTACAGCAACATGTAATATAACTTTAACTGTCTTTAACATAAACTAAACTTTAATTATTTGTTACTATAAAGATAAAAACAGCTGATTAAAATAAATTAGCAGTGTATAAATTTATACATATGATCTCTCGGATCTGTGAGAGTTCTGATAATTTTTATACTAAATATTTCCGGTTTTAATGAACTACTCTGTTATATCAAAACAATTTAAAAAAATTAAAATACCGATTAAACATTTATTTGATTATTAATACTAAGATAGACAGTTATTCAAAGAGTTATGTTTATTTACAATTTACAGACTCTGGTGTTGGTGATAGTGTTGTGCGCTTCACAAGCGACAAGTGAATGTGATAAGAAAATTAACAGATTCATTCCATAAACATAAATACAAAAACAATTAGTGCTATTTTTCTAACTTGTGTTTGTACATAGAATATCTACTTGCACAATTATACACAATCAATACAATCCCTAAAGTTCTTTATGCCGTTTCGTTCGCAAGTAAAGTCAGTATTAGATCCATCCATACATATTATATTGTTACGTCATTTTTGTTTAATCTATGATTACACAAATAATAGATAACTCATAGACACGAAGCTATTGTTTATTAATGGAAAAATATGGAAGTATGAGTAATTACGGGGCTTACGACCTGTCTTTATCACTTTACACAATAAAACATTCACCATTCCACCCAATCAACCTCCATATCTGTTAAATTTTTGAAATTTGTACATATGTTAATACATGGAATCAATTCGAATACCACTACACTATCGCCATCTATGGACTACATTTGATATTCATTTTCCCTGAAACAGCATATATATCACAATGAGAATCAATTTTTTTTAAAAGTTTTAAAGCAATATTCTTTATCTCTAAAATGTTTTTTTAACACGTCATACTAGAATACGCCTCAAAAATCAATATTTTTCAATTTTTATATATTTTCTTGTTTTGACCAGTATATTATTAGCAATACTTGAATACGTCTAAGAACACACAATTTCTGGATTTTTACCTACAAAGCCAAATAATAGATATCTCATAGAGACGAAGCTATTTTTTATTAATGTATATTTTATTAATCTATGATTGCTTTACTCGTTATTTCAAAAGCAATCTGCGTATATTCTAGCCACTTTATCAGAAAACAATTGGCTACAACTACTACTAGAACACAGACTCCCATTCCCAGACTCGATTAAAGTGCACTACCAATTAAGCCATCGTACTTCGTCAACCTTATTCAGTAATTATGGTTCAAAAACTTAAAGCTAAACTTCAGACTGCGTGAATATTCACTTCGCACGAAGACCAAGCAACTCGACATCCAGTATATTGAAAGATGATATAGAGGAAGTGGTATTTATCGAACTTGTCAATCTTGCCAGTTGTGTCATTAGTATTTAACTTTTTTTTACAAATTAAATTACTCAACTAGAAAGATTAAACAAAATAAATATATGCACCGTAAAAACATTTAATTGCTCCCGGGATTCAAACCTGGTCCGCGTAGTGGCCACTATTGACCGCTCCGCAGCCACATGAAAATACAAACAAAACATTCATGTCATATATTTGACAGCTCTACCATAGATGAAGAAAAAAACTGCGACCTTAGATTGCGACACGATGTGACCATGAGATATAGATGAGATAATAGGATGCTTCTCTTATCTATGGCAGGATGACAGATGCTCAATATATTTGCCAGCCGTAATACGATTTCGCGTACTTTGCAGCCACAAATGACACTACCGAAGCTGCCACGGTCGCCACATACAGAAAGTTATAGATATAGATTATTATTATTATTAGACTTTATTGAAATACATATTCCTGTTGTAACAAATGTTTATCGTGTTATATATATAACATGATAAACATAAGATATATATATATATATACTCGTAGTTTACTGTGGGATGGAGTAGACTCCACCTCTGATATATGCAGCATTTCCTGCCGTCTGTGTTAAAGTAGCCAGTTTTTTTCGTGCTGTTGTAGTGTTATTTAATTATTAGTGTTATTAAACTCAAGAAAGATAATGATTCTACAGGAATAAAAATAAAAATAGAGAAAAAAATATATAGTGAGATCGTTGTAGACCTAGTGAATTATTAGTGTAGACACTGTATAATGATTATGTTAGAGATGGATAGAGATGCTTCTGATTGATCTCTATCCAACTGGATCATATATTGAGTCCATATTTGTGTAGTCTTATTGGAAGTGAACGATTTCCAGTTGGTGCTGAGTGTGCTGTACAGTTTCGGAGCTAAGAACATGTAGAATCTTTGATAAAATGTCGTTGTTGCTCTCGGAACTGGCGTGTAGATGTTCGTTGTCTGTCTTGTGTTGTGTCCATGATTTATTGCTTGGGGTGAGTTATTGTTAGCAAGGAAATATTGGATGAGTTTCAACATACAGACTGGCTTTGTATTCCTTAAATATAAGATCTGATGAATATTTAATTGGGAAGCGTAATATTATTATGGCTTGCAAGCAAGTCTGACTATTTTATTGTATCAGATTGCTTTGTAATACATTCAACCTAATCAGTAAGACACGTGTGGCAGAACTTTCAGCCGCATTCTTACAGTGGCAATACTCTACGTATATACTGTTTGAAGGTTTATTAAAATTGAATGACTCTGGTGGTTGATCCATGCCAAGTGGGTGTACCACACGGGTGGAGAGAATTATTGAACAGTAATCACAGAGATCTTTGCTGAACACACGACCAACAGTGTGTAATTCTTGGAAAGGTTAAAGCTGAGACAGACACAGGACTGTTGAGAAATGGTTTGTAGTTGGAATCAAGCGAGGAAAATTCTTGACGGGGCGATAATATCATGATGATACGTGCTTACTTTAATATATGGTAACCGAATATGGATTCTCACGTAAAGAGTGAGACCAAAAATTCAGGCTGCCGAAATGAGAAAACTCAAAGGAGTAGTAGGAGTAACAATATCGAAACTACATATCTATTATCTATCTATGTATTGAATATTGCATCATTTTTTACACATCTCTGTTGTTGTCTTAATATACTATTTAACTGAACTTTTTTCAATCGTTTCATATTGAGTATTACAGTTTTACATAAGTTTACTTTATATTTGTACGCTATTTACTTATTTACTCTTACTTTACTTAGTTTTTATTTTTTTTATAAATGGAACATTGCATTTACTTTAAGTTTTACATTATTGCATCGTGTTTTACTCTTTATGTAATATTATTTTACTTTTTATATACATTGAACAATGTATTTATATGTTATCTAATTGCATCTTGATTTTCTCTTTATATATAATTATTTGTACATTGAACACTACACTTTGTTTATTAATATAGCGGAAAGACACTGTCTGCTATAATACAGTAAAATACTAGTGTAGCAAGTAGAGTAATGAAATATATGTTTTACTTTGCCGCAATGTTGTCTGATTATAACAAAATAACACACTGTACTGTACTATGAATAAAAACAATAAAATTATTATTTATATTGTAACTTAAAACATATTTTTCTCTAAAAATCAAAAACGAAAATGAAAATGAACAATTTGAAACAAAACGGAGAGATTATGACAAAGGCATTAATTTCCGATTCCATTTTGCTGTGCGAATCAAATAACGCTACATCCGTCCCTCGTGCATGCATCATTTAAGCGATTATTTGTTGCAGGCAATTTGATAGCCATTGCAATCGCAAAAGTGTGAATTCACGTAAAATGTGGAATGTATACAATGTTCACAGCGTTACGCGTCAATTTATCAAACCTATAATGAAATACAGGGATTGGAAAATTTAAGATTATTTTAAATATTTTTAAAAATTAAACTACATTTTTAATTTGAATTAAACTATGATACTACCCGTAGTCTTACAGTTCATCAATCAATATTTCAATAATAGAGCTTTCTCCGAAACGAACCACATGAAAATAAAGTCTCGACGTAATTAAAATAATTCTACATTTTTACGTTAACTGATTGATACGCAAATTAACTATATGCATAGCTGTATTAGCAAGTTGTGAAAATTATTTTTAAAAGTTTCGTAGTTTTTTGTAGAATCTGGAATAGTAACGGAGCACTAGTTTGGTCTATTTAGTTTGGTGGGAACGCTATATATGAGTGTTGCATTCAAGACTATTTTATAGTGACACGTGTTTTTATTGAGTAGTATTTCGCGTATATAACGTATTGAGAGACTTCACGATTACACAAATATGTCATCATGGAAATGATAATGCGGATAATAATTGATTTTTAAACGATCTTTTATTTTTCGATAAAATAATCGCGCTTTTTTTTAAAAGTAGTTCTCGTCTGATTTAACAATAAATAATCTAAATATGAATTAAATATATTAATTATAAAGATATACATATAAAATCAATTTTATCGAAAAACATTGTTGTTGCGCCACCTGGATCTCTTTCCTAACCGGGGAAGGTGCTTTATACAACTAAGCTACAGCGACATTATTTTTAGCGACAATTTTTGTCCTTTATATGTTACCTTTTTGATATTAATACATTTAATAAATAATCAAAAATAAAATCTTTAATAATAAAACATTTACAATGCGTATCGGGGAGAACAACAAGATGTACAGAATACAAGACGTAGAAGAAGGAAGATTCAGTAAATAATTTGTATTTAACAGGTCTTTATGAATGACCGGAATTATTTCAGTTTTTTGTAAATATTGTGAGGAATGATTACAGCTGTTCGTGGGTCACTGGGCACTGCTCGTGTCTAGAAACATTATTATGTAGACATCATGGTTCCTGTCCTATTTCGTACCTGTTTCCCTCCCCCCATTTTTATACTTTAGAACACGATATTTTTCTATCTGTGTTGTCTGTGACTTTATGAAGTAAATAACGCTATTGTCAAAGAAGTATATATTCCATAAAATGGAAGACCTGTTGCAATAGCAAACTAGAAATGGACAGTAGAACACCACTGCAGGTGCGTCATGCTCTTCCTGGTATCTGGTTAGTTCTTGAGCCCCTATTGTTCTATCTTGAACCAAATCCCTTCCTTGTCAAACAAATGTAATATTTATTAGAAAGCTAGAGAATATTTTCAAAGCCAAAACACCACAATTATGAAAGGTTAAAGTCTACAACCAGTGCATGCTCCCGGTACTTTAATACGAAGCCCAGACGTGGACCCTCACAGTCAAGGTCATATATAAACTAATAGTTGCTCAAAGATCAATCGAATATCTCAGAGATGGAGTACCTAACGCACAAGTTCGAAGAGAACCAAGGTAACAGATATTGGCCAAAAAATTATGATGAATTATGGTAAAGGAAGATTCTGGAATAGAGGTCTTGCCCTTGTAGAAGTGTTGGTCATCCTTAAGCTCGATGGAGTGATGAGATTGGAAGAGTGGCGGACAACAGATGGATTAGAGAGACTGAAGAAGGAGATAATAGGCGATCCTTGGGAGGGTTAATATCTAGCAATATACGAAGGCGTGTCAAAATTATATACACTTTTAACACCGTAACTCACTTTTAAGGATGTCATACTGACTTTTTTGCATGCGTGCCTAGAGTTGGTATAACTGCGGTTACGTGTGAAAAATTTGATCACAATCGCAACATTTGCCTTCCAGCTATTACAGTGTAAACATGTCTGCTCGGCTAGCAGTTTGTACTAAGAAGGAGCAACGATCATTGATCCGATTTCTCTGGTCGGAGGGTGTGAAAGGGGCTGAAATACATCGTAGACTTTTATCACAATATTTTTTTGCGGATCGAGAAGTTCAAAATTGTGACGCATGAAGAGGGAGTAGAACGCCTGTCAATCTCTACCACGGACGACAAGATTCAGCAAGCTTGACAGATGGTTCTAGCGAATGAGCGAGTTGCCATCGGTGAGGTGGCGTCTTCTTTGAACACCAGTCATGGTTTTGCCCATTAAATCATCCACGATGAACTTACCTTCCATAAAGTCTGTATAAATAAATTGTAGAACGAAAAATGTACATAATTTTTGACTTGTCCTCGTACAATACAACGTTGATTTTAAAATTAAAATATAAAATATATTATAAACCATAAAAGAAATAAGTATTCTTGTAATACTCTCACGTGAGTATTTTATCTATACGGTTCACTGGGAAAGAAATTTTATTACACTATTTTCGACAATTTAAAATTTCATTTATTAGAAAATGATTGCTTAGACTTGACTTTATGAAGGCAGGTACAAGGTATGTATTATTTTTTGATTTAAAATTTTTACTGAATTCACAAACAACTTTTGTACTATCTACCAGGACGTGAAAGGACATATTTAATATTCGACCATGTGAGTGTTGTACTTTATTGAATATGCTATGTGATTGCGCAATCTCCGGGTTGCGCGTCCCGCGGAATGGATTACGACAATTCCGGCCGTAAATCGGAATCACCTTAAGGTGTGGGGGGACAGGGAAACGTGGTATAGGGAGAAATCAGTGGGGGGAAGGGAATCTAGTCGAAGGACCGGTGATCTTGAGGAACCGGAATTTAGAAAGAACTGTTTGCCTTACTTTGAGTATGACGCTTCCGCAAATCTCTGTGATCGCATCGAAATCACACAATATTTGCACGAGGATAGCGATGATCTCCGCTCCCGACTGAAAACAGCGATGTCAATGTGCATCCGCGGTACACAAAAATAATAAACACTATGATCACGGGAGTTGAAAGGGTCCACACCGTAAATGATATCGCGATGTCGAGATCGAACACAATATCGCTCAAGTTGACGTCTGCTGGCGTCAAGGTCACATTTCAAACTGGTGGGCAAGCATTAGGATAGGTCATGGGTAAGAAATTTAGACGCGGGCATGTGACAACATATTGCAAACGCGCTAAGTGTGTTTTTCAAATACGGAACACTATGACTTTAAAACGTAATGGATATTAAATAAAATATGTAGTTACCATGGTGATGAAAATTATGTATTTGTTCGGTCACTGAAATTTTTTGAAGAGGCGCGAGGACGATGAAAATAAACCAACTAAAAATATTTTATTTTAATTATTACGTGTGATTAATTGATACCTAATAATATTTTAAAACGTTGGCAATCCTGGTTGGTGGGACGCGCGATTGAATCGAATGGTAAACATAGTAAAATATGAGCAATCGTTTCGCAATCACATCACGCAGAGATTAGTGACGTCATCTGCTCCGAGTGAAATATGGAACGATTATTTATTTGGAATTTTCAATATACTGAAATATTTTGATGTTTCGTTGTAAATCCATTTTTTACCGGTGTATGTTTGTAATATAGACAACGAAATTAGCTAGCTGCCTTACAAAACATTTAATAAAAACAAAAATTTTAATATGAGAAACTGTAATTAAAATGGTAGTAAACTAATAAAATATAGTGTAGAATTTATAAAAAAACAACTTCATCTTCCTCTGACACTCAATGCTTATTGGTATATTTGTCGCTTCCCTGGATAGGAAGAGATTCCGGTTCAAATCCCGGTAGCAACTAAATATTTTTCTAGTTGTTTAATTTATTTTGTATTAAAATATCACATGACAACGATCTGAAAATCATAACGCAACTTCACAACAAAAGTGTGTTCTATTTAAAAAAATAATTCTGTTCCCTAGTGTTTTTCTTCATCATGTGTTATTTCATCACATGTAGTCATGTATAAATCTAGTGGTTAGACATTTACGTAAAGGTCATGTTGTTAAGGGTTCAAGAGCTTCTACCAGCAAGTTAGTCTTATTTTAATAGAATAAGCGTTTAGCTTACTTCGAAAATGTTAAGAGTATATGGCACGTATTATTTTTTTTTAAATGAGATCCGTTGTGATCATAGAACTGTGGATGTTGGCGGATGATGTCTTGGATGATGCCACTAGTTTTGTTCGATGGCAAATTTGTGCATTCTTGGAGTGGCCCCTGCATCGAAGTTTTAACCGGGTCTGTCTATCGTGTGAGTGACTTTCCATCTTGGTCACCAATTTTGCATGCGTCGCCGGCACCACATATTCAGAGCGTCGGTGTCCCGACAAAGCCGCATAAGACAATGCCGCCAAAGATATTGCCGCGCGGAATAATCCCGTAAATACCGTGCTGATAAACCCGTGCTGACAATGCAGCGCGGAACAAAACTAAAAAATTTAAAAAAATGAATAAAAATAAGTTATTTTTGTTAGGTAAGGTAAGTGAAATTTAAACTGCCTATTGAGTATGTTTTAATTTTTAAGAATACATTTTTAAATACTGATTAAATGTTTTAATTGGAAAGATATACATATCAATTTAATTAAAAAATATTGTTGTTGTAGCACCAGAATTCGAATCTGAATCTCTTTCCAAACTGGGGAAGGTGAATTATCCAACTATGCTACAGCAATATTATTTTTGACGACTAATTTTCGAACCTATATGTTACACTTTTTCTAATTAATATTTTATTTTTACGGAATCTCAAATTCAGATTTTTTTAGGCTAGAAACGTTCACGATGAGTTCAAACGTATATTGTGTAACAATCTTCCCTAAAAGTCATCTATTCATTTCATTCTTTTCTATTTTTTATCATTATATATTAATTTTGTGAAACAAAATTTCTTTCAATTTTCAATATATGATACATATCTTCATATTTAAAATATTTTTTTTCCACAAGTGAAAGAGAGCAATGTTGTTGCGTATAGGTGAGTAAGTAATCCGACGTTGGAAACCCATTTTTTCTCATCGAAGCGATCGGTGAAGGTCTAAGACTCCTGTCTTGCGCCTTACAATATATATGTATGATTTAATATCTCGTTTAAAAACGGCGGCTTTTTAAAACTCAATTTAAAAAATAGTATTTAATATGTTTACCTTTAATATTGTACTAAGAAAATTATTTCACACAGAATTTTTTTTTTCGCGATTCTTGTTACCAGTGCTGAAAGGGATTTTCTGAGACGCGATGAATTAATTTTGTGCGTATTTTATTTAATTTAATTTTCTTTTGTATTATTCAGATTAATTTAATTCGTGAAGTGTGAAGTAAACTGGGTCCTCTCTAGCAACGTTTTTATTTCCTTCTCCACGTCTCAAAATATTATTTTCATCGACCACTCTGGCTAGTGTCATCACTAGCCAGCACCTAGCGGAGTAAATAAATAACATAAATATATCGTAGAAATTGTTACGCGAGATTTATTAGTAAACAGGTGCAAAATCGGTTCGCGTTCTGCCAGTTCAAGTGTGGATTATGAGCGATCTTTTAACGTAAAAATAAGCGATCTATGATTTCGATTTCTAATGTTTTAAGACTACAGTGGCGCCCACAATTAATACCATCTTTATCAAAATAAAACATAATAAATATCATAGTTCCTTATGCATGCTGTGATTTATATAATATATAGTAAACGTGCATAATAATGAATACAGATACAAATAATGTTACAATAAATTTATGATAATAAATATCTTAAAAAGATACACACTAATAACAGATAACAGCGAGTAAGAATAAAAAAGAATCACTTATATGATTTGATCATATGAAATGGATGAATAAGGATAGAATGATAAAAAATATATATATGAAATAGAAGACTTAGCATAGAGCATGACCAGTTAAACCAGATATTATATTGGTAAAGTCAAAAGAAATGTCAATTTTTTTTTATTTGGATAAAAAATTTATTTCAACAGAAGCTGTACAATTTTAATCGATTAAATAATTTCCATTGTTGTTTATTATCCCCCTCCACAGATCAGGTAGCTTTTTAATGCCTCTTTCATAAAATTCGGCCGGTTTTTCATCAAAATACGAGTCCAAATGATTTTTTACTTCTTCCACAGAAGTAAATTTTTTATCCTTAAGCGAATGTTCCAATGATTTGAAAAGGTGGTAGTCTGAAGGTGCAATATCAGGAGAATATGGTGGATGTTGTAGAACTTCCAAATCCAACTCTCTTATTTTTTCCTGCGTGATCCTCGCTGCATGTGGTCTTACTCGTTGTTCCAAGTTCGTCAGTGATAGCTCGTGCGGTACCCAAATTCCCTGTCTGTGTTTTTTCCCGAGTCTTTTCAAGTGATTTTTTACTGTCGACCAGGGACAGCCGATGTCTTGCGATAATTCCTTTATCGTTTTTCGAGGATCAGATTCTACCAGAGAATTTAATGCGTCGTCGTCGATTTTCAGAGGTCTTCCCGATTTTGGTTTATTTTTTAAATCTCTGTCGCCACTTTTGAATTGTTTAAACCATCTATGGCATTTTCGACTATTCAGTATGTCGCCATATGTATCACAAATGCTCTGGGTGGCTTCTTTTGCTTTTAAGCCTTTGTCGAATAAAAACAACAAACACGATCGCAAATGTGCCTCGTCAATTTCTTGCTTGGACATTCTCACTATGGGTAAAAAAATATGAAAACATGTGAAAAAGCAAGACAAACAATAGAGCTTCAAAATGACACTAACCTTGACGTGCTCACTCGACAGCAACCCGAGGGAAACTGACGGCAAAGCATGCAATAAAAAAATGACATTTCTTTTGACTTTACCTTTTATGATGGTCCTGTTAAGAAGACTCAATAAACGACAAACTTGTTGGTATAATGGTCAAGACGTTGGCCTAGTGATTTAGTGGTTAAAAAAAAAGAGGAAGATGTACGAATGTGGATGAGGCGACAATTGTGCCAGAATGGAAGAGTGTAGCGCTCTATCCTGTATGCCTATTTACTCGGGGAAGCGACGTGATGGTAGGTTAGTTAATTACGACACTTAAAACAAAATATACTAAAAATTTAATCCATTACTTTCTATTGCCGATAGACAGCGTTATTAATTAAGCAACAGTGGCCATATTAAATTTGGTTTTAAATGCTTCTTTACTGAGATAGTTATCATCGAGGTAGATTAGATGAGCAGGACCGATTAACCGAAGTAAAAAAAAAACAATTTTTCATTTGTAGATGTATATGATCATTTCAGTTAAAAATAATAGCCTCGTGAGAATAGTTAAACTGTGTACACTCGGAATAATAAAGTATCATTAATATCATACAGAGCTTCAAAGTTTTGAATATTTAGAATCTAATTAATAAAATTAAATGACATTTTCGCGTTTTTTACGAAAATGTGGGATTTTATTATTCATTTATATAAGAAGTTATACACTCAATTTCACTTTTTTTAAAACTATTACTTAGATAAAATCCTATTATTAATGTTAAATTTAATAAACTGAATGTTATTGCCCACAATTAAGAGAATATTGCAAAATTGCATTAATATAGAAAATTCTTGCGTATACGAAATATATTTTCTTATAATCATGACGCTAAGATTACGGAGACAAATCTGCATTGAAACAAATTAACAAAATGTTAAACATTATAAACCATTCAATTTGCAGTACATATGGAAAAAAAAATTTAAATGATTTATTATATTTACTTTTATGTCTACTACAAAAAAAAACTATTAGTAAAATAATACATAGTAATTAATAATATATTAGGAAAATAATACATAATAAAGAGAAGTGTAAAATTCCTTTGAAAGTGTGCCTTATACTTTTTTATTCTAAAGATTTATTCTATTCAAAAGAGTAAAATAAAGAAATCGTCTGTCTATTATTTGAAAAAAAAATTAACAATGCAAAGCTGCTGTAAGATGATTATAATTAATATAGGTTTTAAATAATAAGGTGATTAATTTTTTTTGTAATTATCTATGTATAACTATAATTATCTTGTACCCATGGTCACGATATAAAAATTTAAGATTTCTTCGTAAGTATTCTTAAGTTTGAATGAAGTAAGGTTGAATGAAAAAAGTTGTGAATTATCGCATTAAGACGTCTTACGCAAGGGTTTGACAAATATTATTTTACTACTCCAATTTATGTAAGGGTGGGTGGAACCCGTAGAATATGAGGGGGAGGGGAGGGGCGACGACAGGAGTCTTAAAAACTATCAAGTTTGTGAAAAAAAAAAAACGAAGATTGTTCAAAACAAAAATCAAACTGCTTTCCCAGCAGAGCAAGGAATCGTTCAATGAATCTCCAGCTAGAAGGAAGAAACATCGAAGTTGGCGGTAATCAAATGAAAACTTCCCCTTCCTCCCCCCCCCAACCGTAAACTTGTTATATTGAATTTCACCCCCTTTGTCCATTGTTTTTCCACTAAAAGCTGGCGCAGAAGAAAGTTTAGAATGTAAACTTGACGAAGATTCCATTTTGTAGAGCGAAATCAAGCTGCGTCATAGAAATTGTAAATTTAACCCTAAAATTTCATTCCCCATATTTCACAAAAATCCATTTCACAAGAGTTTTAAAAATTGTATTTTTATACACAAAAAGTTTAAATATTTAATTGATAGAAAAAAAACAACATATTCTGTGCTAGCGAAAGATGTTTTTTTTTTGTTAAATCATCTTTATTTCATATTTTCACGATCTCGTCAACATTCTAATATGAAAGTAGAATTAAACGACGAAATAACATAAAAATAATAAAGTTATATAAATGTGTCCAAAATTTAATAAAAATGAATTGATAATTCTGGCGTCTACTATCAGTTTACTAAAAGGTATTTGAGATTCTGTAAAAATAAGGTAGATGGCTCTTTCAAATAATGGAACGATTAAATGTATTAAAATCAGAAAGGTAACATATAGGTTCGAAAATTATCGCTAAAAATATTATCGCTGTAATGCGTAGTTGGATAATGCACCTTCCCCGGTTAGGAAAGAGATCCAGGTTCGAATCCCGGTGGTGCAACAACAATATTTTTCTATAAAATTGATTTTTTATGTATATCTTTCTAATTAA
This sequence comes from Eubasilissa splendida, assembly GCA_031772225.1. Taxonomy (NCBI): domain Eukaryota; kingdom Metazoa; phylum Arthropoda; class Insecta; order Trichoptera; family Phryganeidae; genus Eubasilissa; species Eubasilissa splendida. Next base: position 6,584,018 of record CM062858.1, on the reverse strand, counting down.
TATATTTAATTTATATTTAACATTAAAATTGCTAAAGTTTTCAAATCATTTAAAACAGCTAGTCTATGAGCGAATATTTTAAGCCAATACTCTGTGCTTACTCTACCAATGATGTTAGCGATTAAAGTAGAAGAGGACGAGTGATCTAAACGTTTCCGTGTCGCATTTTCGTTAACAATCAATTTTACATTAGTCTAAAGAATTAGGTGTAGCCAAAGATAATAAAATAAATAAAATAAAATAAATGTGACGAATAAATAGAATAAGCTTTATTTTATAACACTGATTTATACTCGTACAATGTGTCTACGGAAATAGACATAATGAGATCAATTTAAATAATTAAGTTGCGATAAATCTCAGTATCATACACGTGTTGAGATTTTGATTGGCGGATAGAGACACAAACGAAAACCCACGTACACGACTCTCGATTTGATCAGCAAATTAAAACGTGCGCACAGAACGTTACAGAGAACCATAAATACAATTATTTGTTCTGGAAAATTAAACAATTATAAGAAATTAAATTTAAAATATTTATCCCGTTTTACCTTCTGCTGGAGAGATTCAAATTCACCCTACTGACGATCGGAACATCAATGATTAATGCACTGACATTTGATGTTTGACGTACAAGCGTAAAGTGGGGCGCAAGATGGTAAATCTCGTTTGTTTAAGATTTATTGTTATACAATATGTTTTAAGAAAGAAATTTAAAAAATGTATCGGTATAATTAATATTTCCGAAATGCACAAGTTAACACTAAATATTTATTTTAATTGTTAACTTTTGAAGTGATAGCGAACACGTAAGTATATTGTTAATGTCAAAAAATATTGGATGTTTGAATGAACGCCTAAATAAAAACATTATACAGACGCGATGGTCTACGTACTGTCTATTTTTGAGTGTTTGGATAATAATCACATCGTTAGCTCTATCGCTAATGTTATTTTGAGAATACGCCAGCTTTATTGTTTACTCGTTATCTAGTAGTTTAACATTTATATCTATCAATCAATAGTATTACTATGATATTTTAGGATTTACTAAAATTTTACATTGTTTAATAAAAACAGATGTAAATTTGCCTTATAATATTTATGAAATAAATTTAAATAACTTTTTTCAAAATTGAAAATACCGGATTTATCCTTACAATTTTTTACGTTGATATTATAGAATATTTTTAGTATGAGATGTAGACAGTGTAGCAGTTTTTTAAATCTTGAGCAAGTACAAGATCAAAATACAAGTACAATCCCATCAAGCTGTTTCCCGAAAAAATGTCGGAGAAATGAGATTGAACGCCATACTTTTCTGTACTTTTACCCCTTTATCTTATACTATTATTACATCGCAGCTATTTATTGTGCATGTAAGTCATTTTTTAAGCTTTTATATGTCTAAATATTTAGTTTATTTAGTATTTCCGAGGTAAAGTAGATCTTAATAATCACACATAAAAATAAAATACGTGATTTTTAGATTTCAATTGCTTGGGACGCGTTTCACCTTGTAAGGGCATTATCAATTTAACAATTCAACTCAACAACTTGCATTTACATTATTGTTAATCTATAGTGAAGGACAACTATATAATTTTATAGTTTATATATAGTATATAAATTTAGTAAATTTAGAAATATTTAATAATAAAAATAACAATAAAAATATAAAAAATAATCAAATATCGCCCATTACATCCCCTATCTTATCCATTATAACTCCACCCCCACCCTTACCTCTGTTAACTCCAAACACTTCATATATTACTGTCTGAAAGCGTATTTAATTTTAGTTGAATTATATTATTGATAATGGGAAGTGTTCCCGAAAACATTTTAACGTTTAATATAATAAAATATAGTGAAATAAAACAGTGTTTTGACTAAATTTATAAAAAAAATCAAAAAAGTATTCTCGTGTCAGTATGTAAACTATTATAAAACTGATTAGTAAATTATAAAAGTAAAAATGCTACAGATGGGATATATTATGAAAAATTACCTACGTATCATAAAACAAACCAAACTCAATGGATATTAAATAAATTTATTAAAATGTTCATGAGAAAGTCAAATAAAAGGTTAAACTTACGAAATGGTATCATCTTTGCTGCCATTGATGCATTCAGTACTGGAATTGGCGTTGTATTCAATACAGAAGCATTGGAGGAAGAATTTGAAGAACCGCCCATATTATCGAGAAGTGTTGCATTGAGAGGTATGGAAGAAGTAGACATGGGAAGAGAAGATGAGGAAGTTGCGCTTAAAGAGGAATTGCTACCCATAGGGCTCGTGATATTAGAAGAGAAATTATTAATAAGTGAAGGAATGGTTCTAGTGTTTGGGAGTGTTGTATTGAGGTCTGGAGGTGGTGGAATCATGGTGGTGGTGGTTGGTTTTGTCGTGATGAAGGGTTTTCCGGCCAGGCTGTCTCTCAGCTGTTCAGGAGTAGACACGAGCACTGATCTGCACACTTTCCAAAGACCCGAGTGGCTGCTGACGAAATATCTTCTTGTTTGTGGTACAAACAAACCTGAAAAGAAAATTATCTCACATTGGATGCGTGTACACATTACAAAAGCGATGTTCACTTGCATTGTGTTTATTTGCGACGTATTCACGTACGTTTTGTTTATTTGCACAACTTTCACAACATCATGCCATTAAAGTGTTTGATATGTTTTAGAAGAAAATAATACATGTAATTTATGTTGTTTGTAGAGGATTAGTGATGGTAAACCGTTATTGTGACTGTGATTATGTTCTGTTGTAACGATTATTATTCGTACAATAAAAACTAAACTTCCAACAGTTAAATCTCAGTTACCAATAATCATTACAATCAAACATAGTCATAATAATCGTTAATCAGTTTATAATCACTAAAAATGTCTAATAATGATGATAAAACTGTGATTGTGTTATTGGTTTTCGAAAATTGGTAACTGATTACACTGATTAACCCCAAAATAATGACATTTCTTCTTCTTTCAATTAGGCAATCCACCCTTTAAGAGTGATTTGTGCCATTAAACAAGTCTAAACATTATTTTATAGAAAGCAGTACAACAATACTATAGAACAGGGAACATTGCATCACAAGTCAATACCATTGACATTCAGGAAATTTGCTATTATATAGCTTAAATGAGGCAAGTTGAGGGAAAGAAGATGACACAAGTTAACCGGAAGTTGAAAATCACCATTGAATAATGACGTTTAAATAAATATAATTTTTTATGTATTTTGGTGTACTAAATACATATTTAGTATCTAAAATCATCCAGCACTTATAAATTATTTAAGAAACCGGTTGTTTTGGTAATAAATGATGATTTTCAGCAATAATGTATTTTTTTAAATAGTTTTTTTATTATTATTTCTACGTGCTTATTTCGATTTATATCATGTAATTTACTTAAATTTCTTCAATAGCCTCTAATTAATGTTATTTAAATTATAACTGATTCAATATAATCATTCGGTATCGCGTACGCGCCTGGTACACTCACGTTAGACAATTGCAGTGTCAACTGAAATACAAAAATCTGTTCTCACCATGACCGCCCTGTATCACGAACCAGTGGTCAGTGGAAATGGCAGTGATCCACACGATGATTCCGAGTCCAATAAGAGCTGTACAACTGAACAGCATCCTCCTCTCGAACATCAGCTGGTCCATGAGAGGCTTCCGCTCCGCCATGTTTATTGTGGACGTAGACATGATTGTTGGATTGGTTCGATCTGTAACAAATTGTGTTTTTAATCTTTATTTATTCGAGAGATTCGATAACTGACCAGAACTTAGTGATCCTTGCTTAGTGATCTAGTGGTCAGAGATTCGAGCCACATTCTAGGAGACCAACAAGTTAGTCATATTTTCATAACGATTAGCACAGTTTAAAAATAGTAAAAATATTGATGTGATACATATTTCTTCTACATGTCTATATAAAAAACACGATAACTCTCGTAGTTCTAATCTGATTTCAATTTATTTATTTAGTTTATTGATTTATTTATTAGACTTTTTTGACATACATGTTATTGTTGTAACAGAGGTGGATATATTATAATATAACATGATAAACATAACATACAATAATTTTGCAATTAAATACTTGTAAAAATATGAATTAAATATATTAATTAGAAAGATATACATATAAAATCAATTTTATCAAAAAATATTATTGTTGCGCCACCAAGATTCGATAAAATTGATTTTATATCTATATCTTTCTAATTAATATATTTAATTCATATTTAAAATATCACAGACCTATGTTCTGAATAATTACATCACAATAAGAATGTGTTCTCCTAAATACTAGTAGTTTATTGTGTGAGATGGAGTAGACTCAACCTCTGATATATACAGCATTTGCTAGACTACAGTCTGTATTAAAGTAGATAGTTTTTTTCGTGCTGTTGTGGTGTTATTTAATCAAGAAAGATCACTCGAAAAGATATATTCGACGAGAATAAAAAAAAAAAGGGAAATAAAGTATGTAGTTGGAGTGTTGAAGAACTAGTGAATTATTAGTGTAGGCACTGTATAATGATTATGTTAAAATGTTGGATAGCGATACTTCTGATTGATCTCTACCCAATTGGATCATATATTGGGTCCATATTTGTGTAATCCTATTGGAAGTAAACGATTTCCAGTTGGTGCTGAGTGTGTTGTACAGTATCGGAGCTAAGAACACGTGGAGTCGTTGATAAAATGTCGTTATTGCTCTCGGACTGGCGTGTAGATGTTCGTTGTTTGTCTTGTGTTGTGTCCATGATTTATTGCTCGGGGTGAGTTGTTAGGATGGAAATATTGGACGAGTTTCAACATATAGATTTGTCTTATGTCTAGGGCATTGTACTCTTTAAATATAATATATGTTGGATATTTAATGGGACGACCATTTATTACCTTAAGAATTGTCTTTTGTGCTCTTTTAGCCGACTGATCTGGTTAGTATCTGGGCTAACTTCGTTAACTAGCCCGATCACCATCATGTTTCAAAATGACGGCTGTTCAAACAATTAGTATTCTGTTAATATTGGTCCTAGAGAAAAAAAATAAAAAACCAAAGATGTTCGTTACACTATTTCTTGTACTTTGTCCAGTCCAAAAAAACTATTTTTTTTAGTTTTCACGTATCTGAGATTCGCCGTGTTATGCATCATTTCACGTTTGTTGTACACGAAATGTCAAACGTCAGTTCATTGATCAAATGGTGTTCAGTTCACTTTTCATAATGAATAGCTGTAGGTTATATGGTTCTAGGTGACGTTTGTGCATACGGATTAAGATCGCTGTCAAATTTAACATCGCGTAAATGAGTTTTTGTTTCTTTCTATGAATCTCAAGGCGATCAAAATCTCAACACAAATATATTATGCTGAAATTTATCTCAACTAAATATCTGATATTTATCTCATCACGTCGTGGGCGCGGGCCGTAAAGATCTTTCCAGACGCACAGAGTGATGCCTGAAGTGATTATGGTGGACCAACAATAAGTTTTTTTCGCAATTAAAAGAAATACAGTTATAGCGAGACTCTTTGCCAAGAAGATGTCGTTATGATTTGAATTTCAAATGATATAATCTTTCAACGCCGTCATTAGTCACCACACTAAATGACAGGACATAACTTTGTCCATTTGTATTTTCGGAATGGTGATAGCGTCCCGCTTAATACAAGTCATTATTTAATCGACCTTCCGAGGAAAACAGCATTAACTCTGAAAAAATATTTTTCGAGACGAAAACATAACATGTTTGATTATACGCCTGCTTTCAATATTAATCATCTTTTCGTGTTTTTTTAAGGATAATGTGAGTTTTTGTTATTCATTTCTATCAGAAGTTAAGAATTGTTTTAAATAATATATTATTTTAGTTTATTTTATTTATAAATACATTATTATACACAGTTGTATTCATAATGCCAGCCTCACTGGGCTGCGCCCGTGCTGTAGCAAATATTTTACACTTTTTATACATAAATGCTAGTTTATAAATTAATAATTGCACAATTAACCTAAGAATTGCAAAATTTAAATCATTTTACAAATCAATAAACAAAAAAAATATCAATTAAAGAAGTTACATTATGTATACTTAGAAGACAAATTTATAGAATTGGTTTTAAAATATAGATAAATTGAAAAGATGTTAAGAATCCACAATAATCTATACATACATTCACGCGGATATTCTACTTTCATCTGACGGCTGGATTGTGGACATGTATAATGGAGGGGTGACTATTTTTTAGATGCACGCTCGATCGGAGTTTTTTTTATACAATTATTAATTGTTTTCTTGAAATAATTCCGAAACACCGTAACCAATTCAGTTTTCAGAGAGCCAGAAAAATTATTACGAAAAATTTATATATGAAGAACAGTTTTTATGAGTGTAAATAAATAAATAATAATAATATCTATACTAAATAAATTAACAAAATTAGCAAGATTTTAATTTATTATATCGAACTTTTAAAATGCTTCGTATATATACATATTATTATTATATTACATTATTTCATAACATAGTATAATTAATTATAATTCTTAATGTATTTTTTTTTTGCACAATACGTAGCTAATCAGAAATCATTAAAACACCCCATATTACATAATCTACTGGATTTAAATCTGGGTTGTTCTGTTTTCTCTATAAAATTAGCATTCTCACGACGAAGAAAGTTGATTATATTTCTGGTTGTGTGAGATGGAGCTCCGTCCTGCTGTAATGTCTAGCTATACTCCAGGCGTTGTTTTGAACCTCTTTAATAATTTTTCTAGCACAATAACGTTTTTCAATTAGCAAATTTTTGATCAGAATACGATATGCTGCAGTGATTTTTGTCATTCTGGACAACAATTTGAAAAAACCAAATATGTTGTATAATGAGAAAATTAATAATCAAAGATGGCGACCAAAAATTGTTGAAATAAAACGTAATATTGGTAAGTAAGTAAATTAGTAAACTATTTAAGCTATTGTTGATATAGTTAAACTAATTTTGATGTAATTATATCACATTTTACGAAATATTCTTACTTCTTTTAGGCCATCCTGTATATCGTATTTACTCACACGATTACACAATTTACAGTTTCAAATACTATTTCAAATTAATTTTTATTAATCAAAAACATAATATATTTTTATCGGTCATATGAATGCTTATTTTATTATATTAAATAAAATAACAATAACTTTGTATGAAACCATAAAATTTATTATACGTCAACCGGTTTCGCTTTTCTCAAGCGGAATGATCAGTTTTAAATACGTCCTGATGAAGCTTGAGGTAAGCGAAACCGGTTGACGTATAATAAATTTCGTGGTTTCATAAAAAGTGACTGTTATTTAATTTAATATAATGTATCAAACCACAAGTGATAGCTTTCTAAGATAATAAAAAGCTTTAAGGGCCATGATCAGAGGTGAATAATTTTGTTTAGTTTTTCTCGAAGAAAAATGCACATAAAATATATTTTCACGCACATTTTGCCTACAATGTAATTTAATATTATACTTATTCTCAAAATTAATAACAGATTTTGGAAATTTTATGATTTTACAGTGAAATTATTTGAAAACGTTGTTTTACAATTTCCATAAAACATTTAATACACATATTTTAATTACATTGACTTAGTTTAACATCTTGTATATAATTTATTATCGACATTTTTTAAGTAGAGCAAAATACTATATAATAATGATACAAGAAGATCAAGATGTGGCATTGTAGTATGTTTTGATGAATTTATTATTTTAAACGAAAACAATAACAAACCTCGAGATGTTAATATTTTCTGACGATTTTATCTTATTCTCTTTCTTTTGTAATATTTTTCCTTATTGATTTACATATAAGGTAGATAGTTTTTAAATAATTACCCACATCTGAGGTTTTTAATATTTTCAAGTAATATTATTGCACATGGACCCTATGAGAATCTTATTTTAAAGAAGGAATTAGGGCAAAGAATTTTTATTATTTCTATTAAGAATAATGTTATTTATTTTTTATTGTATAAAATAATAGATTTAAAATAAAGGTATTTACTTTGCTAGAAATTACCTATTTAGTTTTTATAAGTTGTATTTTGATAAGGCACAATTATAAACAAAAAGTTATAAAAAAGATGTGTAGGTAGTTAGGTGACAATTAATGACAAAGTAGTTTAATTTTGTATTCTACCTAAATCAAGCAATCCACTTTATTATTTTTGATTTAAAATCGTTAATCGCTTTAGACCCTTTAAGATCTAGTGGCAATTTATTAAATATACGTGGTGCACAAAATGAAAAAGATTGTTGAGCAAATTTGGTATCCATATTTGGCACTAAAAAGTATATTAAAGTTTTGCTCCTAGTTTCCTTTGATTCAGATCGTGGATATGAAGTTAAGTTTTTTTTAAAGAACAGTTTTAGGATTGATCTGGTAAACAGTTGTCTTATATTCAATACTTGAAAGGATTTAAAGGCCTCTTGTTTATCACTCCGATGACCGATTTCTGAGCCTTAATTAAAGAATCCATTAAAATGAGAGCTGTACCGCCCCATGCACATATTGCGTAACTGATGAGACTCTGATAAAGTGTATAGTATAATATTTTTAATAAATAATAATACTCGTGAAGCTGCGTATAATTTTGAAAATATAAATTAATGTTCTCACTTATTAGGGAATAATTATTCAAAGATAATACAGAAATATGCTGTTGTAGTCGTCACTGTCAGTTTGTCACATTTAAAAGCAAGACGTTAAAGTTCGTGAATATATATAATAAATGCCTAAATGTAGCAAGTGATTATGAGATAAAATAAAATAAGGCAGGTATTTATTTCCTTAATTTTTTAAAGAACCTTATTTTAACTTAAATTTGGTATGAAATACTTAAAGCGTATTAGTAAATATTATTAACAATAGTACTTGACTAATAATGCCATTTATATTTACGTAAAAATTTTATTAAATATCAAAAAAATGTACACATCGGAAATCTATCCTAATTTAACATTAAGTTGTACAAAGTTTCCAAGCAGCTCTCAAAGAAGGCAATAACTTTTGTTAACACTCCCGTCACGAACTTTTACTGTTAATCATAATTTATTAATATTAAATAAAAACACAAATCATTTACTCAGAATAAAACAGGTGCAAGCGATGTCGATTGATATCAAAAGAACGTGAAATTTGGAACACATAATTGTTAGTAATGATACCACGTAATTGTGTACAGCTTATGCGTGATGACCAAGATACTCTGATGAGTATGAGAGTCACGTTCGGTTTAGTTATGGGACTGCGATTAGTAATTAAGATTTAACTGTTAGAGGTTTACTTTCTAGTGAAAAACAATAATTTGACTTCCAAATTTTAAGAATAAGTCTTTAATAAAAACAGAGCGTCTGTGTATTATTTTCTCTGATCAATTTTGTATATATGATTATTATTTTATACTGAAAATAACTTGACTAGACAGTTTTTATTAATTATCTCAGAAGTAAGTTGTGGTATTTTTCAAATATTATTTAAATATCGATTTACCATTATTCTACTCGGCATCGCCAATTTTTTTTTTTTTTTAATTGAATTAATTCATTTTTTACTTCTTACATAGGTGGTGCGATATGTAACAGTTTAATTATTTGAGTATATATAAGGGATAATTAAGCCGTGATTATTTATTTATTATTGTTATACATGGCCTATTCAGGCATTAACATATACATTTTTAAAATAATAGAAAATCTCATCAGAAGCGCAATGTTCGATTGTAACAATGATTGGTTACAGACTGTCCGTAATTCTTCACAGCAATCGCTGGTACATTAGAAACTAAACCTAACAAACAAACAAACTAACTTACACACTCTTCCGTCCTAACACACAATTATCGCCTCATCCACATTCAGAAACTAAACCTCTAACGGTTAAATCTCAGTTACCTATCATCATTACAATTGAATACAATCACACTCATAATAACGGTTTTATTAACGTTTTACTATCACTATAATAAATAAAGTGCTATTTTATTTTTATAAATTAAAAAAAAATAGAGTACTTATACGTACACGGAATATATGTCGCAAATTAAGTAGAACGCATTCTTATTGTGAATTGTGTAATTATTCAGAACATAGGTGTGTGATATTTTAAATACTAATTAAATGTATTAATTAAAAATATATACATATTAAATCATTTTTATCGAAAAATATTGTTGTTGCTACCGGGTAAAAATAAAGTAGATGGCTTTCAAATAATAAAACGATAGGTACATCAATTTGAAAAGTGTAATATATATATTTGAAAATTTGTCGTCAATGAACTGTGTGCTGTAGCATAATCGGTTTATGCACGTTTCCCGGATTGGAAAAGATCCAGGTTCGAATCCCGGTAGCAGCAACAATATTTTTCGATAAAATTGATTTTATATGTATATCTTTCTAATTAATACATTTAATTTGTATTAAATATATTCTTACTATTTTTAATCAAAGCTAAACTCTTTAACTATGAAAATAGGATTAACTTGCGTTAGTGATCACGCACATCTTTGTGAATAGAATTAATATGTCTGATGTTTAAAAAGGGGAATTTCAATACAATATTACATTGCAAAAGAAAAATGTATATTTTTATTTAAATAATTTTTTGAAACACCATTCATTATATACGTCTGCAGAAGATTTTTTTTATTTTGATTTCTAACATTACCATATTGCGAGTTTGAGCCGTCCAATGTTCGTTTACGCTTCACTGCTCGAGGTCCCCTGCTGAGGGTTGTATTTATACAGCCTTGATACCAGCATCATAAATATTAACAAATCACGAACTCGGGTGGATGTCGCCGCGAAGGTTCGATAACAGAGAGCTTCACGGTGTTGGTAAGGCTTCCTATTTTCCAACAAGTACGCAGGTACTCGGAATAATACTTTGGGATGTTTTGAAAGGTATTCCCGAGGAAACATTTATGTTAAATCGTCAATATTATGTAAGCTTAACATATTTAACCTGGAATGGGGTAGCGGAATGAAAAAAGGGGATCATTTGATAAATTGGATTAAATACAGTTCCAACATATAATTTATTCCAATTAAATTTACATTACGCGGTGTGTTGTAAATTTTTTAAATAATTAAAAAAATTACAAAATACATGTACCAAGACTGTGCGGCCCATTTTAATAGTGATTTCCAGGAGGCCATCAAGTAAGTCTTTTTTTCATAGCACAAGCGTATATACACACTGTGACATTACAAATCCAATCACTTTTGTAATCACGAATAACGGCCTCATGTTGGTAATACGAGCGGGTTATAAAAACGGTCGGAGTCTATGGTTGAGAATTTAATTTTTCGCTCGGAGCTGTCAGACATGCGGCTCGCTTGCTGCAGTAAATACTTTGATTATAATTTAATCACCAATGCACAATTTATTGTAATTCATTTTGACCTAATCGTATGGTGAATAATCTATTCAGGGAACGAAATTGTTTATATTCATTTTCATTACATTATTATTTTACAATTATTTCTACCAATCCTATTGCATCGGCTTGAGATGCCGAGATAACTAGCTATGACGTTAGGTCACGAAGATAAAATACTACGATGGAATGTACATGGACGAGCGTAAATTTGGAGGTTATGCCATTTTTTATAACATTTTAAATCTTGTCGTCACCAGCCTGCCCTAAATAACGTCGAACTCACGCTCAACCCGATGAAATTAGGATTATAAATTAAGATTGTAATTTGTTCTAATTTAACCAGTGTTTTTTTGATTAGATTTTATTAGTTAACGTAAAACATCTTTTCATTTATCTCTCCCAGGTATTATTAATAATTTATCCCAGTTTAGGATGAAGGCAGAATGTGACAAACCGAGGTGGGTATTCGTTACTGACGTGAAAAATCCACCATTCTTGTGTTCTTCACTGGCTAGCCAGTGAAGAAGATAGAACACCGTTTTTTTACCCTCTTATCGAGCGAGAAGTACCGATATAAAAGAGATCTTCGGGATAGAGACCCTACTTCTATCTATAGAAAAATTTCAATTATGGTGGCTTGGACACGTCATGCGAATACCAAAGAGACTGTTACCGAGATGAATTTTGTTGACAACTTCAGAGGGAAGGTGGCCCAGAAGGGTAGGTTGCCCTATATTATGCCAAAAGACACAACAACGACTATATGAAGACAGATTGGATCATGTTTTTTGTCAACAAAATAGAGAAAAATGGGAACGTTTTATTGAGAAAGACATGAAAATAATGATGAATAGTTAAAAAAAAGTTTTAAGTATGCAGATTATAAATGCAACAATGCTAATATATTAGAAGAACACATTGTTATTGTAAAGTTGTAATCATTCAGAACATAGGTCTGTGATATTTTAAATATGAATTAAATATATATCTTTCTAATTAATATATTTAACTCATATTTAATGCTAATATACTTTAAATTAACTCTTCAATTCCTAGGAACATATTGAAAGATCCAGGATTCATCGCCTGTTATCACTGTTTCCAGAAATATTTTTTTTACTAATTTTTCTTCATTTGCTCTGCAAACCTCCATATGTTTTAGATTTTATAAACGAAGGTTTATAACGTTGATTTTCTTCAAGAGAGGCACAGTTTCGTAAAAGTTATTCGAGTGTATTAAAATAAACGCAGATAGGTGTACCACATCATCCATATATAAAACATGTTATTTGCCCCACCCCAAGATGCACATAGATCATTATGTTTTGCCTTAGTCTCTTCAATAATTGTCTGAATATAAGTTCAAGTTTATACGATACGTACTTTATTAAAGTTCTTTTTATAGCGCAATTTAAACCGGTTAAATTTATTATATTACCCTATATAAAATATGATTTCTGATTTATTACGAGTACTTAATAATTAAAATATATATAATAAAACGATTATATATTTAATGATTAGTACTTACTTTATTTCATGTTTCGTAAGGTTCATTTCATTATTTATATATAATACTAACAAAAGCACTTATTCCTAAAATAAATTCAACTAATTAAATATAACAACAAATTTAACGGCACAATTTAACTTCAAATGTAACGTGAGCGCGTAATAGACTTCCACAAGATGCCAGCCTATAAACATATTCTATGTTAAAGCTAATCTGTACAAAAATAAACTCGCTGTAGTACGATATTAATAATTTTGCTATTCCTAATGGCATTCGTAAGTAACAATTTATAACTGGTGCGAAAAAGTACGATTCTACCGTAACTTTTTAAGGCAACGCCTTGACAGTGACACATGTTACCGCGTCGAAACGTCGTCCTAGGTTTCCTCGAGAAAAATACGCAATCTAACCTGGATAGTCACCAGTTACATATACACAATTATTTTTAGTATTATTCGCGTTAGTTACGATACTTTACATAGAGGGATCTATATACATCAATTGATTGGTAACATTTTAGATTTATTTTATCTAGTGTGGTAGGTATTTATCTATAAGCAACTTTTATTGAATTAAAATTATTTATATATTTATGAAAACATACATCCATACTATCGAAAGATACAATGAATTGAATAACATAAAAGGAAAACTGAAAATTAGAAGAATATAAAAATTCTTTTATTTATTAGAAAAATCTAAAATTTGCAATATGTCTTCCCTTAATCAATTTTATATATTTAGTTAAAGAATAACAAATGTTAAAAATTTTGTTAAAAATCAATACTCAATTTCTTATGTATTGTTTCCGTTGCTTACTTATATATAATTATGTATTAAGGAGAACATATTCTTATTGTGAAGTTGTAATTATTCAGAACATAGGTCTGTGATATTTTAAATACTAATTTAATGTATTAATTATAAATATATACATATAAAATCAATTTTATAGAAAAATAATGTTGGTGCTACCGGGATTCGAACCTGAATCTCTTCCAATCAAGGGAACGTGCATTAACCGATTATGCTGTAACAAGACAGTGCATTGACGACAAATTTTCGAACATATATGTTAAACTTTTCAAATTAATACATCTATCATTCCATTATTTGAAAGCCATCTTCTTTATTTTTACGGAATCTTTCGTTCAAATATCTATGTTCTGAATAATTACACCTTCACAATAAGAATGTGTTCTCCTTAATAATATATAAGTTGTATCAATGTGTCCAAAATTTAATTAAAATTAATTGTTAATTCTGGCGTCTCCTATTGGATTACTTAAAGGTATTTGAGATTCCGTAAAAATAAATAATTGATAGATGTATCAGTTTGAAAAGTGTAATACATCTAATTTGTATTATTAATATAATACTTTTTTTCTTCATCTACTTTATTCTAATCGGGTCGGGGACGATGTTCCCTCTAAGGTATATGGGTTTACAGCACACAAAAAAAATTTCCGCTACCGGGATAAATAACAATATTTTTCGTTATATTTATAATTAATACATGAAATTAGTATTTATATAATTATGTGATTAAAATTAAATTTTAACGGTTCAATAATTTATAATAGCCTGAACAAATATAGCATTCGATAAACCAAAATAATCAATGTAATGAAATTCTTAAGTTTACTGTTCTTCTGATATATATGTAACAATTCATGGATAATACAATATATTTTATATTTATATTTTTCAAAATATATATTGGGCAGAGGAAGTATAATAAATATTAAAATCCTAGCTTCACTCATTGTTTTTAAAAATTGAATATAAAGATTTTAAAAATCTCCTTGATGAAATACAACCATTCACTAGTACATGTGTCATTTAAATGGTGTTTTACCTCAATGGTTGTTTAAATACCTTAAATTATTTGATTATAATTAAATAAGTAAAACAATTTTCTTAATAGATCTTCTCCCATTTTAATGTTATTACAGCATTCGTTTATAATATTACATAATAATGATGACATTATATTGTAAAAAAATGTACTTACTAATGGTTAAACTATAGACAGAGGTCGATAGACTGTTACATCACCACTATTTGTCTCTCATTCGAATTGCTTTTTTTTCAATTTCCATAAATCTTAGATTTCTCACAAGCAAAACACTGAATATTTAGGCACTGAATATCTCCTGGTGAATAAATATGTTTTTTGACACTCAACCCAGAGAATAATGGGTCACTTTAATGTTTCTTGAGTAAATAGATTGCTGTGAGTAATCGCCACATGAACAAGGAATAAAACAAATGACGGAAATAAAGCCTCCAAGGCTATATGACACAGCCGAGAAATAAGATAAAAATTTGAATAACTAAAAATACGAAAAACACGTTTGCAATAATAATTCATTTTGATTTTCGTATTTTTATGACCCGCTATCAAATAAAATACTTTTTTATGCAGTCCGCATTATCTACTGGGACAAATGTGTTGTTCCGAAAGATAGCTAATGTAATCCTGAAAACTAGATTAAATAAAAATGAGACGAATTTAGTAATTCCTATTAATAGGTTTCAATGGGCAGACTTGTGTTGTGGTAAGAAAATAATCAGAACTAAGATATGAAGGAAGCCTTTCAATATATAATATATTCAAATATTTTTTTAATGTTTTTCTTTATGACAAATAATATTACTTAGATGTTTTTCTATTTTATTAATTCGTAAACCTGTGATTTTTTTTCTCAAACGTATATAAAACCCCAATATCTTTCTGTGATTCACAAGTAGGTAACTTGATAAATTTCATTGAGCTGAAGTGTCAATTTCTTTTATAATGTGGATAAATGACCTACTTATTTAGACTACATTAACCCGTGAAGATAAATTGTCAAAAATTTTTAAATAAGAAATAGAACAAAAATATTTCTGATACGGATATTGTGTAGAGAAATAATTATTTTTTTATGATCTGTATGATTTTAAGCTACTTTTTTACTAAAAAATTCTGTTTAAAACAATATTTTTTCAAAGGTACAATATCTAACTATTTTTTCAATACTCATTGAAAAGAGTAAGGTTTCGTTCTTAATTAATATAGTTAATATTAGACATCTAAACTAATCCACCAAAAATAATCCCGCGGAAAATATTTATTTTTTTAGATTGATAATTGATTTTCAGCTAACCACAAGTAATAAGTAAATAAAATTTACTGGTCTGTAAATGAATAGACATGAAATTAAGTGTACATATAGGTGAGGGGTTTGGAACATTAGTTGCGGGACGAAGGAAATTCTACACACATTGTTGGTGGAAACATAAATACGATAGTTTATGACACATTTATGCAACAGTTAAAGTATTTACACTTCGAAAATTTAATTTTTGTGTAAACAAAACGTATTTTTTACATTAATGCATATTATATTGTCAGCGTTTAAATTTTCAATCCAATCGAGTGATATTTTTAAAAAAAGTCGCGGAGCTATTTGATTGCTTAAGTGGTACCAAAGTAATCGCATGGATGATACTAACATGAACATTGCATTAGTTCATGTCTATATATTTTGTGGTCTGTGATTTTAACAAATATATAAACGGCATTTTCTCGTTTAACTAAACTGAACAAATAAATTCATTTTGCGTCATTTTGTTAATCTTTTAACATCAAACTGGTGAAATACGTTTAAGATTATTTCATTTCCTATAATTCTTGGGAAAACATTTTTATGCGCTACGGATAGAACCATTTATATCGAATAAATCAACATATTTAATTCAATTACGCATTTTTCGTAGATAGGATTTTATGTTATCAAGCCATCGAAATATACGTTACAATAGCGAAAAAATCCTACGATTGAGGGAGAAATGAACATATTTTCTGGTCAATAACTAAATAAATAATATTATTATTAATATAACATTTCATAAGACATGTACCAGAGATATAAATCACTGAAGATTAATGATTTATGGCTGAAATTGTTGTTGATTTCTCTCTGAGCGGAATATCTTTACTCCGATCATTTCAATGATAATTTTTGTGGAAATGCCATCTGTAAACATGAGAAATGTCATTCATACGCTGAGTACATATATTTATTTGTCTTTTCGTAATAAAATATGCACGTTATGAATTTTTTGATACATAAAAATGATTATATTAAAATACGGTTCGTCTTAAGTGATCTGTTTTATGGGTCGCAAGGTGATGCAAATAACGTTTTATCAATTATGGCGTACTCGAATTGAATAGTGTTGGAATAAATTTTCTCGCCATAATGAACAAAATTTAGATATTTGACACATCGACCACTCAGAATAACAAGGTTCTATCTGACAATGACACTGTTTTGAGATAATGAGCTTAAATGTGTTGATTGAATTTCAACGTATATTCATGTATATTTTGTTTTGAGTATGCAAATATAATCAGTTTTAAGATCTTAACTTATTAAATTTAAAATTAAAAAAAAAAGTAAATTAACAATAATGATAGTGATCCGTAATCTTGGCTTCAAGATTAAAATAAAATATATTTCGTATATGCAAGATTTTTCTATATTAAGACAATTTAGTGGGACGCAGAAAATAAATTTAATGGTCGCGATCTTTCTTATAATGCTAGTATTTTCTTAATTATAACAAATAGCATTCAGTTTATTAGTTTAATATCAGTATAAAGGCTTTATTTAAGTAATAATCTAAAAAAAACTTACATCTATTGTATAACTTATGATAAAAACTCATATTTTCGTAAAAAAACGCGGAAATATGAATTATTTTTGAAAGGTACGCCTTAAACATTTTGAAAATTTTAATTCAGACATATACCCTTGAGATCATGTAACCTACGTTTAAATATTTAAGATTTAAAAGATTGTTTGTTAATAATTGTACTAGTTCTTACCACACTATTGTAAACACAACTGCACATTTTATTGATAATCAAATAATCATATACAGACTAGATGTTAGTTTTAATCTATTAGGATTGTTTAATTATCTTAATGTTAGCCGATGTGCGTGTCAATGTTGGTTTACAGTCAACGGCAGCATAGCAAACTTAATAGACGAAGTTCGCCTTCGCGGACGATAGCCGGACACAGGACAGATTAGCCCAGCTGATCTAATTGGATTACTATGTCAACAAAGATAATGGATACTCTGCGGGGAATCGCATATGAAAACAAAAATTGGTGCCGAGTCAACATATTTTTTCACGCAAATGAACGTCGGTTGCTGATGCATCTGAACGCACTGAAAAATATATTTTAAATATTAATCGCAGCTTGTTACAAAAATTGTTTCCCCGCTTCCTTTCTACGT
This sequence comes from Eubasilissa splendida, assembly GCA_031772225.1. Lineage (NCBI taxonomy): Eukaryota > Metazoa > Arthropoda > Insecta > Trichoptera > Phryganeidae > Eubasilissa > Eubasilissa splendida. The sequence continues at coordinate 6,565,728 of CM062858.1, read as the reverse complement.
TTTTGAAGTCGGCTCAATATGTATGAAATACTCTGCAAGAACACTAATATATATTTTTTTTAAATATTGATTGATAGATAGTCGGCCATCTTGAATGATATACGCCATTGTTGCAGGAAAGATCACTTAGAAATTGTAATGTGTGTCTAATTGTATATATTTTCATTTATTTAATAAGGCTGAGGTCCGTCAGTTGAAACTTGTAACTGTGTGTGTATATATCCGCGAGAGCGCGGTGCGATAGTTGACATATGTGTGTGTGTGTGTGTGTGTGTGTGTGTGCGTGCAGCGGAGGCTTTATAAAGCGCCGCGTCATTGCGAGAGTTCTCTTTTTGCTCTATCGCGAATTAGTTAAGATAATCATCTATACCTATTAAAATTATAACACAGTATTGTTAAAAGAATAAATGTTGTAATTGACACCTATAAGAAGTTTTAATATACGATCTATCGAGTGGATTGACTTCGGGTACATTACATTGGGCAGCCATTCAATAGTTACATTTAATGTATTATATATAAGACAGATTATAGATATCTCATAGAGATGAAGCTATTTTTATAAAATTATATGGGAAGTATGGAAGTATGGGTATTAAAGGGCTTACGAACTGTATTCAATATATAAAATTGACTTTTCAGGTGTATTTTAGTATAATATGTTCATTATTCGTCATATATATAAATAAAAAATATAGCTTTCATATTTCTAAAAAATAAGATTCTCATTAGTGACATCTATGCTGCTTCAGGGGAATGAATATAAAATTTCTAACCATAGATGGCGATAGCGAAGTTGCAATTGAAATGTTTCTACATGGTAACATATATAAATATAATCAAAAAATTGATAGATGTGAAGGTTGATTGTGGGTAGAATTGGTGAACGTTACTTTGTGTAAAGTGATCACTTAAGCCGGCCGAAGACAGGTGGTAAGCCATGTAATACCCATACTTTCCATATAATATAATATAAATAGCTTCGTCTATGATAATAACAATACTTTTGTAGGTAAAAATCCAGTAATTGTGTATTTTTGGACGTACTCAAATATTTTTAATATTTAATTTACGGTTGTTTAATACCAGTCGATGCCCAAAATGTTTCAACCGTTGTGACAAAACCGATATACAGTGTTTTTGCGCAGGGGTGATCTCATATGTTTAAATAGGTTGTGCAGTGATTGAAATAAGTACCCTTTCTGAAAGTATTATATTAAGAGTCATTGTTATAGGTTTGTGTTTTTTTGTGGAGCCTTCTCTTCTATGTATATCTCTTTAAAACACACGTAAATATCTTACACATTTTAGAATATCTGTACATCTATGGGCAAGCGAGCACATTTTTGGCGAGATAAAAGGTTCTAAGAGCGCAGTAAAGGTACTACTAAGGGTATCATCATTTTGAAAAACATCGGGCTGTCGGGGTTAGTTGGCGGGGTAGGGGATAATGAGGGAAGGAGGTTAGGTTTTATACGATTCTCAAAAGCTAAAATGTTGTACTTTACTCAATTGACTATCGTATAAGATTATTATTTTCACATCTTGGTACACATTTTTCAATGAAGTTTAAACCATAAAAATTTAATTAAGGAGAAATATATTATTTTTTTATATTTAAAATTCAATATAAATCATAGCCAAATAATATTTATTCAAGAGTAATTCATCAATGGTCACTTATTGACTGCAATATGAAAAATAATTAATAAATGATATGATAGACAATACACAATAGATTATATTTTATATGTATGAATTCATTACTAAAATAAAAGACAATAATGATAATAATCAATAAATTATTTTTTTATGGAAATGAAATACGGCCATGTTTTAAAATATGACAGTATATTTACATCATTTTTTCAATGAACCATAAAAATAAAAACACTAGTGATCAACGATAAAGAGAGATATGGTAACACATAAGAAACCATAGGAAAACTAAAAATATTTCGACATAGTCACAACATTTTGAAAGGTTTCAGAGAGGTATTTACAGAAAAAAAAAACATTATTTTGTTTGGATTGCATTACGTAATATTTTGAAAACCTGAAGAGTTAGATTACCTTGCGGAAAATTTTTAGCGGCGGTGGTTTGACTTCATGAGGAAAAATTTAATGAGGAAACGTGACAGAACTTTATCATCATCGTAAGCTTGAAGAGAAGGTATGTGCTTTTAAGAAAACTAAACTGAGTGTGTTTATCATATACATCAATTAGATCCTGCGACCTGGACGCCCTGCAACACCTTGTCTTCAGTGTGACCTTTGAACATGCCTTCGAGAAGCCTGACCGAGCGGGCTTCTCATAAATATAAGAAGGAACCCGGCACACTGGACGTACTACGATGACTATACACTGGTTGTACTCAGTGGAATTTCGGACCGCAGTCAATGGTGGAATTTTGTGGTGGCCATATGCTTCAGCTGGAGAGCGAAAATGGCAGATTATTTTTAGAGATGCAACCACATAATATATACAATTAAATATTTGTTATATTTAAATAAAACACTGAATTCAGTGTATTCAAAACTATAATGAACAGCAACTAAAATATTTTACGATGCTGACTACCGAAGGTAAAGGAAAAATGTAATTATATGGTTTTCAATAATCTATATGTATAAAACTGAATGTCAGTTTATCTGTCTGCTTATTTGCCTGATCTCTATACAAACCTATATTATTTTTTAAAGTCATATTATTGTGAAGTTGCAATTAGAATTCATTTCATAAAATAAAGTAAATAACTATTTAAAAATGAAATAATTGATGTTTCATTTATAGATGATTACTTATATATACAAATTAAATGTATCAATTACAAAGATATAAAGATAATATCAACATATCGAAAAAATATTTTTTTTGCTATCGGAATGTTCTAGAAAAAATACAACTTCACAATAGGAATATGTTCACCATCTCCTTAAAGAAAACTTATATAGGTATACGTCTCAAATATTTTGAAATATTAAATGGTTAAGAACATAACGAAATTGGTATCCTTAATTCCCCGGCAAGAAATATTGGTTGTTGTTATCCTGGTGGTTATCGAATATATTTTTGGTAAATAGTTATTTTCTATTTATTTCTTTAATTTATTCATCTAAATTGGTTTATAATAATATGTATTTTCTTTACTTACATAAAATAAAGTAATGATTTTATAAGGCTCTAGTTTCCAAATATTTTTTCTTTCTAAATCACTGTCTAACAATAAACAATTTCAAATTTGACAAAAAATTACTCTCATCTCATCTTAAAAATCAACACTTATGAAAATTGTTGAAAAAACAGAGCAGTATTGTACGCTATTATAGTGAGTCATTTTTAACACGTAAAAATCTTATATATTACTTTAATGTATACTTAACGTAACCGTTACTTGTAGATTAGAAATGATTGATCTAAATGTATTAAACATTTTTTTGTAAAAATAAAATACACCATTTTCTAATAATGAAAATATCTACGAGTATATTCGAAAACTACCAAAAAAAAACTAACCTAATCTAACTTCACTCTACGGCGGGACCAACTAGGAATCGCCGCGTCACGTGAATGCTGACCAATCAGCGCACGGCAATCGAATTGAACGTTTCAATTCGGATATTTAATATAAATAGTGTAGAAATAATGGAATTTGATTAAAAGTTGTAGTAAATAGCCGATATTACCATTTCATTCGACGTTTTATTAATTTTAAGTTATTAATTGACCGTACTATAAAGGAACCAAAGATACAGATGCTCGTGGAACATATTTACTAGTCATCCAGAGATCCAGGTTCGAATCCCGGTAGCGCAAGAATAATATTTTTCGATAAAATTGATTTCATATGTATATTTTTCTAATCAATATATTTAATTCACATTCTTTTAATTTATATTCCCTGTGCTCAGTAAATACACACTGGATTCTTTTTCAGTCAAATCGCAGAAAGTGAACCATTTTTACGTATATATAGATTATTTCGCGGGAGCTTGCGTTGATATTTTTTTGTTTGTATTTTGAATTTATTCAAATTTTATTTGCAAATATGAAAAATAGAATGACAGATTGATTGATTGATGAGATCAGTCAGGAATATTACGATGTCCAAACTGAATATTAGGATAGACCATCATCATTTATTTTATCGTGGAGTTAACGTATTAAATGCCCTCCCTACTGACTTATAAATGGATCTGAATTAAATAAATTTCAAATCAAAAGCGATTATTTTAGTAAGCAAATAGGATATTGATTGACGTGTATATGTCTAACATGTTTAGATTATTGTACTAATTAAATATTTACTTCTTAACACCAACTCTCCTTTTTTTTCTTCTTTTAAATAGACAATCCACTCTTCAAAAGTGATTTGTGCCATTAATCAAGTTAAAACTTCATTTCATAGAAAAAAAATACAATAGTATTATAGATTAGAAAATAATATATTACAAACGTCGTTCAAAAAATTTGCTATTATATAGATTAAATGTGGCGAGTTAAGGGAAAGAAAATGACACAAGTTTACCGGGAGTTGAAAATTACCATTGACGTGTACGAATGTACAGATAAAAAATATATGGTCAAGGGCTTCCTCCTCGGCACCACACTCACACATTGGGGAATCTATTAAGTTCATCCTGAATAAATGTGAGACTACCTGGCAATGTCCGATTCTCATTCTAGAAATATTTGATATTGTTCTTTTAACACCAACTCTCCTCTGACGCGTAAAAAAATTAACTCACACCCCCCCCCTTCCCCGACGCCACGGCTAAAAATTCATACTCTAAAAATATATGAAGCAAAAGTAACTAAACAAATACGTCATTTTTTCGTAGAATGTAATCACTCTATGGTTTGACATATTATATTACATTAAACAACAAACACTTTGTATGAAACCATGAAATTTATTATACGTCAATCGTTTTCGACGTATTTGAAACTGGTCTATTTCAAATACGCCTTGACGAAGCTCGAGATAAGTGAAACCGGTTGACGTATAGTAAATTTCGTGGTTTCATACAAAGTGATTGTAGTGTATTTAATATTAAATTTTTTATTCAGTAACCATAAACGTCAACCTTACGTTTTGTCACTTTTTTAGAAACTGTAAATTAATTATATTAGAAAACAGACTACACTCACACGATCATAAAATTTTCTACCTAAACTACATACTTAAAAATTCCTTTCCAGTGAACTGTACACATATTACGCACACATGCGCGATGTTTACTCAAAATCATGAGTAAGCAGTATTTTTGTATCGGACACCCGGAACGGTACATTTTGACATTGTACCTAATTACAATGTCACCTTTTTTTAAATATGACAGTTGATACCACGCCTGCAACAACACTGTACATCGTGTTTGCCCAGATTTCAGTTGTGAATGCCATAGCGTTGTATATTTTCTCGGGCATCGAATGGTTTATTAAACAACCATGTAAAATTAATAATAATACTATTACACACAATTTATAAGTGATATTAGCTGCAACAACACTGTATATCATCCAAGATTGCCGACGTTTCATCTACCCATTGAAAATTTGTAAAATCCGATATACAGTGTTGTTGCAGGGAGGGGGGGTCTCAATTATTTTCTCTGGGATCAATACGCCATTTAAAATATTTTATATTATTATGTGTTAAGAATAAATAAGTCATATTAAAGCAACCGTCTGTGAATTATTATGATGAATTCAAGTGATATAAAAAAATAAATTTTCTGTCAATTTGAAAATTGATTTATGTGTAATTTTTTTTGGCGTGAGCGGTGGTTTTTCACAATACTAAATACTTAATTAAATTTTAAAGAAACAAACCGGCCAAGAACCTAACGAAAATCAAATCCGAAAGAACAAAGAAAAAGAATCCTAGCATTTCCCCGGAGATCAGTATTCGACCTATTCACAAAAGTTATTCGGAAGTTTGTGAGGCGTGACGTTTCCTTCCGGTGACCACCCGGGGCGGAGATCTGCTTCCGGTCCGCGCAAGGATGGAATTCTAGATCGTCCCATCGCTTCTGCTTACTCTTTCGTGAAATAATTTAAAGTCGTGCACTTATTTATAACATTCAAAACGCTTAACGTATTTTCAATACATTTTTAGAAATGCAACAAATGCGGGTGTTATGAATTTCTCTGTAAATATACTAAATAAAGTGTTCACATTTTAGGTATTCCTCCAGAATATATTTGTATTGGATAACATAATTACAATATATAAGTATTTACCATACATAATAATAAAAAATGTTTTCTCAATGAATCTGACGTGAATTTGTCAATACGTGTACGTGCGTAAGACTTAGTGGCCTAATGCCGATCGTTACTTTAGAGGCAGAGCGTGCGCTGGCCGAGTTAGACGTGTCTTAGCGTCTTTATACTGTCGTTCATGACGATCAATGTTTTTCTCATTTTGAGAACTTTTACACATTAGTTGATATGTATTCAATTATCAACTATTATTTTAATGATTAACATAAGTAATAAATGTAAATAATTCATATTTTTCTGACTTCAAATTGCAAAAGTCTACATGTTCACTGAGTTTTTTTATTTTAGCTCCGTCAGGGAAAGGTTAATTTATTTTATACAGTGCCAGCAAATCCCAATTTATACAATATCCCTCCTGTGTGGTTGGACGGGACGAAACTGATTGTTCAAAAAAAGGTCAAATATCTTGGCTCTATATTCAATGAAGATGGACAAGATAATAATGACATAGAACAACAGAGGAGACAGTTGAGTGTTCGTGCGAATATACTGTCACGGCGTTTCTACCGATGCAGTAAGGAGGTGAAGAGGATCCTCTTCAAATCGTTCTTCACCAGCATGTATAGCTGCGAGCTCTGGTCGAAATACAAGCGAATTCAGTACAACAATTCATAAAAAATACTGTTCGGGTTGGCGTATTATTGTAGCGCATCTACAATGTTTGTCGAACGCCGTGTGCATGGCTTCATTCCGCTTCTGATACATCGAGTATCGAGTTGCAGGCGTAAAGCTGCAGCTAAAGCTCAACATCAACTCATAGAAAGTTGGCTCCCTAAACAGAGAATGGCAACGGTTACAGAATAGCTACATATACATGTACAAGTACACATATTTATTCAGTTTTATCTGCTGCTGGGGGATTCAAAATCACCCAACTGACGAATGATATTTCACATTTTAAGTACGTGATACGTAAGACGGCTAATTTCTGAGAGATGATGTATACACGGGGACTAAGAAAGCTGAAAGTTTTCTCGAAATAATCTCATGAGCAAAATCCGTATCTTAGAGATTGTCTCGATACGAATATATTTTCATAATCTTATTCGTTGACACGTGCCTTTACTAAAAAATCAATACCTAAAAATATTTTAAAGTCTCATATGGATCATATCACTACAAAAATTGTAAAAGCTAAAAGGTAACAAAAATAAAATTAAGAGAAATCAGAAGCTTTCGAAATATAGTGCTGGAGAAAAATAATGAAAATTAGTTGATTGTAATAGTAATTGAGGAAAATAGATTTGATCAGAAAACGAAGAGACGCGAAATATATTTGTGATCTCTTCCGATGTACCATATTCATAACCACAGGTGGCCGTGGAAAATAAATATGATCTTAATGTAATTAACAAAAATTCACATTGTTTAAAACCACATTATTTTTGGTATCACCGACCGGTTTCGGAACCACCGTTCCTTATGATTTTTTAATTGTAGCTAAACATTACAAAATATGGACAATCAAACATTTTTCATAAATATATATAGACTTGTTGATTTGTTATCTAAGCGTTTACCTTTATTAAACTATGGTTATTTTCAATAATATCATTGGCAAATTCGAAAAAACTGTTATTATTTAAACATCTCATACGTTTCTTAATTCTATTAACAAAATTACGACTCCTATTCCTATATGAGGGGCAGTTTTTACATTTCAATTTACAAATACCGTTGGTTAGTTAGTTTATGATCCTCATCTTTGAGAAAATCTCCAATATTATTTTTCGTATAAAAGACTGGTTGGTTATAGAGTGGTTTTATAGCATTAGATTATTACTAATAGCCATAAATAAATTATTATTCAATAGTTGTGAAAACAATAACGATATTAATTAGTAATATCGTGTTAATATTATAAATATAGTTTTAATGGGACTGATGGACACAAAACAAGACAAACAACGAACATCTACACGCCAAATCAAATCAAAGATTCTACATGTTCTTAGCTCCGAAACTGTACAACACATTCAGCACCAACTGGAAATCGTTCACGTCCAATAAAATTATACAAATATGGACCCAATATATGATCCAATTGGGTAGAGATCAATCAGAAGCATGGCTATCCAACATTCTAACATAATAATTATACAGTGCCTACACTAATAGTTCACTGGTTCTACAACACTCCCACTACATATATACATATTTTCTCTATCTTTGTTTTTATTCATGTCGAATCATTATCTTTCTTGAATTAAATAACACCACAACAGCACGAAGCAAACTGGCTACTTCAACACAGACGGCAGTCTAGCAAGGTAGCCAGGACAATGCTGGAGTCTACTCCATCCCGCACAATAAACTGCGAATATATACTTAAATGCAATATGTTTATGTTATCATATCTTATCTTATGTTTATCATGTTATATTATAATATATTCACCCATGTTACAACAAAAACATGTATGTCAATAAAGTCTAATAAATTAATAAATAACTTAATATTTGATACTTTGAAAATAGTTTATCGATGCGATAACATTCTGCTTTATATATTATCCCAAACCTTTTCAGAAGCATCGGTTGGTCGTTGTCCACTAGTATTTCTGCGTAAACGATTTCAATATTCACAGTGACAAAATAACAATAATTATTTTGATTTTATTTTACTTATATATAATTCACACGATTCAAAGATAACATTTTTTAACTGTTTTAATACTCGCCTATCTAGAATGTTCTGTGTCAAGGTAAACGATGCTGCGCATTCAATACGTTATATTGAACGTAAAATTAACAATTTTATTTTATTGTTACGACGGGAACTTCGTTTCTCGGACCTGTCAGCAGCTTTCGGTATTCACTCTGTCCCATCGCGCGTAATTAATAATAAATTTTCTATTATTAAGGAGTGTGAAATCAATCCAAAAATATTGTTGTTGCTACCGTGATTCGAAACTGGATCTTTTCCAATCCGGAAAACGTACATTAACCGATTATGCTTTATCAATGCGGTGATTTGACGACAAATTTTCGAACCTATATGTTACACTTTTCAAATGAATACATCTATCCTTACATCATTTGAAAGCCGTCTTCTTTATTTTTACGGAATCTCAAATACTTTTGATAAATCCGATAATAATCTTTCAAATAATCGATATATGTTAATTACATATAGGTTCGAAAATTTGTCGTCAAAGCACTGTGTTGGTATAGCGTAATCGGTTAATGCACATTTCTCGGATTGAAGGAGATCCAGGTTCGAATCCCGGTAGCAACAATAATATTTTTCGATAAAATTGATTTTATATGTATAACTTTCTAATTAATACATTTAATTTGTATTTATTTCGAATATATTCAGTGAGTATTTCGTTTCAATGTTTACCTCTTCTGCCATTATAGTCTCTAATCATATAGCATAATAACGTACATTAATACATAGTGGGTACATGACATTGGAGGCAGGGGACACTTTCCATTTCAATTCTTCTAAATCAGAATCCTTACATCACAGATTACACACTTACTCTTACAGTATTACCACACATCACATCTTGAACCTCGCAAACTAGCGACATATTTTCATATCTACAGATTGATGATATATCTACTACCCCTATAAATGGTGAGACATCTCACCTCAACTACATAACATACATACGAGTATATACACATTTTCAAAGGGAAGTTTCCGAAAGACACAGGAAATTCATTTAAAAGGGTTGATTAGTACATAATAGTGGATTTAAGATCGTATTTGGATTCGGATAAAAGGTGGATATAGTAATTGTTTAGATTTGAGAATGCAATAGGAATTTATTTTGGAAAACCAATTGGTGAATATCAAAACATTTACAGATGAAAATAAAAATCATTTGGGTTTGGGATCATCTTGATAATAAGAATATTTCTGTTTATAACTTCTGTACTCAGCGGATATTAAATGGTTCACAATAAATATAAGCAATACGTAATTCGGTATTCACTCCATCCCATTGCGCGTAATTAATAATAAATTTTCAATTATTAAGGAGTATGAAATCAATCCAAAAATATTATTGTTGCTACCGGGATTCGAACCTGGATCTTTTCCAATCCAAAAAACTTGTTACACTTTTCAAATGAATACATCTATCGGTGCATTATTTGAAAGCAGTCTTCTTTAATTTTACGGAAAAAAAAAGTTGTCTCTCAAAAGTTGTCTCTATTTAAAAATAACATTAATATTCTAATAATTCAATTAAGGATTGGTTTATTTTAAGATAGTATAACAACGTAGTATTTTAATTAATGTAGGTAATATTATTACACGGCCCTATTATCCATGCAAATCCCTTAAAGGAATGCACCGCGTTCGGACTAGCAGGTATGTGCTCTATTCTTTATTAAGTACTATGGGAAATTCGCGACACATTAGGCCGGGCACATCACGTTTATTACAACACGTTATACAGTAAACATATATTATACATTCAGAGATAGACTAGGCATTCAGGAAAAGCTGTGATGGAAGAGAGCTGTTCCCCCACAGACGGCCTCTTATAAGGTTCGTCCCCCACCACTCATCTACTCACTTTCATGACACTCACACACGCATACATTTACAAAGTGATTAAGTTAAAATGAATTAATTTAAAGAAAAAACTTTAAAATAATATTTATCTATCTAATTAACACGACTTCATTTATTAGTTTGGGATTCGAACCTGGATCTCTTTCAAATCCGGGAAAGGTGCATTAATTTAATAAAAATAAATTGTTAATTCTGGCGTCGGTTATCGGTTTACTCAAAAAACAAAGTAGATGGCTTTCAAATAATGGAACGATATGGGATCGAAAATTTGACGTCAAAGTATTATCTGCTGTAGCATAGTTGATTAATGCACCTTCCCCGGATTGGAAAGAGATCCCGGTTTGTATCCCGGTAGCAATAATAATATTTTTCGATGAAATTGATTTTATATGTATATTTTTCTAATTAACACATTTAATTAGTATGTAATGTTACTATATGCATATATCATTTTTGTGATTAAATCTCATATATGAACATTCTGACCGTAAATTTAAAAGACTAAGATAAACAGACAAATAATGAAGTTGAAAATACTTGGAAAGTTTCCTGAACTATTTCGTTAAGAATGCCTAAAGTTAATACTTCTACGGCCCTGTGGCCATTACAGCTATGCTGGTATTAAATACTTTAAAGATCTTCACACTTCCTTAAGTAATGAAGAAAACTGTAAAAAATATAAATATATTTTTAAATATCGTATATTTACTATAAATTTTTAATTCTCTTGAGAATACACGAAGGTAATCCAGAATGAAAACTTTTAATTTTAGATAATTAAAAAAATATTTTATTATACTATATTGTATGTTTTTAAACACACAGTACTTTAACATATTTCTTCACATAATCACTTCCTACATTTAAATAACTTATTTTATCTGTTCAGGAGCTTTAGAGTCCCGCTGTTGTAGTCATATACCGCTGGTCCATTTGAAAAATTGCGCCCAAAACTGCCCAGCAAAGCCTTTGACAAATTTGAGCGGGAAGTTTTCGGTTATCCACCGTATAATCCGGACCTTACTGTGAGATATGTTTTAGAGATGATGAATGATGAACTGTGTTTATGAATATATAAAATTGTATAATAAAAATAAATATCTTATTTGTTTAAAGCTAAAAGTATAATAATATTAATTGCTGTACGGTTTTATTACATTTCATAATACTTTTATTTTAATATCTCTCTTCCATATATTAATTTATTGAATTATATTAAAACTAATGAGATCAACTCGGAGAAAAAAAAATCTGAATATTAGCGATTAAGATATAATAATACTAATAGTTACAAACCGTCGTTGATTGGACAATTTAACCAGTTCATGTTTATAATGTATGAGATTCGTAAGTTAAGTAAGTAACTTCAGTATCATTATTATAGATGCTCAAATAATGTCATGATAATTTAGATCTGACCACCTTTAAACGACACTATAATTAAATGATTCGCAGTGAATGGTTAAAAACTATAAAGTAAACTATTTACTGAATCACCATTAAAACTTACAATAATTTCATCCAATGTTGTTACGATTTTCGAATTTCCTATCGATTTACCTATCGCTGCTTTGATTCAATGATTTGATCATCACTAATGCATTTTCCTTTTTTTTTCAACACCATTATATAAACGAGCTATCAGCGTTCTGCTACAGACACAATCACCAATCACCGATCGCCTGCACAAACACTAGCACATCCGTTTAATGTGACTGATAAATTAAAACACCGGCCAATATACGCGCAACGCGATTCTGACAAAGAGTTCCGCGCGGGCCGCGGATGCACGCTATTATGCTGCGCGTTGTCCGGGCGAGCTTTTAAGGCAGTGTAAACAGGTGCCAATCGCCGTAGTACAACTTGTTCCATTCCACAAGTGTTCGGCACCGGGACGCTACTAGCGACGCCCGAGAGTAGACGATGCCAAAAAATGTCCCATCCCAGTGGACTTCTATTATTACACGGATGCGCGGCGAACTATAGGCCCGATTCTTTATTTCACCGCCGAGCTGCGCCAGCGGCGGCTGAGCGAGTTTATTCCAATTCTTGGGGCCATTTTCGTACATTTATTATATTTTGTTTTATAATTTACAGAGCGTTGAATGAGCCACTTTTAAGGGAATTTCATGTAATACAATTATATGCGCTGAATATACTAATTAATAAGCGCTTCGTATGTGAGGACTGAAAGATATTATTCCACAAGATCAAATAATCTTAAAATCGTTCCAAGAATGAAAACTCAACTCTACTTTTAATCAAAGTTTATTCAATTTTCAAGCTCCCAGAATATATAGTCAAATTGGAAATAATATAAAAAATTTAGGTGATATTAAAGATTTTAGAAATAATGTTTTAAATTCGTTGTTAAAATAAGGTACAGCAGACACTGAGAGTAAGCTGTTGTATATTATGAAATTTTTCTTATAACTGCATTATAAAATTTAATCTTTATTTTATATAATTTCATTTAGTGTTACCTTGTATGTGCTTTCATTTTATTTACATACATTGTATTGCACATTAGTATTTTTCTCTGATTTTATATATTTTCACTTTGTCTTGTATGTAATTTCATTTTGTATCCTATTGTATTGTAGTTATATTGTTTTATTTGGTTTGTGAAATATGATTTGTTTGTCAATTTGCCCTAAAACAGGCTTTCCTAGTTGGGCAATGCATTTTAAAAATCTATTTTAAAAAATCTATATGTTATTATATGTGCCTAAGAAATAAATAAATAAATAATGACACAAAACATAAAAAATATTATTTATATTGTATTAATAAGTCTTCGCAGTTTTTTTTAATGCTGTGTTGTTTTTTGTGACAATAATGGCATACTATTTAATAGCATTTTGTTTGTATCTTATAGTTTTTATTATTTTTGGGCTTAAATATTGGAATGTTAAGTTGAGAAAAACGAATATTTCCGATACATACTTCCTTTCGCCTTTAATCAAGGTTACAATGCTTCCAAAAAAAAATTCTACCGCATCTACCTCGGGGGTTCGAGCCTCATTCCAGTAGACCAACAAGTTATTCCTATTTTCACAGTACCAGCAATTAACTTAGTATGAAAAATGTAAGAATATTGATGAAACGCGTATTACGTGCGAGCTACATTTACTACGTATTATTATGTATATAATGTGTATTTAGCATTTGAATACACGTAAACATATACAGAATCATTGTACATATACACTAAATAACTACAATATTGTTTGAATGAATTTTTGTTTTTTTAACACTCTTGTATTATAAATAGAATGACGAGCCGCCACTGTGTCGTGCGCTCGTGTCGCCGGGAACACATCGCCATTTTGATGTCAGTGCGGTCTTTAAAAGTGGATTCTGCCACGGCAGACCGGACCGCTTATATCTTTACCAGAGATGGGGAGTCGCTGCTAGAGAGCGACAGACGATCTTGGCTGATCTACCGAGATAGTCATTGTTCCATTGTGTTGTGTATGTAAATTAGAACAACATAATACTAAATAATATATTTTAACATAAAATATTCAGCTGATATCGCAGTAAAAATTATCATGAAAACTGCTTTAGAAAGCTTTGTAATATTATTACACAGTCGCTTTTACCTTGTGTTTTATTTTCGCCTTTATCGGTCCTGGGATCGATATCAGACGCCTCCCAAAATCTTTTAGTTTTTAATGTATCGATTCCGTGGCCTTTGACATACTAAATGAGCGCTCTGTCATCTTGCTATTGCTCTAATATACCATAATGTCAAAAAAAAAAATTTCCTACCCCTGCTGTATTTCGTAGTATTAATGAAGAGCTTAAGAAATTTTAATTTTGATTTTATTTATAAAGGTGTAAAATAAAAAAAACTACAGTGTTATTCTCATATTTTATTTATACAAAATGGTTTAACGATTCGGATTTTACGTTTTATAAACAAGACCAGTGACTCATTGCGACTGGCAAATCAGCAAATCACGCGCGTCGAACAATACCGCTCCCACTTACCTCACCCTGATGGTTTACGAGCAATTAAAATTTAATCTTGAAATTTTTCCGCTAGACACCCTATATTACAAAATTTGTGAATATTAAATTATTTATTTTTACGAACCAGAAAACATATTCAATGCAGGGGTGGTGTGATATAAGTAACTGAAACTCATTTTTTTTTAATGTATGAACAATTAATTTACAGGACAGCTGGAAGTAAATATTTTCCATTTTTTCTGGCAACGAGCTTGATTTTATTACACATAAATAACAATGATTTATTTCTACAGGAAAATGTTTTTTATTTTCATAACATATCATTTGAAATATTACCAATGTTTCATTGTATTTGCTCACTTATTTATATATTTCATAACTTACCCATACAAGAGACCCACCCACATCAGCTTTTAAATAAAACAACCTCTGGATTGTACAAATAATATTTGAGTGTTATTTGAGTTACATTACACTATTTTAATTTATTGCTTTTGGTGATTTACAGTCGTTTTAATTATTGTGCATGACATCTAGAGCTATAATATTAACAATAATACTATGTATTTTCTTTAAGAATATTTGTCTTCGCTTTAAAACTACAAAGTCATAATAGAAGATTTAGTGAAGCACGTGATGTATCTGTGGAGGTCTATCGCCTCCACAACGTGAACGTACCTTGCAAATACCTAAGTGAAAAATGGAGCTCTCGTCAACATTAAAATCACGCCGGTACCGACCGAAAAACAGACAATATAACGCGCCCACAACTGCCCTGGGAGTCGACTTACTTCACTCGCGATAGCCTTCCAGACGAGTTCATTAACATTAACTTCTTATATTTGCATTCGTAACTGTGTTTCAAGTATCAATAAATATCGATCCATTGTAAGTAGTCTCTCATTGTCCATCCTGCTCTGGCCGCACACTGGTGTTATAATTTTTTATTTATTTATTTATTTGACGTATGTTTGATATAATTTATTTATAAATCAGAAGTGAACATAAAATGATATAATACACTCATTGATTGACTGTATGGGATGCAGTAGGTATCCACCTCTGATATGTAAAGCATTGTACTGGCTACTTTGCTAGACTACCGTTTGTGTTAAAGTAGACAGTTTTTTCCGTGTTGTTGCGGTGTTATTTAATTAAAATTGAAAGATTCGACAGAGATATACAAAAATAATAATAAAAACAATAAAAAAATGTAGCGATTGTGTTGTAGATGTAATGTGAATCGTTAGTGTACTGTATTGTGATTAAGTTGGAATGCTGCGATGCTTCTGACTGATCTTCACCCAATTGAATCGTGTATTGAGTCCATATTTGCATTTTTTTTTTGTATGTGAACGATTTCCAGTCAGTGTTAAATGTGTTGTACAGTTTCGGAGCAAAAAACATATAGAAACGTTGAAAGAATGTCGTTGTTGCTCTCGAAACAGGTGTGTTGATGTTCATTCGTTGTCTTGTGTTATGACCATGATTTGTTGCTAGGGGTATATAGGATCTAAGTGCTAAAATTTATAACAAAGCAAATATTTTTGGAGGAACTTAACGATCAGAAAACTACCCTGTCATAATAAGGTTGACTGTGCGGGATACGATAACCCATTAAACTTGAGTTTGAGTAGTGGAAGTTCTTGAATAAAACTAAAAATAAATATAAACAGGTTCAATTTGTTTAACTGAAAAATTATAAAACTTGTTCCGCTATGAATTTTTCACTCATAAAAATATGAACAGCAATCTACATATTTTTTGGTTATGCCAATAGTTATAAACATTTATATAATAGCAATATTTGAATACGTCCAAGAACAAATTTGGTCCATAAATGGCGATGGTCTACTGGTACTTGAAGCGAGTCCACATACTAACATATATACAACATTGATACAAATTTTGATAAACGTGGAGATTGAGAAGTGAAAATTGATGAACGTAATATGTATATATATTTATAAAGAGATCACTAAAGCCAGCCGAAAGCAGGTCGCAAGCCTTGTAATTACCCCATGTTTCCATATATTTTCCATTAGATATAATAAAAAATAGTTTTGTCTCTTTGAGATACCTGATATTTGTTTATTTAATAGCTAGGTGCTGTTACTTTAGATGTTTAAATTAATTAAAGTGTTTTAAAATTATTACAATTATTTCAAGCACGAATCTAGAATCTAGACTCTTCACTTGAGCTTTTTTACACGATTATTAAAACAATTAGAGGAATTGGTTAAATAATATTTTAATAAAAGAAATAAATTGAAGAAATTCACGATCGTACGGTGGCACGTATGTGAGAAAAATGATGTTTTTTAAATTGTACATATAAAGGGTATCCAATGGAAAATTTTCAAATTTATTAATAAATAAATAAAAAAACTACATTCTTATTCTCATATTTTATTTATACATAATGGAGATTAACGGTGCGGATTTTACGTTTTATAAACAATATCGTCTGAATGACGTCCATTTCTCTCAACATACTCTTAAATTTTCGAACATGGACCATCTTTCGACACGTTTTGCGGATGCCTTTTACACATCTCTTAATAAGAATTAGACGTTCCAGACATCTTTGCAGCGACTATACACAGGTTGTACCTACTTGAATTTGTAACCAAATAATTTATACAATCACAAAATATAGAAATTTGCAAGAAAACGTATACATTTAACAAATAAATATTAAAATGAACAAAAAATCAAATAGTTTGATCATATATAGTGGTACGACATACAAATTTAATAAATAAACTAGAAAGATATATGTACAGAAAATAATCTATTTATCGTAAACATATTTTATTCGAACCTGGACGTTACCAATTCTGTATATCGTTCTAGTTGATTAATTTAATTTGTATTAAAAATACCACAGAACTATGTTTTGAAAAACTGCAAACTTTATATCATTTCATTAGAAACGGAACATATCAAATGTATTCATTCGAAACGTATCGATATATAGTCGTATGTATGCACGAGATGGAACTGTACATTAAAACGAACAGATATACAGTCTCATCTAGCTTAAAAATAGTTCGCGTACTTATTTCAATTAGATCGTTTTGATAAAATTTTCCGAAAGCTGATATTCTTTGACGACTACGAAGAGATCGATGATTTTATTTGTGACGTCTATGATTGACGTATGTCAGAGCTCGCGTGAACGATTAGTATAATTGTGGGCGAGCGAAAGAGATATATTGGGTTACGCTGCAGTCGCGGGCTGTCTCTGATTCAAGCCGCGATCTGGGTTAGATCTGAATATTACGAGGGCCAAGTAAAAAATAAGGTTCCTTACGCTGTACACTCGCCTTGCGAGATGCTAGGCGAAATCCGGCAACACCGCCTTGATTGTTGGTCCCTTAACTACATCCCCACTACCGGGAGCAAACGCTGCGACGCTCAGTAAAGGCCTGACAGCCATCCGCTATGGAACCCGCCATCGCCGTTACCGCCGGGTGTGAAATCCGTTCGGTGATTCGATTTTTAAACGCGAAGAAGCTTAAACCTGTTGAAATTCATCGACAGTTGGAAGAAGTTTATGGCACAGCTTGCATCAGCGTCCAACACGTCCGCAAATGGTGCAGGGAGTTCTCCGAAGGACGCACAGACGTCCACGACGAGCAAAGGAGTGGGAGGCCATCGGTGTCGGACGAAGTCGTGGCGAAGATTGAGCGCATTCTCCTCGAAGATCGGAGAGTAACGCTTCGGGAGCTTGCTGTCCAGGTTCCTGAGGTTTGTGAAAAAACCATCGACAATGTATTGTTTTCTAAGTTCACTTCTTGTTATTCCGACGAGTGTCATCCTAAGAAACCTTTTCTAAGAGCAGCGGTATAAAACTGGCCAAAAAAGACACAATACTGTTGTAGTAATACATCACATTATCTACCTGAGATCTCTCGCTCCATGAAATAGAGGGTGCGAAGCAGAGGTCTGAAAGAGACGAAAGTTGTGGTCAAGTCCGTCGTGTGAACTGGCTAGGATTTAGAAGAACAACTCCATTTCAAGGAACATAAAAAGCTGAATAAGCCTCTGATATTCTCCATAGCATTGTATAAAGTTGAAACATGGAGCTTGAAAAGGAAATTAAGAAATATGCTATACGTCTTCGAGATCTGATGTTGTATATTGTATCACCGAGGACTGTGAGATAAACAAATATCTGTTATATAGTCTGAAAAAATTGATTGAAGAACAGCAAGATATCAGTTACCAACAAGATGGGAAGACTAAGGTCTGAGACATGAGTGGAGTTTCCATACATGTCGTTTTAAACAACGCCTGGAATCGCAAAGAGATGAGACAAACAGTTCTTGCTAAAAAAAAACAGTCTAATAAAATACCATTATGTTTAGTCACAAACACATCGAGTGAAGTGCGTTTTATATGTTGATGTTATGCTCCTCTCGGGCAACACTGTACTCACAGTATTTTTCGACGGTCGACTAGGTTGTCAGTTATGGAGTGAGTAGCCATGGACTAACTATAAATCTGATAAAATTAAACATATAAATTATAATAAAGATTTTTAAAACTTTTAGTAGATAATATAACAAAGCGTTTATATAAAGATGACTATAATACATTATTTACACTATGCAAAATCTTACCAGTTGACAAAGAAGTATTATTATAAATTGGACAATTTAACGAAAAAATATTTTTGTTGCTACCAGGATTTTAGCCTGAATCCTTTCCTATCTTGGGAAATACATTACCAGTTCGTCGGGTCGAACCATGAGAGTACCCATAGCAAAAAATGTGAACGGTGAGAGAATGAGAGAATGTATTATACCACGAATATTTAAAAAGCTAAATAAAGTGATATTAAATATCATGCTAAATATAGAAAAATAAAATGTAAAGTTATAAAACACATTATTATGTAATTATTTATTTCCTTTATAGATTATGTTTTTTAGAGGTTTGTTTTTTGAATTGGCAGCTGACAACTGATTTGCACTCAGTTTGGTTTACCATTTCACAATGAATAGACTCACGCCAGAACAACGCTTGCAAATTTATTTTTAAGATCGTTTTCGCATCATGCATACTCTAATTGATGATACACACGCGTTGAGACGTTGTAAAAGTACGCAACGAAGAAGGCATTGTTTCTTCAAAAATGATGCCGGCCAGAACGTCACAGTCAATGGAGAGTGCTGTCGATCCGTTATTACGAACTTTTTCGTTCCCCAATTGAATGGCATTAATGTGGAAGAGCGGAAAACGGCGCAATATGCTACATAGCGCGTGCCACAATCAATTTATTGAAGGATACATTCGGTATGCGTATAATTTCGCGTAATGGTCTGTGAATTGGCCTCCAAGATCGTGTGATTTAACACTTTTGGATTATTTTCTGTGGGAATATGTGAAGTCGCTAGTAGTAAGTCAGAGTCGATAGATGACTTGGAAGCCAAGATTCGTTGCGTTATTGCCAATATACGTCCCCAGCTGCTCCAAAAAAGTCGAAAATTTGACTTTTAGCCGCGGCTCACCTACGCACGATATCATATTTATTTAAACATTTTTTATGTCTAGCATAAAATTATCTTAGGATAATATAATACATATATATATATAATAATAATAATAAAGTTGTATAAATGTGTCCAAATTTTAATAAAAATGAATTGATAATTCTGGCGTCTACTATCAGTTTACTCAAAGGTATTTGAGATTTTGTAAAAATAAGGTAGATGGCTCTTTCAAATAATGGAACGATTAAATGTATTAAAATCAGAAAGGTAACATATAGGTTGGAAAATTGTCGCTAAAAATATTGTCGCTGTAATGCATAGTTGGATAATGCACCTTCCCCAGTTAGGAAAGAGATCCAGGTTCGAATCCCGGTGGCGCAACAACAATATTTTTCGATAAAATTGATTTTGTATGTATATCTTTCTAATCAATATATTTAATTCATATTTAAAATTATCTTTCCAAAAAAGCTAATACCATGACCATTACCACGATTTTTATGTGTTTTATTTTATTCTTAAGTTCTATAGCTCTAAAAAAACATCCTTTATGTGAAGTATTTGATTTTATTTTCTTTTGTTGTTGATTACTATATAAAGGGCAATCCTAAATCGTAAAACTGTTCTGCAGTTTGGCAAATGATGAAAATTATAATGTAAGATATGTATGTAATAAAGTTGGAATAAAAAAAAAGACATGTACTCATGTATTATATAATGCGTTCACAGTTTGAAGAGACTGGACGAACTACAAGCGTTCCAGTTCTTTCCGGTCCATTTCCAACACTGGCTCTAGCACTATTAAATATCTCATAAATATTCCTAGTTGACAGCGATTCGCACTTGTTATTTTTCTGGTGAGAATATTATTACATGATAATACTTTGTGTGCATAATTTACGGCATGATGGGACGTCTCTGAATACAAAATATGTAGAAATGTTTAACGTAAATATACATTATATTTGAAAGAAATGTAAACAAAACTGAGGAATATTTGTAATTGTTTAAATTTACCGCTACAATATAATTATTTTATTATATTATATTTGTCTCCGTATTATAGATGTCCTGGCTATGAAATATTTCAATGTACCGTCATAAATATTATACGGGGACATTGTACATTTAAAAATATAAATTTGGAAAAAATTAATCAATTTCTTATCAACATGGACACAAACTAAATACAACGCCATCTACCATAGATAAATTATTATAATATGGTAATGATTATTGGTCTTAAAATCGTACAACCATAATCAGTATATTATTATATATTGTTACGTCATGAGTTTGTGGGTCAGCTGAAGGGGGGAGGGACTCATCCCCGGGATCGGTTTAGAAGCAAGGGCTTCCTTATCTGTCCGACTCATCGAAGTTATAAAAATATGAGACTAATTCAATAACATATTTAAATAAATGCAAAACGTAAAAAGAGAAGAAATTCAATGTGGTTTTTAGGATACATTTAATTAGTATTTAAATTATCACAGATCTATGTTCTGAATAATTACAACTTCACATTAAGAATATGTTCTCCTTAATAATATATACGTTGTAACAATGTGTCTAAAATTTAATAAAAATGAATTATTAATTCTGGCGTCTCCTATCGGACCGCTCGAAGATATTTGAGATTTCGTAAAAATAAAGTAGATGGCTTTCAAATAATAGAACGATGGATGTATTCATTTGAAAAGTGTAACATAAAATTCAACGGTTAACGGTTCATTTGTTGTCAAAAGTAATGTTTGCTGTAGCATAGTTGGTTAATGCACCTTCCCCGGATTCCAGGTTTGAATCCCGATACCAACTATAATACTTTTCGATAATTTTTCGGTTTTATATGTACATCATTCTAATTAATACATTTAATTAGTATTTAAAATAAATCAATAAAACTGTACAAAGTTACGTTGCGATGTGTGTGATGCATTCCTGCGAAACTCTCATGATGCCGGCCACGAATTCTATGTGAGCATGTTAATCTAGTCGAGTTCTTTACCGCTGATCTGATGGTCAGCCCCAACCGTCTGATCGTGTAGAAAACGTGTCCAGCATCCTTCCCTCAGGCCTGCAGTCGCCACGAAGGAAGTCTGCTGCCGCAACACGCTGTCGATATGGGATTGCGTTCGTAGGAGTTGAGATTGTGTGTTGAAGTTATTCAAATACATGTGATTGATTCGAGATTGTGTCAGAAGGATAAGATTCTATGAGACAGAAGCTCCTAACTTCATCTATAAAAAAACATATAGGTTTTCCTCTGACTCACACTGTTTGGGGAATGTCAACTTCTTGATATTCGACAACTCTATGTAAAAAAGCTGATACTTTATTTCCATTCCAACAAAGAACTTCATCAATATCCATCTCGTAGTTATGTTACGAAGGCAAAAAAGAATAGGATTACCGTGAAGCTTAAAATGAAAACAAGCTTTGGTCAATCCTTCCATATGTTTCTGGCCCCCAAAGCCTATAACATTTTGCCAAACAGTATGAAACAATTCTCGATGGACAATCTCAATCACCATCTCAGAAGCTGGTTATTGGATGTTGGCAGAAAGGAAACTGAGCAAAGATTCAAGGAAATTATCACATGAACAGAACGTCATTTCTTTATATTCATTTTTCCTTTTGTATAGTGCTTCAATCATGGGTATTTTTGATTTAGACAAAAATAAATATTTGTATGATAGACAACGGATAAACCTGTCTCCTTTAGTATAGACTTCGATCTAGTTGAGAAGACAGTGAACATCTCTTACATTATGAAGATTTTTCACCTTTTTTATATACTATAAGAATTATTTATAAATGTATAATATGTAAGAATGTAAGAAACAAATTAAATTAAATAAATATGTAAGGTGTCCATTGTAACAAGAGTAGGGTATATAAATGAAAGAGCACTTACAAAGTTTCGTTTATTGAGGAGATGAATTGATATAGTTTACGTATACGGTTTGAACTCGGGAGTGGCGCTCTGGAGATGCGTTTGAATGGCGATGCTGTTAATCGGACGTCTTGCGAAGAAGTGGTCGGTAGATGCTTGGCAGTATCCGTCTCTGGTGCTTAATGATCAATTGCGTGTGCTGATTGGCTGTTCTGGTTCGGACCCTATGCCAGCGAAGGAAATATCAATTTCTGTAAGGATGGTATATCGCACTAGTGATTGCAAAGCTTAACCAAATTTACCCTTATTCATGATTCAGCAATTCCGACATGGTGTCGTCTACACCAGACGAACGCCAATCTCACCGCGTAACATCTGGCCATGGCTGCTTCTGTGACAGGAGTGGTCAGCTCACGCCTCCGGACCCCATTCGTCCTTACCGACGTGAAGCCGTCGCGAACTAAGGATTGCCTTGATTCAAATTGTACGCTAATTTCAAATACCACCCCGAGCATTTATTTCCAACATGACAATATGTATTGCGTAAAAATTTTTTAGAAAAATTATATTTTCTCTAAGGGTGAGAAATACTGTCAGATATTCGATACCATGGTAAAAATAAATACTACTGAAAAATATTTATTCTGATATTTTCTTGTAAATTATATTTAATTAACTGTCAAACTCGTTCAGCCCAAACCGTTGAAAAACACCCTTAATAATGTGGATTTTTTAATACAGGGAGGGTTTCTTCGACGGTAATGATTTTAATTAAGGAGTTCTGAAAGTATTATTTGAATAATGTATAAGGTAATCTGCAGCGCTCGGGGGTGAGAAAGATAATTATTCTTCTTGCTGCTGATGTATAAAACTATAACCAGACCGGTGGTCACTTATGGTTGTGAAATGTGGTGCCTAACCCAAATCTAAGAAAACAAATTAGCAGTTTTTGAGCGTAAATTATAAAGAAAAATTTATGGACCTGGAATTGAAAATTGAACTTACAGAATAAAAATGAATCATGAGCTTGAATATTTAATTGAGCAAGAAACAGTTGTTAGATTCTGTAGGTCCCAAAGACTCACACACTTCGCGTGTTATTTCAGCAATTTCATTTCGTTGAAACCGGAATTGTTATTGGCTTATTAGCGTAGACCTTTTCGTTCAATTCCTTCACAGAAAATATTCGGGAGCCGTCAAATCAGGTGATCGAGGAGGCCAGTCGATATCACCACTTTTTGACATTATTAATTTCAAGCCTAACTCGGGCTGTGTATGAGGTGGCGCGGCGCTGTTAAAACCAGACCCAGTTGTCCCAATTCAGCCACTAAGAAGATTTCTAACATGTGGCAATCACCATTAATGGTCACAGCATTGTAATTATTATTTAGATAAAATATTTTAATGACTTCAACACGTTGTTTAGGCATAAGATGCTCAATAATAAATTGTAATTAAGTATTTTATACAATTACGAAATAACAATTGAAAAATATTTTTCAAACTAAAATGGCGTCTAAACAAAATTGGCCTGGAACATAATATTCACTCTATTTATAGTTTAATCTTTGTATTTTGTGACACAAATTTCAACCACAACAATTTCTGTAACGCAAAGTAACAAACGTTTTCTATTATTTTCGTGCTATTTATTGAACACATTTATCTTTAGATATTTTAACTATTCAATCGATTCAAAAGCATGTTTTTTTTACAATGAATAGCTTTAATGATGATGGCGTATATTCTCTGCTCATTTTCAGGTATCTATATGGGCAGTGCTTTTGTCAGTATTATTATTCCTAATTAAACATCAAACCGGTTTTTTTTATAAATGTATCTGAAGAAATCTTTTTTTAAATATGATACGTATTGTAATGGCTTTATTTAAGAAAAACTTAAAGCTTCATTATTTTTCAGTAAAATAATCTAATGTTTTGTTAAATAGATAAAAACTAAATTTTATGGACATGGCGAACTTAGTATATTTTATTTATAATAAATTATCAAAAAAATTGGACATCATTAGCTTTAGAAATATATTTTTATAAAAACATAAAAGTAAAAGCACGATTTTTGGGATGCCTCTCGGTTTATCAGACTGAAATTGTATTTGATGTAAGGAAACTGTTTACGCGCCTTGTATCTTCGATTGGCATTAGATGTATGTGTGAGTATTGCCGTCTTTTTTTCGGAAAGCTAAGAAGACGGTAACCGACAGACGTTATTCAATTAAATCTCGTGCTTCGACCAGTCCAGCGGTCCAAACGCGCGCTAAAAGAACAACAACATCGGACCAGAAAGACAACAAAACTAGGTTAGTGCAGTTAATATATCATATGTGTGGTTATTGTTAATTGGAAACCTGGGAACCAGCTATCGAAGGCATTAAACATAAACAGAAACAGAAATATTTAACATTTTTAGTACGCAGATTGCAAGATTAAGATGAAGACAAGTAAATAATACATAACTAACATAATAATAAGTACATAATACATAATAAATTAGATACGCAGAATTTGTAATTTTCAATCTTTGTTGAATAATTCTTCGCAAGCATCTGTTTAATGCAGATACTTGTTTGTTTAGTTTGTACAATTATGAATTTCATCATCTTCTTTGGATAAGCGAAATTACATTTTTTACATTTTCTTGTGCAGTTATGTATCGTTTAATGAACGTGTATGAGTTGACGGATTAATGTGTGTCGATGTATATATGTTGACTTGAATCAGAATGATTTTGTAGGTTATGTTGTAAATAATGTAATTAGTCTAAACTAGCGGATGCCCCAATATTTCATCCACTTAACTCGTATCCGTTTGATGTCGCGGAGTGAATTGTGTATATGCGAGTGTGGCAGGCTGCATGTTATGAGAAATAAAACATTTACTGTTTGCACTGAGTTTATTGTAGTCAAACTTTACAAATTAAGATGTTACCCCGTACGAGGCAATTCCTGAAGCTGTAGTCTGGAAGGTGGCGTGTATCTTTAAGGCTGATGTGATTTTTTAAAATTTTATTTATTTTTTAGCATAAAAGAATACATTTGAAATAATGGTAATTACTTTAGTAGACATGGTCCGTCCAAACTAATTACCTATATAGTTTTTATAAATTGTATATTGTTAAGGTACAATCAAAAGTTATAAAATAGTGTTTTGTGTATTATATAGTTGGAGACAACAATGTGAAGGTAGTTAGGTTAGCATAATTATATTTTACGCACCGGTACCTACTGGAAACGTTCAGCACCACCGGGCGGTTCCGATTTGTGTGGTACGTAGCTTCATCCTACTGAAAATAGACATCGTACAAAAGCACATGCGCTGTATAATCGTGTATCGAATCATTTTCGTTAATGTATAACATGAAATTTCTAACTCTTAAAGATAAATAAATAAAGCGATATTTAAAATAATGATAGTTTGGTTCACCCTTTTAATTACATGTGTGGGGGACGCATTTCAAATCCACTACAAGTATCACCGCTGTCAGCTGACTGACAACGTACCGTAGGGATCGGGTTCCTGCCGAGAGAAGCCGTGTTCAGTATCGCTAGATTGCTCGCCCCAACGAGTCTCACAAATGTTTCATATTCCGCTATCTACCGGAGTTTTATTAACGCTTACTGTCCGGTGGGTAAGAACAAAACACGTCCGGCGTTGGTGGGTCATTTTAGACCCACCTCAACTTTTCGGTTTTTCAACCGTTTTGTGAGAGATTTTTTATAGATGTTTAATTTTAAATATGATTTAATGAAATGGCACGATGCGTTGTAATATTTCTGCTAAAAAATTAAGTTAAAAAATAAAAAAATATTACAAATAATGCTCGTATTCTCACGCATCAACAGACGCCCTACACAGCCAAAATACAAACATCCACTGAACATGTGATCTTCTCGACGGTTGGTGATTGTTTCTACTTGCTGGTATGTAACAGTGGTTATATAAAATTAAAATGTATTATTTATTATTTATATATTAGTTTATTTTTACACATAAACCGGATGGAAATAATTTAAACAAAATATTTATAGAAGTGAGATAAATATATTATAAATAAAATATTTACAAAATTACATCCTTTTGTACGAAACGCAATCAACAATATTATAAGCAAAAGCAAGTATAATTGACATAATTTTATAAAATAAATATTACAATAGACAACTAATACTCAAAATAGATATTATATTGATTATGGTCTATGAATTCCGGTCAGTAAATTGTTTGTTATTGTCTGAATATAATTGTCAAAAATATAAATAACAATTGCCCCATGGCCGACCCGCTTCTAAACTGTTTCGGAACTGCATTTTCTCATTTATAATTATCAACAACAATATTGAAAACCCGACCGGGTAGAGTCATAAAACTTACAGATAGGTGCAACGCCCCTCAAATAGTTATTACTGGTATTGTTTAGGGGCCGCCAGATGAAAATAAGTCAAAACAAATAACAATATAAATCTGTACAATAATTACTTGGTATCCTTTGTCTGCCCGCCGTAGAAAAAATGTTGACAATATACGTTTCGACGTAGGTCCAATAACATTTATTTGTATCTCAAATTATTTGAAAATATTTAATAAAATATTAACTAGTAGAAAAACAGCATTAAACGAGTATTTGTAGCATAATTCATATTTTTCAAACATTCGGGTCAGATCTGACCCACTACCGCAGAGGATGTGTTAATCCATCAGCTTCCACACGCAGTATATCTATCTGATATATACACATAGCACTAACACCGGCACAAAAGTGATTTAAACGAACTCTTAATATGTTAACTTAAAAAATTCTTCATCTTTATTACGGGGCTATCAAAAGGCTATACAAACTGAACGACACTTAAAAAGTACTCGTTTCCCTCTGAAGAGAAGAGAAATAGATTTTTTAAAAATGAAGGCCGTTAAAAGCGGTAATAAAAAGGAAAAGGGTATTAAAGAAAGACTGTCAAAATTGCCTGTCTCACCTTTTTTGAATTAACAACACTGGAGGTAGGTACGCAGAAATTTTAAAGATGTATTTAAAAAATGTAGATAGGTATGGGTGAATTTTTCTTTAAGATGACAGTTCTATACAGGAAACAAGAATGTAGACAAGAGTGATTCGCCGATCTCGGCTTCTCTCAACCGGCGATGATGATGATGATGATGATTATGAGGTGGAAAGAAATGAAACACAAAAGATGTTCAATATCGGTACACTACGGTGACACGACACAATCTAGAATGGCTTTTCGTCTGCAGAATACTCTGTTTTTATTTAATTCATAAAAATATGTAGTCGTATTTGCAAGTATCTGTACGTTTTACTAAGAAGTATTTGTTTTCCTAATATATATCCCACAGGTTTTTTAGCACCACGCCGATGATTACACATTAAATTATTGACACGTGTTATCGTATCAATTAAATGGTGCCTCCTCGGTGAGTAATTTTGTGCGATACAATGACTGTTTTAAAAGATTATTAATCGTAAAGTAAAAATAAATAACTAATTTAGTTAGCATCCACGTTGGTCCTCACGACTTAAGATTGCGATCTCTATGAACTCTCCCCCTATCCTTCTCCACTTTTCTCGGCATTCTGCAAACCTTTGCCTTTTATAATTGGTCAGTCCAACGGGTGGGGGATCTTCCTCTTCCTATTTGTCTTTCGACGCGGCTCACCACAACAAGCTTCTTCAAGTTATCTTCCCTTCCTGAAAGATGCCCAAAAACATAGGCGCAGGTGACGTCGTTAAAAATCTAAACTTGACGTTTAATTCCTGCAGAATGTAGACATTCATGTGTCTCGCCGTCCACGGTATGCGCTACATGTGTCACCAGCACCACATCTCAAAAACGTCAATCAATCCATATATTTTAAACTATATAAATTTAATTAGCACTTGAGTATTAAGTAATAGTAAAATACTAAACATTTAAAAGTGGCACCAAAAATAATATATGATCACCATAGACCAGTAAATGAATTGACATGAAATAATGTACATATAGAAGAGGGGTTTGGAATATTAGTAAACATGACGTATTTTTTACATTAGTGCATATTATATTGTCAGGGTTTAAATTTGCGTTGCAATCGAGTCATATTTTTAAAAATGTCGCGGAGCTATTTGATTGCGTAAGTGGTACCAAAGTACCGTAAGTGGTTGCGGAAGCGGCCCGGGGTATGAGGAAAAGAGGTAACGCGGGTCTGGAATCTTTCAGGAACTCGGTAAGAACTACGCAGGCTAAAGATTGTATACTTATTATTTTACACAAATTGACTTTATATAAAAATCGTACGACAGTGCACAAGAAGTTTCGGCATGGTAACACGTGCCATTTTCAAGGCTACCTCAAGAAAACCACCTGAAAACGCGATAAAACCCAGAAAAGATAACGATTATATATATATTACATTGGGTTAATGCAAAAGTTTATAGCAGTTTGGTCATTTTAATGCATTTTTTGTATCATTTTATTGAATACAACTAGAATTTTTCAATCTGTATAAAGATTGTGTTAATTGTCGGGTAAATAAAAATGAGTGTCAAATACAAAAAACTAACATTTACGATATATCGTTTTATTTGAGTTTAGCCGTGGAGTTAAGACATAACTTTAATACTATTGTGAATTGCTTCCGAGGAATGTAACCATCACTTATCAGGCTTAGTGTCAACAACTCGCCCGAAAAAGACGGCAACAAGTCATTTTTCAGCATACTAATGCCCGTCCGCATATTTATAACATTATAAAAATGGCTAGGTTGGAAGGTTTTTCCACATCTTGTTCCATCACATTTTCATCTTTTCCGTTCTTTATCCAACAATCTCTGAGGAATCTCTTTTAGTAACGATGCAGCTCTTCAAAATTGGCTAGAGGATTTCTTCACTTCCGAATTAGGGCATGCAAGTTTACCGGTAAATCGGTAAAATTCTGAATTTACCGGTAAAGGTTTACATAAAAGTATCAAAGAGTTAATATTATGGCAACAAACTGAAAAAAAATTTTTTAATAAAAAAATGTTACATATTGCCATTTTTTTTTACACAAAGATTACTTATTATATTATTCACAACGTTATATATTATTAAAAGTATATATATAACGTTGTGAATAATATATGAAATTGCAGCGACGAAATGTGGAAAGAGACAATGTATAGTGCGATTGGACTTCATGTAACTTTACAGGACATTAAAAAGTAACTGTCGGAAAATAGCCGCCAAGGGATAAATGATATTCAATAAAATACCGTTAGCTTGACTAGAGTGATTTTTTGGTTAGTGTCGGATCCCCAATGTACGGGTGGGGATTGTATTACATTGGAATTCCAGATAAACGATCCTGCTTTCTGCAAATATCGTCACATGATATCCTCGCTTAAAAATATTATTGTGGGAGACGTTAAAAAGTAAAAAATTATTTTACCAAAATTAACGTTTTTATTTTTTTTATTTATTTACTTACACTCAATCCCGTTTTGAGAGTAGTTTACCCTCGTTTCGATTCGTCATAATTACGTATATTTTTTTATTTATTTTATTACATTCAGTCATATCATCATAACACCGTCATAGGTTGGCTCCGGTATTGTCGTACCAGAACCATACCTGTACAATAAGACAGATTTGTTGTCACATTAATTTCAAAAGGCAGCCAGAAATAAGCTATAGAAATCACACATCCCCAAAAGGGGAGGGTAGACGTCACAAATTACCGGTTCTTAGAAATTTATTTACAGATAATTCGGTAGTGGAGTTAAGCCATATTTACCGGTAAATCGATGTACCGAAAACCGGAATTGCATGCCCTACGACTGGATTTCTTCAATTGTAAACAATGCAGAAGGAAATATTATTTTATTTATTTAATTTTTAACGTAGTGAATACATAAGGACTCCAATATATGCTATAATATAAACAAAATTAAAGTTTTATTTTACTAAAACTAATCTTTTAGATATCCGGTCAGTTTTACTTTAAATCTATTCAGTTTTCCTCCTTTCTTATGTTTTCTGACATTTCATTAAAAATCTTCATCGCATTATACATCATCGATTTCTGAGATTTGGCCTTCTTCCTGAATGGCATTCTCAGTCTATCCCTTCCTCTTGTGCGATGCTCGTGCATCTATTTTCGCCGATATTCTCTTATTAAGGATTTTATAAATACATACCATTATATTCAAATATATTTTCTGCTTAAAGGTCATCTTATTCAAATATTTCAGCATTGCACTGATCCGAGTATATCTATCTTTTCTGAGTATTATTTTCAAAGCTTTATTTTGCAACACTGATAATTGTTGCATTTCTTCTCAATTAGACAAAAACAAAACTGATTAGGTTTTATATTTTTTTAAATACACTCATAAATTCTACACCGTAAGAAATGGAAATTTTTCTCACATTATTATTTTTATAGTAGATAATGTAATTTAATTTATAACACTAATATATAAGCATGTTAAAATTATAAGTCTGATTCATTCACATTTTTTTACCACCGGCGATACGTCAACACGCACTTGAAGATTGTCGCGAAGATTCCTCGGCGATGGCGGACGCTTTTGTGTCCGTTACGTCCGAACTGACATCGGGCCGAGACTGCAAAGCTTTCCTGCAAACTAGACGATGGAGTGTGGAGCTGATGACGCAAGTTGTAGACCAGCGGACTTAATTCTTCGGCGATTAACGACACGGCATTCGCTAATTGATTACACCCCCGCCCCCCGAAACAGCGCGTTGAATAATGAACGCAATACGATACACTGGATGCCGATACGTTTTTGAAATTATTGTGTAATATGTGTATTGATGAAATGCAAATTTCTCACGAAGCGAATAATGAACACCGATGGCCAACATGTTCATTTGAATCTTCAAACGTGTTTATTCGCATGTTTTTTTTTTGACGTATTAACATCTTACCCCGCTAAAAGAATAATCGTGCTAGGGTAATCAAAATTTGACCAAGTACTGGTTACCATGGTAACGGCATGTTCGGTATACGTCAAACTTGTATTTTGACACTGTTTGAAAATACACATTTTCGTAAATTATTGTCGAAAATGTTTTAATAGACCGTTCACGTTCTGGTAATAATAATAATATTGGATAATTTGTATAGCGCAATTTTTGTGAAAGTTTTCACCTCAAGGGCACTTAAATGGCGGTAGATAGGTAAAATTCAGTATTTACACGGTACACACCTAAAATTTACAAAAAAATACATACTTACTACCCGCGCACATAAAGTCTAATACTAAACATCTGTGTATAGAGAAGGGGTTGGGGAAACGGGATATATTTAGGGTGAAAGAAATTTGAGAGAGGGACAAGAATAGGAAACAGTGAGGCTGAAGGACCAACCAGAACCAGGAAGAAATACGACTCACCTGAGAAATGCTCTTTTAAGTATCTGTATTTTTCTTCTGGAGCCACAAGTCTTCTGGTTTCTGAATACGTACTACGTTGTTCCACACGAAGTACTCATGTTCATACACTTCGGCGATGGTGCGAGGTTTGACACAACAAGCACAAGAAGAATGCAATAATCGGTAGGTACACACGGTAGCGAGGAACCGATTACACACAAACAGTACACTATCAGCCCCACACGGCGGGACGATACTTCACAAGCCAACAATTCGATCCTACACGGCAGGAAGAACTTGGCGGCAGTCAGCGCACCTAATGGTAAACGATTATTGTCAAACTTCAACTGATCCGAATCCATAGACAACAAAAAGCATAGAAAATGTCGTGTTCTGGGTATAGGTGGGAAAAACAGGTAGGTAACAGAAAGGAACCATCATATCTACGTATGTGATGTTCACATGACCTATCCATGAATAAGTTATAAAGATCGAACAAAATTAAATTTGAAAATGTCAAAAATGGTAAAAAATTATCATTCCTTCCTTCCTAGTGAACTGTACACACAACATTCACATATATACACATCTATGTCAGTACTAATTGTACTCACTCGATATATTTGATTATTTCATTTCTAAAATGTTAATAAACAAACTATTCAATACCTTTTAGACTATAAGTTACGCCTCTATTCGGGATGAAATATTCTACTGCCGACCAATTTCGGAGCAACAGTATAAAAATACATTTTAATAAATAATACATTTTCTGGAGTTTCAATTCAAGCACTTTTTACATCATTAGATGTCGTTCTTTCGGTTAAGATGCCCAACTTATCGTGATTTCAGCATTGTTATTTGATAGCCTACATATTCCACTTTGGTCTCATGACGAAATTCTTCAATTCTTATTTCAGACCATAAAAGTATTTCATACATTTAATTTAATGTGTCGCACACACATTTTTTTTGCACCTTTCATTTTTTCAACCTCCTGATTTTGTTCAATTATAATATAAAACTTAAAACGTCCAATGCGGCAGAGAATCATGCATCACTTGAGCCGTTCTCGAGTTTTAAGATTACATAAATAACACAACGTGAAGTAAATCATTCGCACGTTATTAAAATTCTGTTTTATACCCATAACTAGGTAATTTGCTACAGACTCGAGTCACGAAGCGAGCTGATATACATGGTGAATATTATGTTCCAGACCGATGTTGTTTTTGTATAACTATAAAATAAAACATAATTTTTTTAATTTAACTTTTATTTATCGGTTATTTGAATTATTACAATTACGTGTAGAATATGATATCACGGCACAAATGCGTTTTCTTTCAACCATATTTTTTGTAAAATTCTCGCACGTTTCGCGTGTTATTTTAGCAATTTCATATCGAATATTATCATGTAGCATCGGAATTGTTATTGGCTTATTGGCGTAGACCTTTTCTTTCGAGTACTCCCACAAAAAATAGTCGGAGGCCAGTCGATGTCACCACTTTTTGACATTATGTACAAAAATTTTCATAAATTTGCGAAAATCTCGCAAAATTTCTAGCGTAGCTCTGGCTGTGTTTGAGGCGGCACCGTTCTATTGAAACCACATGTGTTGCAGACTCAATCGACCCAATTTGGTCACCAAGAAGTTTTACAATATGTGACGATAGAGATCACCATTTATGGTTATAGCATTGCCATTAGACATAAAACAAATCTTTATGTTGAGACTCGTCCAATTTTTTCATGCTGACCACAACTCACCCCAAGCAATAAATCATAGACACAGCAGAAGATAATCAACAAACATCTATACGTTAGTTCCGAGAGCAACAACGATATTTTATCAAAGATTCTACATGTTCTTAGCTCCGATACTGTACAACACACTCAGTACCAACTGGAAATTTTCACTTCCAATAAGATTACGCAAATATGGACCCAATATATGATCCAATTGGGTAGAGATCAATC
Source organism: Eubasilissa splendida (assembly GCA_031772225.1). Classification (NCBI taxonomy): domain Eukaryota; kingdom Metazoa; phylum Arthropoda; class Insecta; order Trichoptera; family Phryganeidae; genus Eubasilissa; species Eubasilissa splendida. The sequence continues at coordinate 6,531,162 of CM062858.1, read as the reverse complement.
AGAAGCATGGCTATCCAAAATTCTAACATAATCATTATACAGTGCCTACACTAATTATTCACTAGTTCTACAACACTCTCACTACATTTTTATCTCTATTTTTATTTTTGTCGAATCTTTATTAAATAACAGCATGAAAAAAACTGGTTACTTTAACACAGATTTTAGTCTAGCATAGTAGCCAGGACAACACTGTATATATCAGAAGTGGAGTCGATTCCATCCCATACAATAAACTACAAGTATTTAATAGCAATATAATTGTATCTTATGTTTATTATGTTATATTATAATATGTTACACCTGTTACAACAATATGTATGTCAATAAAGTCTAAATAAATGAATAAATAATTATTTAGATAAAATATTTTAATGACTTAAATACGTCGTTAAAACGTTAATAAAAATAAATTGTAATCGATTAATTTCTACGAATTTTAAATGCGATCTTAAAAATATTTGCCAAACCAAAATGGCGGCTAAATAAAACCGACCTGGAACATAATATTCATCCTGTAGTATTCATACGATGTAATATGGTATCCAAATTTCAGAACTTTTGTTATTTACCACTCACATTCATCCATAGTAACTGTTGAGAGTTGGAGAGATTATAAAGTTCAACCGCCGCAACAATGGTCCATGGTTACGACCTTGTCAGCATCTTTGCAAGTTATTCCTACATTAGTACCGCAAGCTTTTAAGTTTAACCGCGTTTATAAGATTAATTGGAAATACTTATAAAACTGGATTTATACAGAATAATCAACAGAAGCGAATAACGTAAAATATCGATGCCGTATCTATGAAAAATGTTATTTGTATAACCGAAAGTGAAATAAATACGTCTAGATTGCAGCGTTTAGACTACGATAACATTAATGTTGACATATTGCATATGGGGAGCTTATTTAGTTAAGTGTTCTGTCCAGATATAACTCACGAGAGTTCTGTGACGAGACGGATATTGAAACCCGTCGGTCGCGACTTGTTTTGACTCCTAATTGTTAACCCTCTCCCGGTAGATTCGGTTTCCGAGACAATTATCTGGCTGCAAAACTCAGAAATTATTCTAACATAGAATCTCAATATTTCTGATCTATGAACACTGATCTCTAAAATAAGGCTTCACGCAAGTACCAGATCACTAAGGAAGCATGAAATATTCAGACTAGATGCCTACCATAGCAATATTTGGTTATTTGTTCCAATATCACACATGTGTAGAATGTATAATGATATTAGCCCAGTTAATGATTTGTTGTTTCAAATGTAACATGATGACAGTCAAAGCATGATAAAAGAAAAGTGTAATATATTAGGTTTGTAGTTTCTTTAATCGTCCGGTAAAATATTGAAGTACAGGTATGCAATATTTAAGTACACAATAATTTATATTTAATGAGACTTGTGGAAGACGCTAGCCGCAAGAACAGAATGGCTCTCTCGTTCCCCGCGCCCGGCAGCCTAGCGGGATGTTCCCCTAGTGGGCGCCTGACACAACGCGTCGGTACTCGGTCGGCTTGGTGGCGGGATCGCCAGATGGCCTGTGGTGCCATATTTTTAAATTCATTACAGAGTTACAAAACACTTTTAAATGGCACTTTTTCTTGAAACCAGGTTTATATTTGAGATCCCTTAGTTTATATGTAAAAATAAAAATACTTTTTTTTATTCTACTCGTTTAATTTACTTGAGACGCGTTTCACCTTGTAAGGGGATTATCAATCTAACAATTTAACTCAACAACTTGTATTTATATCTATAGTGTGGGATAGCTATACAATTTTATTTGCATGTGATAAAAAGGGACAACATTATTCATTGGAATTCTGAGGATTTGAATAATTTTTTTAATGCTTCTAATTATTCTAAGTAACTGTCCTTTGTTTTAGTTAGATTTAAGTATAATAATGGAATAAGACGGCACTGAATATAAAGTGTTCACTCCTAGTTAATTTCACCTTTATAAAGTTCTGTAAATTGTATTATAATTATTATTAATATATAACACTTATGATGTTTATTACAATAAAGTAGTTAGTAAAAGTGTCAAAACAATTGGCACAGTTGGTTTAGAGTACTAAGAGTCTGTAAGGAATTAGGAAAAAAAACAAAAAGATATTACAATTTTAAAAATGTAATGCTACTTTTGGCCCATCATGTATAAAATGCCCAGGCAGTTTGTGAAAGAATGACTTTTTCACACATTGCCAAAAATTGATTCGCATTTTATAGAATGCCTAGGAATTTCACACATTCTTAGTGTTCCACGCTTTGCTGTTAAATATAAGCAGTGGTTGGCCCGGGCAGCCTGGGCAGTTGTCGGGAGTTATATCTGTATATTATTCGGACAATATACGTATTTCAAGATCAATTTACTTCTGCAATGCTTTTCAGAAATGTTTCAGTTCAATGTTACTTCTGCAATGCTGTGGTTTTTAAACTATTACTAACAATATTAAGTATCATATTTTTATAAACAAATGTAATATTAAAAAGCACTGAAGTTTTTCTCGCATATTTCATAATTTTAAATTTTAAAACATGTTCAGAAATTTTTATACATCCTACAGAATCTACAGTTTACAATTTACTGCAGATTATGAATATAGATTATAAACTAACTAATATAGCAACCTAGTTAGCGAAGATTCAGATCAATTAAAAACTGTCCAATACATCACTCTAAACGTGTCACCGGACTCCCATCACCCATGTACTCACCAAAATTGCTTAAAGTCTTATACGGTTTTAGTTTGTAGCAATTTATAATATAATTTGACAATTTGGTCTCGATTTATAAAATCCATTAATTTAAAATTGAAAGAATTTTAAAGTTTATTAATATCAAACTATCTACGTATACTCGTTAAACAAATTAATTACAATTGTCAATTACAATTTAATCGGACATGTTTTTATATATTATTAAGGAGAACACATTCTTATTGTGAAGTTGTAATTATTCAGAATATAGGTCTGTGATATTTTAAATACAAATTAAATGTATTAATTAGAAAGATATACAAATATTTTTTTCGATAAATTGAGTTAATCTGTATGTATATCTTTCTAATTGATGAATTTAATTTGTATTTTTGATAGGTGTTGGAATTTTTACATTGTGGTTTTTATATATATTAATTCAGATAATTTAAAATAATGTTTATTAATTATATTTATAACAATTTGGTTTTAGGTAATTAATTTGACTTCCCGATGAAGGAAATTGTATTTTCCGAAACCGGTCGGTGTATTAAATATAACTCATAAAGTAGTTAAAAACAAAGTTTTGAATAATCAAAAAAATTTTAGTCACGTGTCTTGTATAAATCTTTAATTTGAGTCACTTTCTTCAGACTTTCACCATCTGTGATCATTTTATTTTCAATGTTCATGAATTAAGTTTTGTTTACATTTATACTGGATATAAAAGACCTGGTCCACAATATTTATGGATAGATACCTGACTAAATTACAAGTCGAAACGGTTTTAGGAATATGAATATGGAGAAATTTATCTTCGCTTTAGCCCCTAAATCACACAACAAAAAATAATCTAGCCGCTCAAAATTCGAAGATCTTTAATTTTTTATATTCAATATATAATTTGGAATCAATAAATATTAAAATTACGTTTTTATTTAAATGCTTTATATCTCTGATGTAGTTGAGGTTAAGCATATATTCCTCAAACATTTTCGACGTGTAATTTAGTCAGGTATCCACACTCATAAAACATTGTGCACTCGGTCTGTTACACTCTGTACATGTTGTATAGCTCGCTTTTCTCTCGTCATAATTTCATTACGGACAGCAAATTTCTATCGGCGATCAGTCGACATAGACCCGAAATCTGCCACCGAAACTCTTGTCGTTCCATTTTCCATTTTGAATACAACTCTAATGACAGATGATTGTGGCGCGCGGTCATAACAAACTCGGTGTACAATCGTCGACTTTACATTCGGTCATAAAATACAACATGGATTATTAATAATTAATGTAATACTGAGGGTATATTAATACAGACGCATCTTCAAAGGAATGCCGGAGATGATAGAGTCGTAAACTTTAGTCATGGTGTAAATTTTCGTTTTCGCATTCTCTAATGGTCGGATGTCGTTAAGTTTATAAGTGTTATTGTACACTACGACTTGTCACTATTAACCGGGTTCTGATTGATATATAAAATTATCATTTAGATAGCGTACAACTTGATATTCCATTTTGAAACTGTTTAAAAAGTACATGATTATTTTTATACTAACCTAATCGAACTTTGACACTCAAACGAGTGCATGAACAATAATTGATCCGTATTAAAACGAGAACAAAAGATAACAGTGCAAAAAAATAAATTAATCAAGTCAGATTGACTACTTGACGCACTCGGATACGCGTAAAGAATGAACTGTTTAAGAACACAAGTTTTTAAAACTGTAACCTATTCTAACCTAGGCACTCAAATGAGTGCATAAGAATTGAGTCATCCGTATTAGAACGAGAACAAAAGATAATAGTATAAAAAATAAATTAACATAACCTAACCTAACACAACCAAACAAGTGCGTGTATAAACAAAGAATCATCTTAAATCTGTTTAAGAACACAACATTTTAAAACTGTTTAAAAAGTAAGTTATTATTTTTTATACTTTCCTAATTCAACTTAGACACTCAAACGAGTCTAAAATAATGAGTATTAGAAGGAGAATAAAAGATAACAGTGTAAAAGATAAACTAATCTAACTTATCCTAACCCAATCAAGCTAGATAGACTTATTAAATTATTATTTTTTAATTAACAGCTGAAGGGGAGGGGGGCCCACCCTTTCCCGGGACTGGTTTAGAAGCTAGGGCTTCCTTGTCAGTCCCACTCATCAAAGCTAATGAAAATACGCGGCTTTAATTCATTTACATATTTAAGTAAATGCAAAACGAAAAAAGAGAAGAAATTCAATGTGGTTATTAGCAATAAGTTTTAAAATTTAGACCCTCCAGCATCCCATAAGTGCTGTCTTTATTTATAAAAATCATATAACATAATTGCATAGAACATAGTTTTACATGCAGATGAAAAATTAAAGACTAACGTAGTTGCAAAACGTGAGATATGGTGAGTGAGAGGTAGGCGCGTAGGTGGACATACCCACCCACGCAGGCCGACCTAACTACCCACCCAAGGAGTTCCAACGAGTCACTCATACCCGAATAAATCCCTATATAAAACAAGCTAGATAGACTACTGAACACAAGTGAACAATGCATCATCTTAAATCTATTTAAGAACACAACATTTTGTTTAAGAAGTATACGAATTTTTTATACTAGCCTATCGAAACTTTAGCTCTCAAATGAGTGCACAAACAATGAGTCACCATATTAGAGCGAGAACATAAGACAACAGTGTAAAATGAGTCAGTGGCGGCGAACAGATAATAGGAAAGATCAATTTATTATAAGTTTTAAGTTTTAAATATGTAGTAAATGTTTAAAACAGTTGCATGTTTATTGGTACATTATTTAAGTAGTATGAGCCATGCATGACTTCAAAGTTTAAACACGTTTTATATCATTAACTCAGTAAAAAAAAAACGGCAATTATCGTACATTCTACTCACTAGACACTGTAATTCTTGTTCATTATTCGCCATTTTGCCCAATCACCCATTTTCGCTCCTACATTCATACATTCCAGTTCTTTCTCACAATTATCCATACCAGTAGATAAGCAATCGGCTATCACCGAATTAGAAGACATAGAACATGGACAGAGAAAGTGTCACTGAATACCCAAGGACATCAATCATCATCGTTCTCAAGAGTTAGGCATTTTAAGAAGCATCTTATAGCGAATTATCGTAAAAGACCTGAAGCTGCATGCCTACAAGATCCAATTGACTCAAGACCTCAAATCAGCAGACATCATTGAACATCAGCAAGTGAATGAAAATTTTGCTATAAACACCAAGATCGTGTGATTTGACTTTTGAAGTCACATGTGTATATGATAATAAGCTACAAATAATCAGAGAGCTTAAGGCGGAGGTCCAACGTGTTATTGCTATAATAACACCTCAATTATGCAACGATTTTATCTTAAATTACATCAAAAGAGCAAGAGTTTGCAAGGAGAGCCGTGGTGCGAATTTGTCTGACTTTTTTAATCGAAACATTAATACTTTACAATGAGATAAAAATATTATCACTTTTCAAATACATAATGTGTTTAATTAAAAAAATTAAAAGGCGCTCTTATGGGACACCTTTATATCAGGATCTTTAACGAACTGCTGATAAACTATAATAATAAACTAATCACTAATATCGCTAGTATATGATATAATGTAACTTGTTTATCAATAAAAAATTAAATAACTGAAACGAATTCATAAAAAAACCGATAATATACTAACCTTTAGTAATAAACTCAAACACCCAACAAAAATTGGCTATTTGAAAGAGCGGTCAATAGACATACAATAAAGAATTGATTTTATCACAGTTTTTTTATAACATCTCATAGTTTATACATTTCTCTACATATAAATCATAAATTATGATATATAATTAGTCCATACGTTGTAGATAAAAACCAAATAGTAAGCGTGTAATAGAATAAAATCAATAACCGAAGAGTAAAACAAAATGACGTTTTTTAATCTGACAAGATGATACTTATGAAACGAAAAAATACAGTGCAATCAAACGTAGATTAGTAGTCTGTTAAAAAAAAACAAAATCAAAATACGTTAAGTTAACATAGAAAATAAATTTTAAAGTTCACCAAATGGTCATTAGATGAGAAAGGGGTGAAGAAAATTAACGACTGCATTAATCGAAGACTTCTTAGAAAGTAATGAATCTCTTTGTAATCATTCGTTTTGTAGTTAAAACAAAATGTTATTTCTCGTTAGATAAACAATTTTATGGCGAGGCTAGGTTAAATTTAACGTTAACAAATGCTGTGTTTAGTGGGAAATGGTTAGTCATTCGAAAATCTGTTTCGAGAAAATAAATTCTTCGGAAATCGATAAGTTAGAAACAATTCTTAGAAAATCAAGAAGTAATCAGCTAAATAGAAAGCTCTAATTAGTAATTAAAATACCTTCGTTCCAATTTCTTAAAATAAAATTACTAGATCGTGCTGAATAATTGTAATTCATTTTTATTGACGGCGTTATCCGAGCTAAAATAACATTTAGCTCGGATCAGTAGGTAAGCGAGTACCTATAAAATATCTTCATTTGACACGTTGAATTTATTTTATTACTAGTGTTTAAATCCCGTCCTGGAACAGACGCGAATGACGTACTGGACATAATTTAAATATTTAATTACTTTAGCTACTGTCAGCTTCACAAGTGTTTCATCAATAGGAATGGACTAGAATGTGCCTTCAAAATAAGGCAAGAATAAGGTTGTATCTGATCTTGTATCTTTGCTTCCGTAATCATGGACAGCTTCGATAGTTTGTATGTACCTAGGTTAAGTTATTAGTTAGATCTGAGTCGGTATTTCCCGTGGAAATACAGTGGTATACGTTATATTATATTTTATTTGGTTATTTTTCGTTTTATTTGGTTACATCGCAACGATGATTTAATTTTCTCATGATTTGCTATGCGCATGTTGCCATGCTTACATCTTACGATTTTTCGGTTTATATGGATAGCAATACGAATTTGTTGAGAATTACTTGTAGGTAAGTCAATCCTCCCGGGGCCGGATGTTTGGGATTTAGGATATATTTATTTGTTAATTACTTATTTATTCTTGAACGAAAATAATGTACTGTGCCTTTTCTTCTCCGCCCCCTCCTCACCCGGCACGCTGCCGTCAGTCGAACGGCGACCTTGAAGCGGTGCGGTAATTCGTGAATCGAAGAATTTTTATTCAATTGAGATATCGCGTCTATGCAGTGTATTATAAAAGACGAAAATAGTGATAAATTTACAGTCCACTTTGGAGGTATCTAAAGAACTGGATTATGGTGAGTGCAAACCTCCTTTCGTATATCCTGTTTTCTTTCGGCATCTATGCCTTTACGCAACATTTGGTCACACTGTGAGCTGATTCGTATTTTTTTAAAAAGGAAATTGACATCACTAATGTTATACATCATATTTTTTCAAAGTTTCCCTACGCGTAATGTAACGTATATAGATCAATTAGCTTTGTTGCAGTTGAGGAAACAAAAACCTATCTACAGAAAATGCATTCTTATAATGACATGACACAAAGCACACAGATTCATATTGTCGATTCCATGCGTATATAACACAAATACATATTTTCCTAAGAACTAACTTCTTCTTCTATTTAGTACTTGTACTGTTCTTAAACGTTAACGATAATTATTATGTTTGCAGTAGCTCGATCTGTGGACGTCCCAAATCCCGGATTATTGTGTAAACGAAAACTGCGCACACGAAAACCGCGCATACGAAAATTACGCACACAAAAACTGCGCACACTAAAATTACGGAATTGATTTTTATTTAAATTTTAACATTTTTAAATAAAATTATTTAAGGATAACTTTATTCCATTTTTTTTTAGTGTCTTCTTCAAAACCTTTAATTACACGGGTAAGATAAGATAACACACTATAAAACGTAATAACTTAAAAAATATAAAACAAGAAAATTTAAATTTAAGAACATAATATATATTTATATGTATACATTTATAAGCAATTAATATTATATAATAAATATTAACCAAAACCAGAAAGATTTATTTATTCAATATAATATCACAGTATGTATTTATAAATAAGTTTGTGTATACTTTGACTGTACTCTTGGATAAGGAGCAGGTATAGGTGAGTTAAGATTAGGTTAAGACTAATTGAGTAATTTTCGTGTGCGCAATCATCTATGTTCGCAGTTTTCGTTTCCTCAATTTTGGTATGCGCAGTTTTTGTGTGCGCAGTTTTTGTGTGCACAGTTTCTATGTGCGGAGTTTTCGTTTGCGCAATAATATCTGAACCGTTTAAAACCTCATCAATCCAGCTTAATTTTAGAAGCCGTCTGTAGATCCACATTTCAAATGCTTTAGCATTGTTTCAGTGAACAGAAGACAGATCATTATTATTTGCAATTTTTATTGCAGCACAATGCTTTCTTCACGCGGAAGAATGCAACTTGTATTTAATTTCCAAATAAGGGTTCCTCAGGTATGTACTCTTTCCAATTTTATTTCGAATACGTACAGTCAGCCGTCATCCGTTTCATTTCGTCTGCTAATGCTCTTGTATTTATCAAAAACTGTAAGAAGTGAATTAATCTAAAATGTATTTTATGAGTTCAAAGTTAAATAATTAACACAACGTCGCATCACCTGATACAACGTTGTGTTTGATTAGGTAGTCTATTTAAAATATGAATGTTTATTAAGTTATTAACTGTGATGTCCTTGAGATCGTGCGTATGTGGGTGTGACAGCGCGCCAGCACCGCCGGTGTAAGATGTATATGGGTGTGTGTGTGGCGGGCATAAAAGGATGACACGGCCTTCTTCGCTATCGTTTGGCTCAGAGACAAGTCGTATACTTTGTATTAATAACTTTATTATTCGTTGCAATAAAGATTATAATTTTCACATAATTCACATAACAATCTTCTACGAGGTATATAACTTGAGAAGTACTTCATACGCGAGTACGTAACATTAACAAAATGAACAGCGAATTTTACTAATGTCTCCAATCTGCAGGAACTACGCACCAATAATGGACTATCATAATTGTTATTTATATATTCATAAGATTAAAAAACATTTTAATAATTTAATTTAAAAAAGGTTTATTTTGCTATTGTTCACTCACTACTCCAGTATGGAATAATTGGGTGGGGAAGAGCATACAATAATATAATGAACTCGATAAAAATATTACAGAGAACTATCAAAATAATATTAAAGATAATATCAACTTTTTCAACACAAACACTTTTTGCAAAATGCCCAGTTCCAAAAATAGAAAACATTTACAAAAAATCTCAATTAATCAATTAATTAAAGAAAATAACACAGTAAAATTTGAAATAAGCCCATCGTTAAGATTTAAAAATAACTTTAAAATCTTAAATGTAACCCCAAACACTATTAGCAAAATTTTATATATTTAGGGATAAAAAATTTCAATAGCCTCCCTAAACAAATTAAAGAAATAAAAGATATAAAAGAGTTTAGAAAGAAATTAAATGAACACTTCAGAATCACATAATTAGAAAATAAACAATATTATAGAATACTTCAGAAGCACACAAATAGACAATAAATAAAATATTATATAAAATTATTATAGTGTATAAGCACAAGAGCTAGTCTCTTTTTTAGAGAGGTAAGCGGAAAAAAAAACATGTAATTTTAATAATGTAAAATACTTAATTAATGTTATAAAAAAATTGTCAAAATGTCAAATAAATAAAAAAAATAAAAAATCAGCAATTTGCTTAAGATTAATCTTCAATTTTTTTAACATCTAAGATACCCTGGAGAGCTTAGAAAAGCTTGCTGTGATAGGCCACGTCAAAGGACGGAGAGGAAGTTCACCACTCTATGGAAGTGGAAAATCAATTGGCACTTATCTGGTGACAGCCGACAAGAAGTCGAGAATAGTGGTTGAGGAAAGTCATTGGGGACTAACGTGGAATGCTAAATAATTTTATCCACTCTTTATATCATACTAGTATCTGTAGGTACAATTAAAATATTTATTTTCTAGTAATTCAGCTTTATCCTAGCTATTTTATTCGACTTTTGTCTGTGTTATAAAGTAATCAGTTTTTCGTGCTATTTAGAAGGATTTTTTAAAAAATATATTAATTTATGTAATACTTCTACATGTCTATTGACTAGAGTGCCAGTTACATTGACTGAACTAGACAATGGAATTCTTCTTGATACGTGTCGTCGAAATAACAACAGTGTGCTCAGTAACAATAAGATTTATTTACGACGCAAAATTTAGTACAATTACAAGTCAAGTAATAGATCATTTTATCTCTTTCGTTCGTTACCAATCGTACCGACCATTCATGCAAACTCTCACATACGTCAACCATAGATATCACAATTTGTAATTTTATAATATAATAAATGTATTATGTATCTTAATGTAGAGTGTTAATGTACTCTCTTGAATACTATAGTTTAAGATAAATATCTAAAAAAGTACCCACGAATCAATAACTCAGTATAATTTTGATCATTTTCATCTGTTAAAAAAAAGAATATTTCTCAATTACTCCGTTATTGAGCTAGTTCATTACGGCAGCGTTCTTTCATTTGATGTATTTTCGGAGTCGCAGACTACTTTAATCCCAATCTGCTGGCCTCCTACTGTACTGGATCAACTTCAAGGGATAAGAGGTAATACGCGAGACAGCGCGGAGACTAATAAACCGCCATGACATATATCATAATCTCCTAATCTAATTTCATACGTTGGTCAAAATCTCTAGACAAATAATTACATACTTTTAAAATTAGCAATATTAACTTTGTGGTTAAAATTCATATTTTTATTTATTATCTTTATTTTATTAACCACTTAATTGAGTTTAAATACATCTACCGGTTTCGAAAAATACCATTTTCTTCTTCAGGATCCCATAACTAACTAAAACATATATTATTGTTTCTTTACCTGAATCTATTTTTAAAAATTCTATATAAAAAAAAAACAATTATTTAAAAAAATAAATTTAGTACCTAATTTTAGGTGTCTGTAAACTTAGTTGCAAGGATTGTGCTGCATTTTAAATTGGTAAAACGGGTAGAAATTTTAATATAAGAGTAAGGGAGCATTTGAGATGTTTGAACAATAGTGGGTTTTCAAAATTTGCTAATCATGTGATAGAAAATGGTCATGGTTTTGATAAAAAATTGGGATTGGCAATTTTGCATATAAACGGTGTTGGTCACAAATTAAATAATTTGGAATCGTTGGAGATAAATAAAGCGTGTAAAACTAATCAAAAAATTATAAACATCCAACTAAATTTAACTACGAGTCCCATTCTAAAAATTTTTCCTAAAAATTATCCGAGTAAATTTGTAATAAGTAACAATTTGAGTTAGGTACTAAATTTTTTTTTTTTAAATAATTGTTTGTTTTTTTTTTAATTGATTCAGGTAAAGAAACAATAATATATGTTTTAGTTAGTTATGGGATCCTGAAGAAGAAAATGGTATTTTTCGAAACCGGTAGATGTATTTAAACTCAATTAAGTGGTTAATAAAATAAAGATAATAAATAATTAAATGTTGTCTTATAACACAAACATTTTGAAAATTTATTTAACTCTCACAAAAAATAATGGGAAAAGAATAGCGTAGATAAGAGAATAGACTAGAGAAGTTGACACAATTGACAATGCCAAAAAAATTTAATGGTAAGCCATATCACTCGGAAGACAGACAATCGTTGGACGATGGAGTGATCACCTAAGCCGGCCGACGACAGGTCGTAAGCCTTGTAAAAATTCCATTAATAAAAAATAGCTTCGTCTCTATGAGATATCTATTATTTGTTTAATAACAGTGCCTTTGTAGGCGAAAAACCAGTAATTGTACATAGTGAAATATTGATAATTGGTGGCATATTTCTTGCAGTGGACAGACATGCTGATGAGGACGTTACTCTGTCATCAACCCTGCAGACCGGTAGACATGATTGCAGCTCGTCACCGAGCTCGCCCACACGCGAATGTGAATACTCGATCCGACCGACTAGGATACGTATCATTAGCTATCCCGAGCGTCCGTTCCGCGATGCATGTATGATGCATGATGTAAATATTGTCGAAATTTTAACATAAGGGTTAAATAGCATTATTTTTATTTCAGTATTCAGAATTATTAGAAAATGATCATACTTTTGTTAATTATTTGGGATTGTCTGTTTTACAAATATACAATGTTGGTCTTAAATTTAAAAATTTAGAATCGTTAAAAATATGTAATGTAAAACTAGCTAAATTATTATGAACAACCCACTAACTTTAAACACTTGTTCTATCCTAAAAAAATTTCCAACAATTTTGGATCATTAAATAAATTTTCACATCTTTCGTCATCGTAACAATTTAAGTTAGGTAGGTACTAGATTTATTTAAAAAAAAATAATAATTTGAAAACATCAGAGCATTTTGACACATTATTTTGGTTAGTTATTTCATCCTGATGAAGGTAAACGCAATTTTCCGAAACCGGTTCAATATAAATAACCCATAGTGGTTTATAAAACAAAGTTAATAAACTATTATGTTAATACATGAAGTGTTTATACAAAGTAACATATATACAACAAAAATTTTATAGATATGGATGTTGATTTGGTGGAATGGTGAACGTTACATTATATAAAGTGATCACTTAAACCAACCGAAGACAGTTCATAAGCCGTGCAATACCCATACTTCCATATTTCCCATATACTATAATAACTCCGTCTCTATGAGATATCTATAATATGTTTTTGATAATAATGAATTTGGAGTTAAAATCCAGTAATTGTGTGTTCTTGGACACATTCAAATATTGTTAATATAATATACTGGTCTAAGATAGATATATTTATATAAGAAATATATAAAGTTGTAAATTTATTTTTCAGACATATTCTAGTAATTAATGTGTTAAACAGCTTAAAATAGCTTATATTATTTAAAAAAAAATAAGATTCTCTTTAATGTTGTTTCAAGGAAATGAATATCAAATTTTCAGACCATAGATGGAGACAGTGGAGTTGTAGTTAATACATAAAGTATTTCTGCATAGTAACATATATACAACTTCCAAAAATTTGGTAGATATGTAGGTCGATTGGGTGGAATGATGAAAGTTATATTCTATAAAGTGATCACTTAAGCCAGCAGAAGACAGGTCGTAAGCCCCGTAATACCCATACTTCCATACTTTCCATATAATGCAATGTAGATAGCTTCGTCTCTATGAGATATCTTGAGTTTGTTTAATAACAATGCCTTTGGAGGTAAACATTTAATAATTGTGTGTTATTGGATATATTCAAATATTGTTAACTATGTATTAGGTTACTAACTATTATTATACTATAAAGTTAATAACTTATTAAAAATGAACCACAATGATACATAGGTTAGAATAAAACAGCTTCATTCAAAATATGGCCGATAAACCTCTTAAAAATGCTCATCATACCATTTTACTATTAGATGTTCCAAATAAGAGTGCCAGATTTTTTATAAGGTTGGCAGATCTAAAAATTTATTCTGTCAATCTTGCAACTGGTAAATGTGAAACGCTATATGAAAAAACAACGCGAACCCATTATAAAAATGGGGAATGTTTTTCTGAAACAGTTCGTAAACTTTGTTGAATTTTCGGTCGAAATAATAGTCCAGATTATTATTAGAACAAAGGATCTAGAAAAGTTAAGACAAATATTGTAAGCAGTGATGATTAGACAACCAAGATTCTTGAAGAGATATGTACAATGCTGTTGTCGTAAACTTCACAGAGGATACACGTTAACGCACTCTTTGTGTGATATCGTGTACCTACCTTATATTTATAATGTATACATTAAACCCTTTAGCATATTATTCCCGTATTTTACTTTACCGTACTGTGGTTTAGAAAAGGGAAAGTGAAATGAAATTAAAACGAAGTATAAAAGATTAGAATTATTTTAATTTTTGTCTGATGGTAGAGTATTTTGATTTAATCAGAGGATATACGCTATTTCTGCGACTATAGCAGTATACGGTGTATACCGTCGTATACCCTCGACTACAGCCCTGGATACAGTGGCGTAACTATGCCAATGCAGTGTATTGGGGCCCATGTTATGATTGTTGGTTTGACTGGATTTAGACACCGCCCGCCCAGGAATGCAGGCGCAATTAGTAATGGGAAGAAGCTTGTTTTATAAATAATTTATTCGGGTATGGATGACTCGTTAGAGCTCTTTAGGCGGGTAGTTAGGTCGACCTGCGTGGGTGGAACTCCACCTACGCGCCACTCTTCATACCTCGTGTTTTGCAACTCTGTTAGTCTATCCGCGTAAGTGTGACTCAATCCATTTTGTGTCTCTTTCACTGTCCCTCTTTTGGGAGTGTTTTTTTATGTGTCTGCCTTGCACTACTGCACTTTAATTTTTCATCTGCGTGTAAAATTATGTCCTATGCAATTATGTTATATGATTTATATGAATAAAGACAGCACTTAAGGGACGCTGATCTAAATTTTAAAATCTTTGCGATAATTAACCACATTGAATGTCTTCTATTTTTTCGTTTTGCATATACTTAAATATGTTATTGAATTACAGTCGCGCTTGTTGGCTTTGATGAGTGGGACCGACAAGGAAGCCCTAGCTTCTAAACTGGTCCCGGGAAAGGATGGTCTCCTCCCTCCAGCTGTTCTTTTTTAAGAGGTCTAAAAAGTTCGCGACTTACAATCCATTTGTGAGTATCGACACCTTTCCCAGATTCAAAGCAAGAATGGAATTTAAAATCTCGTTTCTCATGTGTGTTACGTAAATATTATCGAAGATTACACAGTATCGGCATCCTGATAATATATCAGGTTGGATACCAGACCATCACCGTAAAGTAAAGCAAGTATTTTTTAAATTGCTAGTTCAAATAAATGCCTAAGAATACATATTTTTATTTAATGAAAGTTTGATACGAAACAAAATACTATTTTTGTTCTTACCATTTAATGGATAAACCACGCAGTATTAATATTCGTATATCTAATATACAATACTTATTTAGGGGTCCTTTTTTAATATATGTATATATATTGTGATGTTTGAATCTGCGCGCCGATGCCTGGTCAGCCTGCTTTATCTATCTATGAAACGAGTAGTGATTGGCTGTCTAAAATAAAGAATCAAAAAGGAGAATCCAACTGTGGCGGACAGCTGAGAAAGATGACTTTGAAGAAGATGCTCGGAAAGGGAGTAGAGGAGACTCCACTGCGATTAGTGGAGAGGTCGCATGCGAGCGATGGCAGACGGATGGGCTCGATGGACTATACGATGATGAGATGGTGTCAAGGTTCCGACTTCACCCCATGGTAAGCTGGGTATAAACCTACGTGTGCTAATCGGTAACATTGTGTATCCTTACTAAGAGGAAAGTGTTACAAGAAGATAAAAGAACGAAGCATTTGAAGAATATTATCGTGTTCAGTTTACATTCTCGGGATTTGTTATGTTTCATGTAATGAATTATGTTATGTGTCACGTAAGTGTCACATCCACATATTTACAGAATCCATACTGAGCTAGATCGGTGGCGGCGCCTCTGGCATCCAATCCTCTAGACCTCCTATCTTCTGGCCCATAACAATATATATATATATTGTGACGTGCGAGACCTATGTCTTGCTCATATCCACCGGAGAAAGAGAGAGAGAAAGGGCGTTGAGCTTCAGTTCATTTTGGAAAAAAAAACTTAGTACATAAATTGACGTTTACAAAATGAACTAAAGTTCGTCCAGATAGCTGAATAATGAAGACTAAGTTCTGCAACTATCTCGGGCATTCACTAGGTGGTTCAGAAATACTTTCGGCTAATTTGAATGAATTATAAAGTAGGCGAGGAGTCAGGTCGGAGCCAGCGCGGAGACGGGCGGTGCTGACTGACGGGAGCCACGGCATCTGGTCCGGGCAACCGAAATAACGCGAGAGCAGGTCAGATGATACGAGCCGAAAAAAAAGATCGCCCGATTGTCCGCATCATCGGCCAGCGACAATTGACCGACGGTCTCGCCAATCTTTTAGTATTTGTACAAATTTTTACACCTAATACACATATTAAATGTATTTTTGTTTTGTGTGAAAATGATAGTGGTCAACACGCATTCATAATACATATATAAATTAGGTGAATAATGACAAAAAACATATTTTCAAATTATTATTAAACACATGAAAAGTAAATGGGATGCGCAAAATTCAGTTGATTAATTTATTTAAAATGGAACGTCAATAGTATTTTTAAAAGTATCTGGGATACTGCTCTCGCACAACTAATATTCAATATTAAACAAATAATAGAAATCTCATAGAGACGAAGCTATTTTTTTTATATTAATGGAAAAATTTGAAAGTATGGGTTAATACAGGGCTTATGTCTTCGGATGGTTTAAGTGATCACTATACACAATGTAACGTTCACCATTCCACCCAATCAACCTTCATGTCTATCAAATTTTTGAAAGTTGTATATATGTTAATATGTGGAATTACTTCAAATACTACTACACTATCACTCAAACTTCCATATTTTTCGTTTAATCTCTATAAGATATCTATTATTTGTTTAACAACATTACTTTTGTAGGTCCAGTAATTGTGTGTTCTTGCACATATTCAAATATTGGTAATATTCAATATTGTCGAAGTTAATTTTTCACAAAAATTTATGTGTTTCAGATATATACATATATACCACTTCTTCTTCTTGTGTGCTATCCGTTCAACGGACGTCTTATTTCCCGTGAGGGAGAGTTTTGCGTACTACCCTAGTAGCCCCTCTATCCCCTGGTTTTTGTAAAATTATTACTGTATCTTTGTTGTATTATTAGCTTTGATCGAAATACAAGCAAGTGACGTACAACCGTCCCCGTATTCAGTACAAAAACTCATACAGAATACTGTTTGGATTGGCGCGTTATTGCAGCGCATCTACAATGTTTGCCGAAAGTCGTATACATGGATTCGTTCCGCTTCTGAGAAATCGAGTTGCTGGTGTAAAGCGCGGCTGGAGCTCAGCATCAACTCTCTTGTGCAAGCGGCCATTATTGTATCTGTAGCTATTCTGTAGCCGTAATGGCCGTGACTGAATAAGTGTATTATCTTTATGGTGAATCGGGTCTTTATAAAAAAAAAGATCTCGCTGGAATGAACGCATTATTATTAATATTATTCCATGCATTGTATATTTTATACAATAAAGATTTTTATATGGAGTCATATGTATAGTGAGGGATGTTTTGGTTGGCGGCAGTGCGTCGTTTCTTGGACGCTTATGCGCCGAGCTGCGTTAGACAGTCGCCTGTTTAGAATAAAAAATGCCAACGTTTATCAGCTTTTGCTTATAAAACGGTCTTGGGTTAGCTGTAGGTCCCCTCATTAGCAAAGATGTTCTCCTTCTTCCAGGGCCCCGACTTCCAGCAATCTTTTCCTGCATTATGAGGTGCAAGATCTCGTACTTCTCCGGATGTCTCATTACATGTCCGAGATATTGATATTTTCGGATTTTTGTTGTTTTAAATACTCATTTTTCTTTATACATCTGAACCATGACATCTTCATTTATCATATATACCATTTTTGGTTAAAACATACTTCCTATATACTTTCCTCTTGTATGTATTATTCTCTTCCTCTTACTCTCTTCCTATGTACTATTTTTTTCGCTCTATTTATAATATTTTGGAGAAGTCTCCGGTGAAAATATTTTATATAAAAAGTGACAAAACGAAATATATATCACTGTTGTGTGATCCCCTTTTTACGGTATATATTTTCACATTGTTACGAAAAATGTTTGTTATAATTTATTAAGTAAATAATTTAAAATAAATGTGATGTTAAGAATTTATAAATAACAAAGCATATTAAAATGTAAACCAATTTTTTAAATTCTGACACAAAAAAAATCAGCGAATATACTTGTATGACAATTTGATATTATATAATATTAGGTGAATAGGAAGATAACGGCACAACGATAAATTTTTTAATACCTATTTTATTTTTGGGTTCATTTTAAACCACCCATTAATTTATTATACGAAACAACAAAGATTGTTAAACTGTGTATACAAATGTTAATACTTGATTAAGTTGTGCCAATGATGTACACATATTCCAAGAAATATACTGCGAGCCGTATTTGTTTATGTTTTAAAAATCTTTGCGCATGAATTACGGCGGCAGTCTGTTGTTGTTAAAAATACGAATCGACCTTTACGCAAAATTTAATGTTTATCAGTCAAAAATAAATTGAGTGCCTCGCTATTTGTTTTCACAAGTTTTGAACAAAAAAAAAGAAGTGTTCAACAAAGTTTTTCCGCTGATGAAATTCTGTAGACCCATGACTGGGCGCGATATTTATAGTCCAGTCAGCGACAGCTTTAGTTTAAAAATTTTAATAAAAATCACCTAATATCCTTGCAAAATGAGTGAGCGTTATTTTCTTTAACATAGACTTCAGTATAGCTAAAGAGACATAGACGTAATCCGCAATAATTATAACGATAATTGAATAAGCAAAGAAAATGAAACGGCAATGGGCAGGCCAATCCATAAAAAATATTACGTTTCCGGATGCCGGCTACAGTAGTGTCATCATGGCTGTTTAGTGTTTGCTTAAACGGCCAGGTCCGCGAGACGCGATCATGGCACTAAATAACATATTTTTAATATCTCTAGGTTAAGATTTCTTAAATTTTTTCATACGTAAATCGTAAAACGGGTGACGAATATATCGAGCATCTGTCATCATGTCATCACATCTATGTCTGATGGTCATATCGCGTCGCATTCTTTGATCACAGTTTCTTATCTATGGTAAAAATATTACAGTTTTGTTCGTATTTTTCGAGAATTTTGTGGAAGAAGAAGTGGATATATATATATATGTAAGAACACCGTTTGTACAATTCTAGAGACAGCAGTACACTACTATATAATATCGACTGTTTGTGCAAAAAGCAGAAAGCAATCGACGATAGCCGATGAGACCCTGACCGCGCAGTGGCCACAATGGCTGCCCGCATGGCCTAGCAGCAAGCAATCGGTGGAGCTGATTGCTTACCTGCTAGTAATTGAATGAATGTAGTCGTCCAGTGGTAATCCAGGGGAATTAAGAGGCCAAAATACCGCCATGAAACCCGCTGGATTGACGAACTCATTAAATTCTATAGAAATACGTGGCAGTACATAATGATAGACAAAGAAAAGTAGGATACACTTGGGGAGGCCTTCATCCAGCAGTGTGTATAAAACGACTGATAATATGGAATGTAACAGATTGTATGGACACCAACTATATATAACTCTCGTAGTTATTAACAGATTTCTCTCAAAATTTTCTGAAAAGTTGACCCATTGGTAAATAGCTCGGATAAGATCGTTAGCTAATATGTTTTACAAGACAAAAGACAATCTAAAAAACTTTAGAGTTTTAGGCAGACGATGTTATCGAATCTATGTGAGTGATATGGCTAAAAGTGGTGTATAATCGAAGAACTTAGCAGTTATGGATATGCCTGAATCCTGAGATACTCTTTACAACAATAAAAAAATAAACAAATATCTTTTGCATTTACATATATCACGTAAATAATCATTTGATAAAAATATATTTATTTCAGAATAAAACTAGGTATATCGCTCAAAATAATTGTGAATGGAGTTCTTAATTTGGGTGGTGCAATATAATCCAATTTTAAACGAATCATGGATGTTTGGATTATCAAAACAAAATTGTCGGAGAGCTGGGACTACTTCAAAAAAATCAAATAATGTACAATAGAAAAAGTTGGGATTGCCTAACTACACAATTAAAACAAACCATTTTTTTGAAAGTCACTAACTAAAACTTCTCCACTCGGTACCTTATAAAGGATTATTAATTAACAGTTTAGAAACCGTAGAAATACAAAAGAACTTAAATACGGAGAAAACTCTAATTAACAACATAACATTCCCTAACACTTCACCTTTACTGTCCATTTTCCCGTTAACGACCAAATCCTCTCTCACCTTTCCATGCCTCGGTTCTCTGCGCCCTCACACTGTATTTAGTTTAACTATGTATAACTCAACGTGTGTGTAGTATAAAGTTTAGATTAGTAAAATTAAAATAATTATGTTACACTACACAGTGACCGCCATATTATTTAATGATATGATTCCAAACATTCGTTAACAGAATCATAATACCGTTTTTTATAATGCTGTGAATATGTTGAGTTCATTTGTAAATATACATATTTTAAATGTCACTAAATAATGTAAAATTAAATGTCGCTGTCTATGTGTTAATTGAATTCAAAGAGAATATATTTTCACGCTTGGGGTTGTCCCGTTTTAATTTTATTTAAAGCGAATTCTTCCCCCGTTTTGTGGGAACAAAGTATCCCGTTTACGGTGACTTAACGGCAGTTCTCCCTGTAAACATAAATATCCAATACGCGCCCGTAAAGTGGATGTAGATGCGGGATGCAACCGAGAACCTTCGAAAATTGGAAATTTGGATTTGATTATTTAAAAACTGGCAATTTCATATCACCATATATATACATAAAATCTGCTTCGCGGCTAGTACGCACGTGTTTAAACATTATCCAGGAATTCACTTACTGTCTGCACCCACTTACAACGGATGACCCATGTTCAAATTATGTCTTGTGTCTACCGCGCCAACGGTCAAAGTAGAAACACGTTTTCACGAGCAAGAACAAATTCACACGTTAAAAAAACACCTGGACTTTAATATTTAGTATGCGTATATAACGTCCACGTTGAAGTCACGTCCGCCATATGATATGTACCACGTAGACCGTCAATCTACCAACGTAAAGCAAATTGAATTTTTAAAATATCAACAACCTGAGTTTTCATTCATTGACTGAATACATCCTTAATCTTTAGATGTATAACCTACAAACATCGCTCTACTGCGTTTATTATCAGTAAAGTAAAGTAAAAATTATATGAAGATTGACAAAAACAGTACCTGAAAAAGATTATGTAAATACAGTCATTGTTGTGTATGTAAAAACAGCTTTAGTTCGTAGCAACTTACAATATATTTAGACAATTTGTCCTCATTCTTAAAATTCATCAATTTAAAATGGATATAGTTCAACATAAATTTGTAAGGTTTATTAATATAAAACTATCTTTGTATACCCGTTGAACATGTTAAAAAAAAAAAAAAGGTGCATGACTTCGAGGAGCGATCTTATTGAAACATGAGAAAGTGGGTGGCGTTCGTAACGCGTTATGGGTCCGTGCGGTCAGCTGTCGCCGATTGCTCATTGGTTGGTCCTGTTAGCGGCGTAGCCACATCCAATAATATCTATTTTTCAATATTAAAAATATATTTGATATCATAAAACGCAAGCAAATACCCAATCATACATTGAAGATCTTTAAATAATTTAAATAAATAACCATTCTGGTGACTGTATGTCATGTTTCACGCGTTTTAGGCAACTGATATTTTGCCATCCTGGTGTGCAACGCATCTTGGTAATGCAATGTGTACACCACCGATGCTGGCGTTTCTACCATAATATATAATTAATATTCCTTAACATACATAATATGTGTTTCTATATCGGATCTCTCAAAATCATTTAAAATATAAAAATAGAAGTAAAGCATTCAAATACAATGAAATAACACAAGTCATTAACAACTTTTAAATAAATTATAGATATCTCGTTGAGACGAAGCTATTTATATTATATTATATGGGAAAATATGGATTGTGGGTGGAATGGTGAACGTTAAATTGTGTAAAGTGATCGCTTAAGCCAGCCTAAGACAGGTCATAGACCCTGTAATTACCCATACTTCCATATTTCTCCATATAATATAATATAAATAGTTTTGTCTTAGTGAGATATCTCTAATTTGTTTAATAACAATGTTCTTGGAGGTAAAAATCCAGTAATTGTTTGTTCTTATAAAAATTTGAACATACTCAAATATTGTTAATAGCTATACAAGGTTACAAAAATAAAAAGTTACTTTATTATATTAATACACATCTCAGTTGGTGAGTTCTGGAGGTGATTCTCATAAAGCTGGAACATTCGTAAAATGAGAAGCGCTTGAGATAAAAACAACAATCGTAAATGATACGTTTATTCCTTAAAATTATATAACAAAGTCCGGCGCGCGGAGCATTTAAATGGTTTAATGTCTTGTTTACAGCCCCTAATTAATGAATATCTGTGGTCACCAGAGGGAAACGGTTGTCTGGAAAAACGTTGTACTTGTATTCCACAAAACGTTGAGAAATATTAATGTTTGTGTACTTAATCTACCCCGCAAAAATAATCTGTCTGGTCAGTGGCGTATTCGCAACAAAACAATTAAAAGATCTTTATCAAAATCCTGATTAAGTTGGTGTAGTAAAATAGTAAAAGATAAGATGGGCAAGGCGCATAGAGGGTATGAATATGGAACGTGCTTTGAGCCGTATTCATCGAGGGATCCCAAATGGACGGCGACCATATTAATACGGAGCGACAACGTGAGAAAATATCAGGAAGCACTCCATGTTCCTGTATCCAAGTGGTGTGGGGAGGTCCAGGACAGTGGGAAGGCCTTCAATAGGCCGTGGAACCGTGCAGTAGCAATATTAAATTGATATGCATAGGCTAGACTAATGGCATATAATTGAATCTCAATATTAATTGTTTTCAAGGTATAACTCCATAATCATATACACGAAAATAAAACACTCATTTTTTTTATTTTACTCGTTTAATTTATTTGAAACGCGTTCCACCTTGAAAGGGCATTATCGATCTAATAAGATAACTCGACAACTTATATTTATATGAATGTTAATGTATAGTAAATGACAGCTGTATAATTTTATTTACACGAGATGAAAACAGACAATACTATTGCAACACTATTAATATTTTAATTTTAATGGTAATGTGTAAAAGAGGACCGCTATATTATTTAATAACATAAGGAAATATAGAAAATATAAAATATAGAAAGAGAGACATTCCTGGTAGAAACAAAAATCAACATAATTTATGTTGTGTGAGATCTTATACATGAAAAATTAATATTTAAACACTTGTAAATTATTAAAAATTAATATCCGTCTATTTGTTTGCCCCCTGAGGGTATAGATTTATTCAGTGCAGTAGGTACTGATTTTGAATGCCGTAGGTACTTAATATATTTAAATATAATTACTATTTCCATGAATTCGTCATATCAATTCATTTCATTCTTAATCGTATGCCAGAAGATATTTTGCAATGTTGATAGCATAGTTATATGACATCTACTTCTAACATCTAACCTAACTTTATTTGGTGGTTTGACTGGGCATGGACACCGCCCACCCAGGAATGCAGATCTAATTCGTAATGGGACAAATTGTTTTATATTAAGAATTTATTCGGGTATGGGTGACTCGTTGGAGCTCCTTAGGTGGGTAGTTAGGCCGGCCTGCGTTGGTGGGACTCCACCTACGCGCCTATATCTCACTCTTCATACCTCGTGTTTTGCAACTCCGTTAGTCTGTCCGTGTAAGTGTGACTCAATCCATTTTGTGTCTCGTCTTTTGGGAGTGTTTTTGATTAATTGATCCCTGAGTGTCTACCTTGAACTACTGCACTTTAATTTTCCATCTGTATGTAAAACTACGTTCTATGGATTTATGTTAATATGATTTTTTGTGAATGAAGACAGCACTTAAGGGACGCTGGAGGGTCTAAATTTTAAATCTTAATTGCTAATAACCACATTGAATTTCTTCTCCTTTTTCGTTTTGCTTATACTTAAATATGTAATTGAATTAAAGTTGCGTATTTTTATAAGCTTTGATGAGTGGGACTGACAAGATGGCTTTTAAACCGGACCCGGTAAAGGGTGGGTTCTCCCCCCCCCCCAACTGTCCTTAAAAAAAATCCTTACTTTATTTATTATGCAGCAGATAATCTGTAGTATTTAATTATATATTGAATTTGAAAAATATCTTATATATTGTTTGTATTAATATAATATAGGTATGTATTTCGATAAGCAATGACGTTTTTTGTGAGTGGTAATAAAATGTATCATGTCGATTCTTTTTAAAGCTCATAATAATACAAAATCTGGTAAATTTATATTTAGTGCAATACGCAATAGTATGTACAGTAGGCTGGGGATGGCGTGGAGCCGTCGCGAAGTGAAAAATGTCTAATTAGAGATTGTTTCTGTACTACGAAGAATAAATTGTTTAATTTCGTTCTGTGCTAGCCGCTAGTCTGATTCATCTCCCTCGCTTTAGCGAGAATTTAGCCAAAATGAAAGAAAATTCAGTGAACCCCTACAATACAACAAATGCACAAAGGGATGGCCAAAATGCCATCCCCTTTCGCATAAAGGCTTAACACGCCCTAATAAGATCAGGGTCCCAATAACGAAGTGAATGAGTTTTTCAAATTTAGAAGATTCAGATTCCCACCATAGAAAAGATGATAAAAAGCCAGATAAAATATTTGGAGAAAGCGTCTCAAAGAATCGTGATATTGGAAATTGATCAAAGGGCAAATAATCCGAAATCAATAAATTCCTTATTATCTAGAAATATTTGAATATGTCCAAGAACACACAATTACTGGATTTTCACCGACAAAGACACTGTTATTTAACAAATAATAGATATCTCATAAATATGAAACTATTTTTTATTATATTTAATGGAAATATATGGAAGTACGGGTAATACGATTAATAATTAGATTCTTATTGTAACATATATGCTGTTTCAGAAAAATGAATTATCAATTTTAGTCCATAGATTGTGATAGTGTAGTGGTACTACATATTAACATGTATAAATATCAAAAAAATAATTTTATGGAGACTGATTTATGGGTGAGAATGGTGAACGTTATATTTATATAAAGTGATCACTTGTTTATTTATTGTTTTACTATAATTAATTTCTGTTTAAAATACGTTTTCTGATGACGTAATAAGGTTTTTGTGAAACAGTGTAATAATTTAAATAAATACTTACCTACATTCCATCGGCACTAAAGTGTTTAAATTTTTTATTTCTAACAACAGGAATGGACTGGTTTTTTTATTTAAAAAATAAACTCCAGAACAAATAAGTCTCATGTACATAATTCATTTATTACAAAGGAAATTGACTCTTTACTTCAATGAAATGTATCAGTTTCCTTTCAAATTTCTCCACGTGTGTCACACAGTAGGACTTTGGGAAATTATATAATATAAATTTATACCTATAATACAATAAAATTTGGATTTTACCATGTTACCTTTACATTAAAAACCAACCGGTTTTGGAAAAAGTATTTTTCTTTATCAGGTAAAAACTAACTAAACCTGAACGTAAATTTGTTATCTTTTGTATCAAATATTTATTTACAAGAAAAATAATTCTAGCATCAGACTGCGTAAAATATAAAATGAGTGTAATATTTTTTTCATTATCAGACGTATTTCATAATTAATGTAGTCAGGTGCAAGATAATACAATTTTTATTTAAATTCGTTAAAGTTTTTTTTCATGTTTTTTTATTTGAGCACAGAATTTGAACATATCGCACACTTAGATCAAAACTAAAACAACTAAAAAAAAACAAGAATTTTGAGTTATTTTGTATTCGGATACTCTATCATATACGCAACTAACTTAGCCCCAGTTCTTTAATAGTGTCATTTTAGGATACAAAGACCTAAAATGTTATTTAGTTTCATAACTTTACTAACACAAAATTGATAAAATAATTTTTATTTTTTGTCTACTGTAAAATGACTTTTTGAGTTGTCTTAGTTTTTATCTAGGTGTGCGATATATTTTTTGCCACATATATTTAATTAAATCAATCAATTGCAATCGGGGCGAATTATTAAAGAAAGCTATTAGTAAAAACATTCATTGGTGAATATCAGCGGCATCCTTGTATATCTTGCCTTATATACCCTTGGTACTTTATTCTCTTGACTTCTGATGAATTTATATTTCCGCACTTTTTATCAAATTTGATTTAAATATTATAAAAATAAGGTCTATTTTCATATTCCTACATAATTTCTGTCATGGTTATGGAGGTGTTTTATGATGAAAATGAATGAAAGGTTATACAATGATGATCCGGCTCCATGATTAGAACCATCATGATTTCGGAAACACTTGTTCAATAACAGATTACCGTAACTGTCTCAACAGTGTCCGGTAGAGAAGTAACGCGTGTAGCGGAGCGCCCGGTGACACTTCCGGCCAGCCGCTACACGACGTCCGTAGGTGTATCACGCTCCAGCGGCGCACAGCGGACGTGCTGTTGGTAGATTGCTTTACAATCCACAGATGCCGTTGTGTGACCGGTTCACTATAATTCTGACGTTTTTTCAAATGTCGTAAAAGTGTTTTTACTATTTAAAACTAGGGTGTAGTGTGGTTTAGAAATGAGTTACGTATTAGTAATAACGAAGAATGAAAATATTGAGAATTACTGATATAATAAGATAAATCTTTGAAGAAAGTTCTACTAGAAGCATATATTGTACAATTAAACTGAAAACTGTTTTCAAAGATAATACAGTAAAAATAGAATACCTAAAAATAAACAAGTATTCTGTTGGATGGATATAAATAAAACAATGTTATTACTCTACTCGAGTTTCGAGAGAAACAGTAATTCTCATCGACATGTGAAGTATTAAACTAACTGCGCATAAATATAGGAGACAAGGCTTAGGTGTTAGACATATAAGTAATTAGGTGCTGACAGATGGAGGGGGAGTGGGCGGAGTTACTGGTGGACAGTGGAGGGGTGGTTGTAACGGGAATATTGAGATGAGAGGAGATGAGTTAGAAAATGTAATATTGTTTAACAAATTAATACCCGAGTTCAAATTCCTTTTTATTTATAAACTTTCAAAATTATTCATTTTATCACCTTTACGTGTGACGGAATGGAGAAGTTTAAGAAGAAAAAAGAAGTAAACTCAAGTAGAGTCGTACCATTGTTTCATTATCATTATTATTAAGAACATATTTCGAACCTAGCTAAACGCATAAGACAACTAATTTACATTTTTAAAGGAATACGATGTATAATTGACTACAAACTCTTGAGATCGGTGCACTCTGCTACCCCTTAATTAATTATGCTATTTTAGTTTGGGGAGGAGCTGCAAAAATAATATTAGAGTCAGCTAAAAGAGCTCAAAAGACAATTCTTAGGGTAATAAATGGTCGTCCTTTTAGATATCCATCTAATCTTATATTTAAAGAGTATAATGTTATAGATATAAGACAAATCTATATGTTGAGACTCGTTCAATATTTATATGTTAACAACTCACCCCAAGTAATAAATCATGGACACAATACAATACAAGACAAACAACAAACATCTACACACATGTTCCGAGAGCAACAGCGACTTTTTATCAAAGATTCTACATGTTCTTAGCTCTAAAACTGTACAACACACTCAGCACCAACTGGAAATTGTTCACTTCCAATAAGATTACACAAATATGGACCCAATATATGATCCAATTGGGTAGAGATCAATCAGAAGCATCGCTATCCAACATTCTAACATAACCATTATACAGTGTCTACACTAATAATTCACTAGTTCTACAACAATCTCACTACATTTTTTTTTCTCTATTTTTATTTTTATTCCTGTCGAATCTTTGTCTTTTTTGAATTAAATAACAGCGCGAAAAAAGCTGGCTTCTTTTTTGCAGTCTAGCAAAGTAGCCAGGACAATGCTGCATATATCAGAGGTGGAGTCTACTCCATCCAACACAATAAACTACGAGTATTATATTAAATTGCAATATAATTGTATCTTATGTTTATCATGTTATTTAAAAATATATTCACCTCTGTTACAACAAAAACACGTATGTCAATAAAGTCTAATAAATAAATAAATACATTTATATCCATCCATTATGATTAAACTCTACCAACTTAACGCCGATTCTATCTATAATTAAAGTATTATTGTTATTTGTTAACTTTGTTTTATTAATCACTCAACAAGTGGTTAATAAAACAAAGTCAACAATAATGAATTTTAACCATAATGTTAATTTTTGCCAATTTTAAGAGTATAATAATTTAATTACTCTGTTATTTATAACGTAGGTTTTTAATTCGTATAAATTGATATTATTAACGTACCAGAAATAACCTGGTAATAATAACGATAAGTTAATAAATAAATTAATACAATTAAGCGACGCTTTATACACGTTGAAAAGTAAATCGGTTTAATTGTTACATTTGTGCATGTGCGAAATATTTTGTCTAATACATATTGTGAACGAGATTCACTTAATGTAAAATGTATGGATAGATCTGACAAAATGATTTATATTCCGAAAATGTGATTTACGATTTAAGTTATCCAGGGATATTCATGCTCACCGTTCAAACTTTACTCTCGATAATTCAATGTGTTGTGGTCATGGATAAATTTCGTCGTGGACAACGTACTCGCCATACAAAATGTGCCCTAGCCAGGGCGCGCACACCAGCGAAGCAGTATATGCCAGCAGTGGTAGGAGCTTGGGTGATTACGGCCACACGGACCAGCTCAGTCATCGCGTCTTCAGGGGACCAGGTGTATTTTTAGAAGACCGACACCAGGCTCTACATTTCGTAATTTATCACGTCCAATAGTTGCAATGTATCTTATTTTTATTTCAAATTAGATTTAATGCAATGAACGACCAGATTTAATGAGTTTAATTTTTAACCTTTAATTTATTATTTAAAAAAATATTTTATTTTTTTATTTAGGAGAACACATTCTTATTGTGAAGTTGTAATTATTCAGAACATAGGTCTGTGATATTATAATTACAACTTCATGTGTTCTCCTAAATAATAAAGTTGTATCAATGTGTCCAAAATTTAATAAAAATGAATTGATAATTTTGGCGTCTGCTATCAGTTTACTCAAAGGTATTTGAGATTCTGTAAAAATAGGGTAGATGGCTCTGTCAAATAATGGAACGATTAAATGTATTAATATCAAAAAGGTAACGTATAGGTTCGAAAAATTGTTGCTGTAGCATAGTTGGATAATGCACCTTCCCCGGTTAGGAAAGAGATCCAGGATCGAATCCCAGCGGCGCAACAACAATATTTTTCGATAAAATTGATTTTATATGTATATCTTTCTAATTAATATATTGAATTCATATTTAAAATGTTTTATTTATATTTGTAGAATAAATGGTACATATGAACAAAAATTACAGAGGCTAGTGAGTAGAATGTACGATGTATGCAAGGAAAGCGACCTTATTATGAATGTTCACAAGTCGAAAGTAATGGTATTCCAGAAGGAGGAAAGCAAGAGACCGTGCTAAATACTTGGAGGTAATGAATGTTTGGAACAAGTAGTGTATTTGGGAAGTATGTTCGATAGAAACGGAAAGACAGAGAAAGATATCGAAAGGAGGGTGACTGCAGGGAATAAAGTGAACGGCGCATTGATTGGAATTATTGCTAATGAGAACTTGTCAACTGAGGTAAGACTAGCGGTTCACAATGGAGTCCTGGTACCGACACTGATATATGGAAGTGCGGCTTGGAGCTGGCAGAAGAGGAACGAAAGTATACTGAATGCAGTGGAAATGAGAAATGTGGTAGATCCATTTATGACAGAGTAAAGAATGAAGAAATAAGAAAATAATGTAAAGCTGATGTTAGCATAGTGAGTAAGTTTAAGAAATGATCATTTAGGTGGTTTGGTCATATGGAACGGATGAGTGAGGAGAGAATGGTAAGAAAGATATATGACGCAAGTGTTGTTGGCAGCAGAAGTAGAGGATGCCCGCGGAAGACTTGGCATGACCAGGTAAACCAGATACTGGAGGATAGCCCTGCTAGAATCCTCAATAATCGTCGAGCTTGTATGAGAAGATGTATGAATGTGGGTGAGGCGAGAATTATGTGTCAGGACAGAAAAGTGTGGCGCTCTATCCTATCTGCCTACCCCCGTGGAGAAACGGCTTGATGGTAAATAAGTAAGTAAGTACTTTACTAAACGTGATCTATTCTAAAGCAATTACCTGTATAGTTTTTAAAAGTTGTAATTGTTAAGGTACAATCATTATAAAGTAAAGTAAGTAAGTATAATGTAAAGTAAAATTTAAAAAGTTATGTAGAAAATGTACAATCAGAAGTTATAAAATGTTATTGTAAAAAAAAGTTATAAAAATATATTTGTCTATAATATAGATGGAGATAAAAATGTGTTAGCACATATGACAAATTAGTCTCATTTTGATTTCTACCCATATCATGCAACCACTTTGTTATTTTTGGTTTAAAATCGTTAATTTGTTAAATATACGCGGTGCACAAAACAAGAAAGTTTTATGACCGAATTTGGTATTCATTTTTGGCACTGAAAAGTATACTTAGATTTTGTTCCTAGTTTCCTTTCGATCGGATCGTGGAAGTAAAGTAAATTTAAAAAAAAAAATTGTTTTAAGATTGATCTGGTAAACAGTTGTCTTATATCTAAAATTTGAAAGGATTTAAAGAGTTATTTCATTTGACCCCTTCGTTATACCTGAGTAGCTGAGATTTTCGACGAATTGAGTTTTTGGGTGTGCCGATACAAAGTTTCGGCGTTATACAAAATTTACAATCGATTAATTCATTTTACTTATCTATTTTATAATTTCGATGTGCTTCATTAAAGACTTAGTGACTTTATAGATACCATGTTAAAATAATCATAATCGAAATAACACTACATGAACAATTTAACAAAACTATAGAATCAAAATGGTCCTCATTCGAAAGAAAACCAAAATATACCTTGAAAAATCACGTCCGGACGTTTAAAAGCTTCCAGCGTTAAAAATGGCCGTGAGCAAGCTGCCACCCCTCACTATAGCGTAAAGCCTCTCGTTTCCCGGTTCCAAAAAGAATACCAGAGGGTGGCCACCCCGCTGATCCCCGAAGCAGTGGTGTGAACCCCGTATGTCTCCGCTCACTGTCACCGGACTTTAGGCCAACACTTATGTGCGAGTCAAAGTGAGGATTATAATTTCACCATTATGGGTCGTTTAAGTGCTATTTTAATATTAACAAAAGCGGAATGCGGTATTTTGTCTCTTCAAACTAATGTTACAACACGGTTCTAATAATAATAGATCGTAATATGCTGAATAATCTGATTGTCCATGTTATAATGATACTGATATTTATCCATTTCTGTGTGTTTATAGCCTGGGTAAATTACTATTAATATACATAATAAGATTCCACTGGAACAACATTCAAAAAGTCCACTGATATCATCGCATAATTCCAAGAGCTTTTCATGATACATTATCATCACTAAAATCAAATGTGGCGAATGAAGAGAAAACTAGATATTTGTAAGTGGGTAGCATTCTGCATATTAGCCAATTGGCCTCACGCTAATTGCTGAAATTACTCCAATGAGATTGTTAATAAATGTCCGTATATATCTAGGATCTCTATTATTAGATATAAATAAAACTGACAAAGACAAAAACCCACGGTGAGTGCTAATCAAAAACAGCTGAAGTTGTTCACAAAAACAAAGATAACACAACATAAAACTGTATTTTAATGAGACCAGTGTGAAAAACCTAGAATCTAAACAAAATAAGATAAAGCAATTTTCCAAGCTATCAAAGAAAATGGGTGTGGCAATGTTGAATCAACCAGAAATTTTACGATGTGTATGTTGAGTAGAAAATTAGTAAAGGCTTTGATGGCTAGACTATATAAAGCATATAAACGATGGGCAATGGCCAAAATGACTCCTTAATAATAAACATGACAGAAGTCATGGCCAAAATGAGGTATTAAAAAAATCTTGGCTTCAGAAATTTTTGGGAAACAGCCCAGTGGAGACTGGTGGAGATGTATTCTTGAAGAAGTCAGAACCAGAGCCAGGTATGATGCAGAATGCTATACGTTCATGTTATGCAAATATTTATTTGTACCTATTAGACTGTTGAATTATACAAAATAAGTATTAAGTCTAAACAGATAAAATCTACAAAATAACGTGGAAATTACCAGTTTTATTTTAAATGTATGTATTAAGGCACACAGGTTGACAATACAAATTTTTTATTTCGCTAATAATCCTACTACTTAAACCGTATCTATTGAAAGGTTGAACTAAATGTAACAAAATCGCCCATTGTGTTCCTAATTTGCGAGTACAATAATAGTTTCTAGTGCATTTGTGGACCCCATTCTCCGGGACACGAGCAATTGTGTTCAGGAATAAAGATAAAAAAACGAAACAGCCTACAATAACGGCGGGTAATTGCCGCGGCGATCGCCATCTTTGGGCGGGAACCGGGCCGTTAATCCGAAGGAACAAATGCCGAACGCCCGCGTTCTGTTTTTAAAATTTCAAACGTTGTTATCGCTTTGTGGGCGAGGTCGTAACGCCGGGGGGGGGGGATTATAAAACATGCTAAACTGCTGTTAATTCTTTATGCTTTTTAAGTGTCTCATATTAAATCTTCGCAGCGGAGATAATGTTGTTTAATGTCGAAAATTCATGAATATTCAAATCGCTTTCCTGTAAAGTTATTGGCGGGAGCGTTGGTAATTTGACACTGCGTGGTAGTGAATTCGATGTCACCGTCATCATACTTTGGACACATTCTCAATCTAAGATCTCCTGGATTGACCACATTAGCTTTTATAATCCACGAGGCGAACAAATCAAATTAGATGAACAAACTAATGTAGAGAAAAGAAAATACTAATTATGCATCAACCACATTTCTAAAGCGCTGTAGAGTATTTGAAAGCCACATATATATTCCTATTCTAATTAATTTTTAATTCTCATAATCATATATTTTCTTAAATACTAATAAAAAGTATTAATTAGATAAATATACGTATAAAATCAATTTTATCGAAAAATATTATTGTTGCACCACCGGGATTCGGACCTGGATCTCTTTCCAAACCGAGGAAGGTGAATTATCCAACTATGCTACAGCGACATTATTTTTAATGACAAATTTTCGTACCTATATGTTACACTTTTTAATACATTTTCTTTGAAATCCATCTACTTTGTTTTTACGGAATCTCAAATACCTTTGAGTAAACCGATAGCAGCTTATACAACTTATATATTATTAGGAGAACACATTGGGAAGTTGTAATTAATCAGAACATAGGTCTGTGATATTTTAAATTAATTATAAAACTTTTTTTTTTCAATTCGTTATTTATTTTTATTTTTTCTTATCTATCTTTTTATCTTATTTTTTTGCTTATCTTTTCATAACATAAATATTATATTGTTACTTAAATGTTTTTTTTTTGAATATTACAAAATATAATACACTTTCAGTAGGATATATATATATTTCGTTTAACATTTATTTCTTCTCTATGAAAGTAGGACTCGTGTATATAGAAAGAGTATATACGAGATAATTTTTGTTTTAGTTAGTCTGTGTACATACTACATATATATTATCTTTATGGCAAATGGGGTTTTAATAAAAAAAACCCGATCACGTTGGAATAAACACATTAATATTAAATACTAATTTAATGTATTAATTATAAATATATACATATAAAATAAATATATATATATTGTTTTTGCCCTACTGGGATTCGAACCTGGATCTTTATTTCCAATCCGGGGAAGTACACTACCAACTGTGTTATAACGCCGGTATTTTTCATGATAAATTTTCGAACCTATATGTTACACTTTTTCAAATGAATACATCTGTTGTTCCATTATTTTTGAAAGCCATCTACATTATTTTTGCGGAATCACAAATACCTTTGAGTAAACCGATTGCAGACGCCAGAATTATCAATTCATTTTTATTAAATTTTGGACACATTGATACAACTTATATTATTAAGGAACACGTTGTTATTGTGAAGTTGTAATTATTCAGAACATAGGTCTGTGATGTTTTAAATACTAATTTAATGTATTAATTATAAATATATATATATTTATAATGAATACATTAAACTAGTATTTAAAACATCACAGACCCATGTTCTGAATAATTACAACTTCACAATAAGAATGTGTTTCTTAATACATTAATATTATTATTATTATATGTAAATAAATAAAACATATTTGGACACAACGTTTTTGAGGTCTATCTTATCCATCATCATCATCACCGCCGACGACCCTGAATGCACCTTAAATAAAATAAAACTCCTGATAGCCATAAACACTTCCAGTACCGATGCCAGGCAACAATAACACGGATCCAGCAGCCATCCGAAAGATCGTATCGCGAGTCTCACTCTTCTCGCCGCCGCCTTCTACACATCATCTCTAAGAACATCTAATTGTAGAGCTTAACATTTTCTCTAAATGTGTAATCTGTTCTCAACAATAAACTAAAAATCAAACGTAACTAGTTTTTTTCCGGTTCTGTTTTACGCACCGGTATATGCAAGGTGCGTTCAGGGTCGTCGGGGGTGATGATGATAGTAGAGGCGATATAAGTCTACAGAATGTATATCCATAAACATTACCTACTGATTTACAAGAAATGGCATTAAACGAATTTAAAAAAAATCTCATCAGTAACAAGAATCTGACTCGTGACGTAAGATACTGCAACGTCCGAATGGACCTTGAGAATCTACGACGGCTATTGAGACCATGCTTTATATTACGTGTAAATTTTACAAATGCGATAAAATTCTCCCTTGAAAATATATACACACTCCCCATTTCGCTAGGGCCGTACCTAGCGCCATGCTGACTGCATTTTCAATTTTTTATATAGCTACATCATTCCTTTGGAACAATAAGGTATCACCTGACATTTACATTAAACTGAGATACTTAGCTTTACTGTTTTGAATATTATTTTTTCAATTTCTTCACAGGACTTTTGCTCAAGGAGTAAAACATGTCGCTATATAATTTAGAGTAATAATAAAAATTATTATTTATTTTTGAGTTTCTAAAATTGTTACATTACATTAAGCATACTGAAATTCAGGAGCATTGTTGAAAGTTTTATTCGATGCTCTGTATTACACAGTGCTCTTCGGTATAGTAGCTAATGCAAATATTTGCTGAAAGTAAATTAAGTTAATGTAAAATATCAGTGCAAAAATTATATAGTAATAAAAGTAAACTGATTCCTGATTTGAAGCATTGGATACCTGACTAAATTATGAGTCAAAAATGTTTAAGGAATGTGTGCAAATTCTGCACCGTTACGGAAAATATTATTATGTGAAGTTTTTACAATCGTGTTAAGCTTTAAGTCTACGTACTTGGAAATAAATATTTGCGATAAAAATTCAAGCCCTAAATTATCTAACATAGAACAGTCTGGCTGCTCCAAATTTGATAAAATTTCAATTCGTGTATTCAGTTTATAATTTGGAATCAATAAAATATTTCAATTAATAGAAATGATCGCATAATTACGATTTTTTTTTGACATGGTTGAGATTAGGCACATATTCCTTGAACATTTTCGAATTGCAATTTAGTCAGGTATCCACCCATATAATATTATGTAGTACTATTGTCTGTTACACTCTGTATAATAATATTATGCATATATACGGTAATGTGACTGCGATTGTGGTGATTATTGCTAACTAAGATTTAACTGTTGTTGTTTTTTTTTCTAGTGTACCAGTCATTGCTCGAAGAATTATGAATAATCAGTTACCAATCGTCGTTACAATCGAACACGAAAATGGTTTAAATAACGAAATTAATAAATACACGTACATAATTTTAGCAATATTTGAGTATGTCCAAGAATACAAAATTACTGGATTTTTAACTACAAAAGCCCTGTTATAGCTGAAGAACGAGTTAATTTAAATTCGTGTACATTAATAAATCCGTAATGAGATACTGGGTAAGAGAATTAGTCACAATTACTAGTGCATCAACTCTCTACAAATATTGTGATTATTCCTAATTTGCATTGTATTCTGCAGAAATATTTTATTTCCCACTTGAGTGCGGGATGAAAAACTCCGAAACTAATGATGGACGATGTCTCAAACGGGTTGTGTATGGGTATCCCATCGCTGGCCACGTCCTACCGATAAGGATAGCGGATGACCCGGACCTATAAGCCAATTAATTCTAAATCAGTACGCGGCGACAAGGTATTATAAGAAACGAGTTCGAAACGTGGAGGAAGCGCGTCCCAAACCCAAGGTCATGTATTATTATTGTTCCATTTTTTTCTGTCTGCGCTGGATTGTGAACTTACCGTAATGGCGGTTCTACATCTTCAACTTTGGACAATCTTCGCAGACTATATTTGTGTAGGATTATAATGATCGCTATATTCCTTGTAATAAACCACTGTGATTAATAGTAACTTCTTTGAATAATGTAGAGTAGATTCCTATCCATCCGAATTACACAAGTTGTTTATCATAAGTGAAGAGAAATGTTGTTGGCAAGGTGAGTTCCAAGAACCGTACCCACATTTCATGTTTTCTCCGCTGATCTGGCCGGTGGAGGATAGAACGGAGGAGGATACTAGTAGACGAATCGATAAGTGTATGTTACATATGTAAAAATACGTTATATTTATACATTATGATAAATCAAACAAAATTATTTATAATAATTTATGGAATATTAAAATTAGTTTTTATTTGTTTGAATAGTTATTATTTATTACTTATTTCGTAAATACGCTACCGGTTTCGACACGTACGTGTCATTTCCAAGCGTTGTTTAAACTATTTTAAAATATACAAGTGCAGTAATTAGGTGTTGTTAGTGGTGGGAGGGGGGGGGGAGGTAGCGTGGATTTGGGGGAAGTGGTAAAAATAAGAGAACATCGTTAGTAAAGGTGATTAACGGGGTGCTATTATTTTATACAAATTAAATGCGTCAATTAGAAATTAGAAACATATACATATAGATAAACTCAATTTATCGAAAAAAGTTTTTAGCTGCCACCATTGTTAATATTTTGTTCATAATGATAATTTTTTGATAATTTCTAATATTTCTAAAGTGGACAATTTGAAAAATTTGTTGCGTATTAGATACAATATAAGTAACAAATGTACAATGAATAAACTCTTCAAACAAAATGTTTAGAAACTGTTACTCTGAAAAACTGCCCAAGAAGTATAAAAAATTAAAAATTAGTATTCAAAAAACCACTCGTAAGAATTTTTCCTTTGCTCAACTCACTTAGCGCGCACTAGTACTACTGTCCTGTCTGTAGCTTATTTTATTCTTAAAGAAAAAAGTTAGATGGCTAAAAAGGAGACACTGCTATCGCAGACATTGCCATAGCTGTCAAGAATGCTTATACGAAAATATAAACAAGGCCAGAGCATTCCACAAAAATAACAGACCCAGACATGTCGATGAGACTGCGAGATTTTTCCACGTGCAAAAAAGAAAAATAAACAATCACGCGAAAGAGGCTGACGAGCCAGCCATAAAAATACTCCTTACCCTCCGATTGGCCCTCGAGGAAGATGAGAGTCTGGAATAGGTTGGATCTGTCACAATTTTTACGTCACCATTTTCCTGGCACGTGATCTGAATGCAGTGCCCAGACAGACGGGGATATCTGGAGGGCCGCCGCACGGGGTGGACCGCGAGTACACCCCTCCACGGGAAGAATTAGATACGTGAATAATGAAAGGTACGGCGATTGCCCTGACGGGGGTGGGATCAGCGCGGCTACCTGGGATATTTTGAATTTCAAATTATATTTTAAATACTTACGTAATAGCATCGTTTTCTTAATTATTTCTGGGGTCGGATTTATGCTTAATATTTTTTGGGGTGTACACTAAGACTAATATAATACAAGACTTAAATGATATTTTGAGCTGAATGTAAGACATTTTTATTATGACTGCAGAAAAATCTATGGGGGTTTTGAATTGACGTATTGTGAATTGTTTAGAGAGCCTTACAACTTGTCTTGTAAAAAATAATTAAAAAATCACGGAATAAAAGTGATATTTACATAACCTGGTCGTTTATTGCACTGGATCTACTTTGAAGTACTGATAAGTTACTGCGATGTCCTTAGGATTGTATAGGTGTATGTGTGAGTGTGTGTGTGAATGCCGCACCGCCGGGGCGTGTGTGCGGGGTGTTATAAAGTTAAAAAACATTTAATTTATGTAATTTGCTACTAATATTGTGAATAAGTTTAATAATAATTCATAACGTGGGTAAAATATGCGTGAAAACATATATTTTCAGCATTTTTAAACGAAAATAATTACAGCACAGATTCCACGACCGCCATGGGCGGATCGAGCGGCGTATTGACGTTCGTTGGACAATTAGCGTATTTTATAAGACTGAAAATATATTGTGTTTTTGATATGAAACTTAGTTTTAAATAGTAGCTGAAGTCTCAAAACATCTGAGTAAATATAATATATTATTTAAAAACGTTTGTCTTCACTAAAACAAAGTATTTTAATAACGTCGATAATTGATAATGTGCCCTGCAAATTGAATGGTTTATAACACTATTTCTTTTTAATATTTTGTTAATTTGTCTCAATTGAGATTTATCCACATGATCTTGGCTTCAAGATTATAAAAAAATATATTTCATTTATGCAACAATTTACCAAAATTTAGATAATTTTGTAGCACGTGGAAAATGCATCTAATGGTCGCGGTCTTTCTTATAATGCTTGTATTGTCTTACTTATAGTAAATAACATTCAGTTTATGAGTATTAAATAAGTATAAAGGTCTTATTTAACTAATATTTTAGAAAAACTTCAAATCTAGTGTATAACTTCTGATATAAATGAGTAATAAAAACACACAAAATTTAAATTATCATTAAAAGTATTGCCTTAATACGACGATAACTTCTTAGTTCTCGTTTATTTATTATAAATCTACTCAAATAGTATTTATTTATATAATATTATTCATTTATGTTGCTTTGTTAAACGGTTTATTTAAATAAATTATTAATTAAAATGGTTAATTTCTTTGCAATTGTCTAATCTAATTGTCGAATTGTTCATTTCTTACAATTGTCAGGTTGCCGATGTAGAGTACGTGTGTTTTATTACCAGCCAAAGCGTTATTTTGTAAAATCACTACCTATTTGGAGAAATTTTATTTCTGAGCGTTAAAAGGAAATCGTGATAAGAAAAGCAGGTCTTCTGAAAGAGAATGCCTGTCGATAAACATTTCCGCGGAGATTTAAAAAAAAATGTTTTTTCTTAGAAAAAACAAAAAATACACTTTAATGTAGAATTCGGCAAGAAGTGATGTTCTTCATATTTGTGTTTTTATATCCCTGTCAAAGTGGATGAAAGCGATATTTAAGGGTTGAACTGTGGAAGCACTGTGGATCTTAAAGACCGACAGGTGTGCAGGATGGGTGTGGAGTAGGCAGTAGCGTATTATGTGTATAGCCTTTCAAGATATTTAGTATCACGACGACAGGAGTTACGAAGATTTTATTTATTGCATTATAAAATAAAATATATTTAATGATATCGATTGTGTAGATACCTATAGTGGTAACGAACCGCGTTCACGTATAAGATTATTTTTCATTAATTTAGACATATATAACAACAAAAAAAAGACAATTTGTTACATATATTTTATACACATTTTAAAATGCATTGCCCAACTAGGCAAGCCTGTTTTAGGCCAAATTGGTAAACAAACACATTTTATAAAACTAAAACTCATTGAAGGCAAAACACAATTAAATCGAATACGTAACATACAAGGATATTTAAAAAAAAATGCATATATATATATACATATACAGAGAGAGAAAAAATATACCAATGTGCACTACAATATATAATGTAAGCACATGTAAGGTAAAGCGAAATATGCAAGATCAAAACACACAAATAAGAATTATTTCATTATATAAAAAAGTTTACTCTCAGCATCTGCTCTTCCTAATTTAAACAACCAATTTGAAATATCCCTTTAAAAGCCTTAATATCACTTAAAAGTTATAATATTAATTCCAATTTTATTGCATATTCTGGCAACTTGAAAGATGAATAATCTTTGACCAAAACTAGTTTTCATTATTGGAACTATTTTGAGCTAATTTGCTTTTGTGGGATAATATCTGTGAGTCCTCACAGACGGAGCGCTTATTTTCCTATGAATGCTAGATAGTATATTTAAAACATATATTTGATTTGTAACCAAAACCTGAAATTACCTAAAAAGTGGCTGTGAACTATCAATACGATAGCTCAAGATGGATTGGCACAAAGCATTTTAATGAGATATTTTAATCTAGACAATTTCTAAGATGTTCCGTTCCTCAAACAATACTATGGTATTAAAATAACATTGACTTGTCTATTCTCAACAAACTTTCTTTTCAAAGCACTTCTGCTTTGGAAAATAAAAATACTACGAACTTTTGCATCAACCCAAAAAATAATATTAATTATTTCTAACTATTTTCTTAATCACTTTATGAGTTAAATTTTATACACCAACCGGTTTCGAAAAATACCCTTTTCTTCAACAGAATGTCAAATAAACTAACTAAAACCACGTGTCAAATTGATGTAATGTTTTAAAATGAGTTATTAAGGAGAAAAAATTCTCATTGTGAAGTTGTTCAGAACATATTAATTAAAAAGATATTCATATAAAATCAATTTTATCGAAAAATATTATTGTTGTTACCAGGATTCGAACCTGGATCTTTTCCAATCCGATGAAAAGCCAGATGATATAAGAAAGGAATAGAAACTACATAGATTCAAAATGAAACTAACTAATATGTGCAAGAGAAGTTGTAGCAAAAAGGAACAATATACAGCGAAATCTCGATCGACCGTTCCTCGAATAATCGTTTTCCCGCATCTATCGTTTATGTTTTCTATTCCCGAATTGATTTCATACAAAACACTTGTACTCGTAAAGAATGTGTCGAACATGAGAGAGAGAGAGAGATACAATACAAAGTTTAATTAATTTAATTTTTGTTTCTGTGCAGCTTTCTAGTTTTATTTACTTGTGAAATATGTATCTTTTTTAGAATATGTATTCAAAATTTAAGTACGAAAAATGGAAAAATGTAACTTTTTCTATATTCCCGCATTCATTATTTTACCGCATTCATAGTTTATTTCAATAGATGCCTTCAAAAACGATGAATAGAGGTTTCACTGTATATAACGGTTTTTTTTTTGGAAAACCCGCATCAAATAGTCCTGAGAAGGACTGTTATACCTACATAATTTATATAGTTAACTGCGACGTCAACTAATAATATTACGCACTAAAATTTTGAATCACTTTCATTTTTACTTTTGCTTTGAACGATCGTTTAAGTTTACTCCTCAGTTTAGGGCAGAATTCACGATAAAAGGCCTTTGAGAGTGAGTAATGCTACTTACTAGCAACGTCGGGAGTATAAAAGTCCTTCTTAGAACTATTTGATGCGGGTTTATAGATATAAATATATATTTATATATTTATTCCTCGATGGAATAAGCACGTATTCTATTTCTACTTCTAGTACTTATCCGGTTATCGAACGGTAGCAATAATGTTGGCGATTATTATTTTATCTGTTTTCCAGTGTGTCCTTTTCTGTTCACAATTTTGCCTTGAATTATGAGATGCAGAATCCGGTAGATACTCGACTGGATGTCTCGTGATATGGCCAAAATATTGCAATTTTATTATTTTAAGAATTTATTTTCCATTCGTATCTGGGTCATCACATTATCATTTGTAACCCAGCTTAGGTACGCAAAATATATAATACATTCCCACTCCCTACACCGAACCGAGCGCGAATTCCACCCATCGCGTCACGCCCATAAATCGGTTTGACAAACACGAGGAAAGAACACAATGAAGCATCGTCTTCGGAATAGATCTCTTCAGATTCTTATCTTTATTTTAGATTTGGTGTTTCATTGTAAAATCGACAAATCACATGTTAAAGTGTCGCCACCCTCGCGGGAGTAATATTTGTATTATGGCGCGCACCGAGCGGCCGTATTTCACGTCTTCGAATGGGGGATGTCGCAGAAATTTGGCTTTGCCATTTGCTGAAATACGGCAAAAGTAAAAAACTGTCATTGTTAACTCTGCCTTAAGTATGTCGTTTGAATGCAAAATAGCTTCCATCCCGACCCAACCTCTCGGAATATTATTGAATTGAATATTCAACTCCTTCCATCTGAAAGTTATGTTATGAATGCGGGTTAATGATATTCGGAGCACGTAATGTTAACCAACTCTGTACTTTTACAACGATTGCCATTCCAATGTTAAAATGTCATTTTATCGTAAAAGTATATTGAACTGACTGCTTAACCGTTACCATACCATGATATAAAATACCCGAACGCAGCCGTGCTGTCAACTCGTGTTACCGTAAATAACTGTTAGAAAAAATCTCTTTATTAGCTTAAATGGCTTTAATGGCACGAATTTACTCTAAATATTGAGCACTCAATTTTGAAAAAATGATTAATTACATAATTTAAAGCATTCATTAAGTCGTATACAATATGTCCTTCCTTCTTATCTCTCTTCATTTAATTAGTGAGAAAGAGACAATTATATTTGAATGTTTGTTGTCCTTTTCACTGTGAAAATAATGTGTGATCTCTGTCTTTCATATGACAAATGGTATTTTTACCAACGTATTAG
The DNA here is from genome assembly GCA_031772225.1 of Eubasilissa splendida. Lineage (NCBI taxonomy): Eukaryota > Metazoa > Arthropoda > Insecta > Trichoptera > Phryganeidae > Eubasilissa > Eubasilissa splendida. Next base: position 6,487,692 of record CM062858.1, on the reverse strand, counting down.
TATTAATTTTACAACGGATTGAATGAAAAAAATAATTGTTTTTGCACGATTCCCTTTTCATAATTGGTTTTTCACTAGTCATTCCTAAGCGCTAATATTTTATTTAGGATTATCTAAAATATAAATTTTATGTTGCATGTATTTACCGAAATATTACAGGTTTAATTATGATGGTAGACCTGTGTTACTGCATGGTTTGGGAAGGGTTAATATATACACGTTTGTTATGGACCGAGTGAATCACATGGCAGTGGGCATAGTTTGCGAGAATTCTTCATAATGCCTAAAAGAAGAGTCGGGCAATGTGATAAATATGTGTTCATTTAACCCTTCCCAAACCATGCACAGTAACACAGGTCCACCATCATAATTAAACCTGTAATATTTCTGTAAATACATGCAATATAAAATTCATATTTTAGATAATCCAATAAAATATATTAGTGCTTAGGAATGACTAGTAAAAAACCAAATATGAAAAGGGAATCGTACAAAAACAATTATTTTTTACATTCAATCCATTGTAAAATTAATACGTTGGTAAAAATACAATTTGTGGTATAAAAGACAGAGATCACACACTTTTTCCGCAGTGAAAAGAACAACAAATATACAAATATAATTGTCTCTTTCTCACTAATTAAATGAAGAGAGATAAGAAGGAAGGACATATTGTATACGACTTAATGAATGCTCTAAATTATGTAATTAATCATTTTTTCAAAATTGAGTGCTCAATATTTAGAGTAAATTCGTGCCATTAAAGCCATTTAAGCTAATAAAGAGATTTTTTCTAACAGTTATTTACGGTAACACGAGTTGACAGCACGGCTGCGTTCGGGTATTTTATATCATGGTATGGTAAAGGTTAAAACTCTAACTAGCCATTGTGTATGTAAGAGTTGGTGTGAATGAAATCGGTAAGAGGATAGAACAAGAAAACAACAGGAGATGTGATGCGAAGTGTGAAGAGCAGAGGAGCGAGTCAGTAGTGTTTGGTCTCAGTCCCACTTGGTGCTCTGTGTCATCGGCGAGTGATCGGGCCAGATTGAGACTGCTGCAGCCTGCGTCCTCAATCCAGGTGTCGCTCGCGTCGTTAATCGGCAGTGGATTTAAATCGCCGCTTTTAGATATATAACGCTCCATACTTTACGAGTAATGTTACTTTTCAATTTAAAAAATATGATATTTGCACAAAGTTTATCGTAACCTAATCTAGAAATAAATAAAAAATATGTTCAACTGACTGCTTAATATACTCATATGTTATGGACCAAATCAATTATAGGGCAATTTTTCATTCTTCTCAGAGAAGTTAGGCAATATGATAAATATGTAAAAATTAGATATAACACATTGTTTTACCACTATTTATTGATAAATCAACATGTTTCGTATGGTATCTTCTTCAGGAAACAATGTATAATAAAATTAAAATATGAATTAAAAATATTAATTAGAAAGATATACATATAAAATCAATTTTATCGAAAAATATTGTTATTGCGCCAACGGGATTCGAACCTGGATCTCTTTCCTAACCGGGGAAGGTGTATTTATTATCCAACTATGCTACAGCGACAATATTTTTAGCGACAATTTTCGAACCTATATGTTACCTTTTTGATATTAATACATTTAATCGTTCCATTATACCTTATTTTTACAGAATCTCAAATACCTTAGAGTAAACTGATAGCAGAAGAATTATCAATTCATTTTTATTTAATTTTGGACACATTGATACAACTTTATTGTGAAATTGTGTATAATTAATAATTAATCATGTATAATTACAACTTCACAATAAGAATGTGTTTTCATAATAAAATTAAAAATGTAAGCATGGATAAAAACAAAACTATCAAAGTTTAAGTGGTAGGTAATTAACTACTGAACTACTGTAAAAAACAAACTGCTTTATCTTATTATTTATATAATTTATGACTGGCTATTATAAAATACACAATGCTACATATTGTTTGGGCAATGTAACTTATGAATTAAAATATTTATTTAGTTATTAACCTAACCTGACCTGACCTAGCCACCAGAAAAAGGCCATATTCTTGCACATTATTGTAGCGACATTTGTATACCTGGTTTAATTTCAGCAGCAATAACATTTTCTTTACTATTAGTAAATTTTTAAATACTAATTTAATGTATTAATTATAAATATACACATTAAATTAGTATTTAAAACATCACAGACCTACGTTATGAATAATGACAACTTCACAATAAGAATGTGTTCTCCTTAATATTAGTAAATTGGTTTCTGCTTTCATCTGCTATTGTCAGATTGAATTTTTGCTGCTTTTTTTACGAAATTTTTGCGTTTTTTACGAAAATGTGGGTTTTTATTATTCATTTATATCAGAAATTATACACTAGATTTCACTTTTTTTAAAAGTATTACTCAGATTGGATCTTTAAACTAATATAAAACTGATAAAATGAATCTTACTTACCATAATTAAGACGATAAGACTATAAGAAAGACCGAAACCATTAGAAGCATTTTCCGCATGTTACAAAATTATTTTAATATGGTATATTATTGTGTAAACGGCATATATTTTCTTATAATCTTGAAGCCGAGATTACGGAAACAAAACGCAATTGAGACAAATTAACAAAATGTTAATAATTAATAGAGATCATTCATTTTGAGGGACGTATTATCAATTTTCGATGTTTTTAAAATACTTTGTTTAAATAACATATTATCTTTTCTCACATGCTTTGAGGCTTCAGCTACTATTTAAACTAAGTTGGATATCAAAAACTAGTTTGTAAATAATATATGTTCAGTCTTATAAAATACGATAATTTTAATTGTCCAACTCACTCCAATACGCCGCTCAATCCGGCCCTGAAGGTTGTCAAATCTACGCTGTCATAACTTTTCTTAAAAAATGCCGAAAATATTTGTTTTCACGCATATTTTATCCACAATATGAATTAATATTAAACTTATTCATATATAACATTTGTAGCAAATTTCACATATTAGAAGGGTTTTTTTACTGATTTTAAGGGAAAACAACGTTTTCTTGAACAATGTAAACATTTTATGTATGTTATTTTTATGTATGTCGCAATTAAATATTTAATTTATATAGAACACTGTTGCAATTGAAACGCAAGCTGTCTGTTTCATGCATAATATGTAATTATGAAACAGACATATCACCAAAACGGCAACGGGGCGTTTTAAATCGATAATATTAAAGAAAATAATAAAAGCTGTAATAATTTTTTTAATTTTAGAACATTGATTTAAGCGACCATTTAAACATATGTAGGTACTTTGTTAGATTTCAAAACATATTCACATACGTTAATTAAGTATTTAAATAAATGATTTTATTTTCGATTGATTAATTCAAATGACAACACACATTTTTATATGATTCCATATTTCAATATGAAAAAAGGTGGAAAATAATCCCGACACGAGCAATATTTAACATTTGTATCGAATGCGAGAAAATCAACAATTCAATTATCGTCTTTTTCTATTCAAACCTTCTTCTCTCGCACGATTTACGTAATAAATAACGTCATTAATTATTCCTCTGGAACTTAAAAGAGTTTAAATGTTAACCTCGTCTTGAAATCGTATCTAATTCGTATAGAATTTTTCGGATTTCAAACTGGAAAAATAAAAGCCCACCTTAAGCCCAATAAATCAATTCAAATTATAAACACAGGGTGTCAACTTGTCAATATATTTATATTAGGAATGAAATGTAAATATTCTGTAAGAGATCGTGAATTAAATAAATGAAAAAGATATTGAAATAAATTTTAAAAGTAATACTCCAGGACACCGTATACTTTTATCCTTCAGATTATTTTTCTATTATTTATATTCTAACATTAGATCTTTCTCTTAATCTTGGTACATTATAAGACACTATCATTACATTTACCTTCTGGGAAAAAAATAATTTTAAAGACAAATTGAATGTATTAATTAGAAAGATATATGTAAAAAATCAATTTTATCGACAAATATTGTTGTTGCTATCGGGATTCGAACCTGGTTGTCTTCCAATCCGGGGAATTATTTGAAAGCCATCTACTTTGTTTTTACGGAATCTCAAATATCTTTGAGTAAACCGATAGCTGATGCCAGAATTAACAATTCGTTTTTATTAAATTTTGGACACATTGATACAACTTATATATTATTAAGGAGAATACATTCATAACACAAGATAAATCTGTCGTTCTATTATTTGAAATCCATCTAGTTAGGTTCGAAAATTTGTCGTTAATCCACTGTGTTGGTATAACATAATCGGATAAACCACGATCCCTGGATTGAAAGAGATCCAGGTTCGAATCCCGGTAGCAACAATAATATTTTTCGTTAAAATTGATTTCATATGTATATTTTTCTAATTAATATATTTAATTAGTATTTAAAATATCACAGACCAATGTTCTGAATAATTCCAAATTCACAATAAGAATGTGTTCTCCTTAATAAAATATTATATTTTACATTCATTTTGTTTGATGAAGCTGGGTCTGTACTATAGCCTACTCAATGTTAAATATGTTAAAAACGAAAGCACTGCCGTGTACAAACTGCTTTACAATTCAGTAAAATAAATAATCGCGAACGTTCTCAAAAATATTTTTATATTAAATACCATCTCCCAGTTAGAGTATCAGAATGTAATCCTTGTGGAATGGAACGCGACACGATTATGGATATTAAAATTAAATAATATACTCACAGCCTATCTGGATATTTACATAATATATCCATTAGGATTAAAGGCAGCCACCTCCGGGTGAAGATCTTGAAGATGACAGTGTTGTGGTGGAGATGAACCGATAGTGACGTAACGCACATTCTGAAAGGGTAAAATCTACCCCTTGGGACTTAATTTGATTTCGATCCACGAGATGTAAAAAAAAAGATTATGTATTTGAAATAAAACCATTGAAATCTTCATACATATCCTATATTGCTCATATATATATGAATGTAAATTTAGAGTGAAGTTATATTTATACTGGTATTTTAGTGAAGTCATATCTAAATACATTTTAACTAGAAGATATTTTAAATATGAATTAAATATAGTAATTAGAAAGATATACATATAAAATAAATTTTATCGAAAAATATTGTTGTTGCGCCACCGGAATTCGAACCTGGATCTCTTTCCTAACCGGGGAAGGTGATATTTAATTCATATTTAAAATATCACAGACCTATGTTCTGAATAATTACAACTTCACAATAAGAATGTGTTTTGTAATGTCAGAATGTCAGAATTTGGAATCGTTGGAGATAAATAAAGCGTGTAAAACTAATCAAAAAATTATAAACAACCAACTAAATTTAACTACGAGTCCCATTCTAAAATTTTTTCCTAAAATTATTCGAGTAAATTTGTATTAAGTAATGATTTGAGTTAGGTACTAAAAATTTTTTTATTTTTTTAAAAATAGATTTTTTTAAAATAGATTCTGTCAAAGAAACAATATATGTTTTAGTTAGTTATGACATCCTGAAGAAAAAAATGGTATTTTTCGAAACCGGTTGATGAATTTAAACTCATTATAGTGGTTAATAAAACAAAGATAATAAATAAAAATATAGAAGATATTTGTTTGAAAAATATTTAGTTGCTATCGGGATTCGAACATGGACCACTTCCAATCCGGAGAAGCGTATTCTCCGATTTAGCTATCGCAACTGAATACATTATCGACAAATTTTGAACTTATATTTTGCAATATTTCAAATTGACACATCTATTATTACATTTTTAAAAGCAATCTACTTTATATTACGGAGAATTTCAAATACCGTTGAGAAAAATTAAATTGAATCATTTGCAAATAGACAAATAGTTACTAATATTGTAAGTCCAGTATAATTCCATTAAACACCTATTTTTACATGTCATTACTTTATGGTAGCGTAATGATAGTATTGTTTCCTATTATGCAGAAGATCGGCGTTTGGTTCTTCGCAGATTCTGGCAGAATTTAATTTAAATTTCATTTCTTTCTCTTTCAATCGATATGATCATCACGGCATAGCGATCATCAATTCTGCTTCCACAGCGCGAACCACTTGACTCCACTCTTCGCGATCTTGGGCCTTATTTAGTGGGATGTGTAGCGTGGCTCCTGTCGTGTCTCGGACTCGGTATGTCTATTTGATTGGAGATCGACCTTTCGCCCCCTCCGGCTTCCTTCATCCGTGATCACCAATTTGTCCTGGCTGTCTGCATCTCTTCTGGCAATATGCCCATAGTATTTTTTTAGTGCAGAACTCCTGAAGAATGGAGACATTCGTTCGTTTTGCAGTCCAATTATTTAACACAATTTATGATTGTAATAATAATAATAATAACGGATATTTTGTATAGCGCCATTTTCGTAAAAACTTTCACCTCAAGGGCGCTTCACACATAAACTGTTTAAAGTTCTACAATTATTTTTTAAATTAAAAATTGTTTTTTTCACTTATGGAAATTACTTTTTGATAAGGTGCGTTTATAGTTTCTTCTTAAATAAAGTCTGATGCACTGTTTCTTATGACGGAGGGCAAAGAGTTTCACGCTTTTGGACCTGCCACCGTAAATTCCCGTTCACTAAATTTAGACTTCTGGCAACAGTTGGTCGGTTCCACAACTTATGCTGACCTGAGAGTTTGACATCTACCATTCAAATTGTCTGGGATACAAAGTTCTCGAAGATACAGAGACGCCATGTTGTGTGTCGTCTTGAATATCGACCAGAACAATTTAAATTCAACCCTTTCGGGGAATCGGAGCCAATGTAGCTGATGTAAAAGGTATGTTATATGAGAGAATTTGGAAACTTCATATAATATCCGTGCAGCCGCATTAATAATGGTTTGTAATGTATCTAGCTGAAACATTGGCAGGCCAGCATAGATGCTGTTACAATAGTCCTCACATAACACCACAAATGCAATTATAAGTAGACGGGCTGTCTCAAGAGGAAGATGTCTATTCTATATTGGTAAAACAGGTCGACATTTTAACACGAGAGTCAATGAGCATTTAAGATGTTTAAATAGTAATGGTTAATTAGAAAATAATCATACTTTTGGTAAAAATTTGGGATAGTCTGTTCTACATATAAACAAAGTTTGTCATAAATGGAATAATTTAGTCATTTGAAATAAACAAAGCGTGTAAAATTTACCTATATATTATAAATAACAACCAACAAAATTTAACCAGACGTTATATACTAAAAAAAAATATATTTTAAATTCAATTTACACATCTTTCATCATTTTAATAATTTAAGTTAGGTACTAGATTTATTTTTTAATAATTACTATTTTAATAAAATAAAAATTGAAGTATTTTTTTTTTAAACATTTGAATATCATGATTTATATGATTTTGGTTAATGAATTTGACATCCTGATGAAGAAACCGAGTAGTATTATAAATTAATTAATTGAATGGTTAAAGTTAAATAATCAAATTAAAATTAACCTCAAAGTTGATTTTGCAAATATTAAAAATATGTAATTACAAATTACATTTTATTTGGGAGTGGTATAGTACATGTAACTGTGACATATCTTTACGTTTAAGCATGTTATTATTTTTTCAAATAAAATTCAACAATGAAAATAAAAATGTATTTCGAAACCGTTCTCCGTTGATTTCGCAGCAAACCGAGTGACACATTTTAATCAAAACGGGTAGAGAACTTCGGAACAACGGTAACTTTGAGCCGTCAACTTTATTAAGTAAGAGAATAGATTGGCCGGGAGGACAATCTCAGTTCCACCCTCTACCCCTCGCAGTATGCAAATTTTGTTTAGGCCCGCCTACTCGACTTTATTTTTCCCTTCGCAGCCTCCGATGAGAAAAGTTTCGGTAAACGAGTGCCGCGAAAGTGAGGCGCATTCATTTCACAGCCGATCTACGACAATCAAATAAAAAGTTTACAAGAATATCATTTTTCTAATTTCGCGTAACGTTGCATTATGCCTGCCGACACAAATCTTTCTTTAAGTTTACACAAAACGAAAAAACTCCCGTTGGTCGATCGATAGCTGCTTGTAAAAATATATTTTATTTAATGAATATTGCTTTAAAATAGTTTTAAAAAATATATGATTCTGATGCTGTTTAAAAAAAGGGAAAAATAAATAAGAAAATTTCGTGCATATTAAGATGGAAACCTAAGAATATAACTTTAGTTATTTGCTTTATGTCACAGTCTTTCCATATTCTCGTAAGTTGGTTCATGATAATTTTAATTAGTTGTATATGTCTTTGAATTGCCCGCCAATTATTGTTAGCGTTCGTGATCCGTACATACTGTAACATGGGAAGCTTATTGTGATGCATTAGCACGATTCACAATCAGTAATCTATTTGAATACCATTGTTTTATTTTATCGATTACGTCTTATCCGTTTCAATTGACTGATTTTGATTGATTGAAATATTTGTTTTATCCAGGAAGTTAATTGTTTTGATTTAGTAGATTGTTGGTGTAGTGGTTAAGACGCTGGCCTAGTGATCTAGGTGGTCGGTGGTTCGCGCCTCGTTCCAGGACTCCAGCAAGTTAGTCCTATTTTCATAGCTCAAGCGTTTAGCTTAGTTTGAAAATAGTAATAGTAGTAAAAAAAAAAAATGTTTATTTCGATAGGCTTTAAATAAATAATGGAAGACACAGTGTCACGGTACTCCAGTTGCAAGCACCTGGGCATAGATAATATGGGAGTGCAAAACAGATCCAGTGATAATAACTTAACTTCGTGAAAGAATAAACGAGTCAATATTTTACGTTAGAAAGTTTGTGTTCATTTTAATGTTAGTGTTAGCGAAAGAAACTAAAGTGTTAAGTACAAAAATACGATCATTTACGACATATCCTTTTGTTTGAGTTTAACCGAGGAATTAAGACATTTTACTCTTAATACTGTGAATTACTTCCGAGGAATAGAACTATCACTTCTGAGATTTATTGCCAACAACTGAATGTATTTCTAGCCGTACAATTTTTGTCCGACAGCGTGACAATGGTGCTATTATTGAATCGCCACGATCAAATAGTACACTTTTTTTATATATAAATAAAATATAACTGGGCAAATATGCTTTGTTCTGTGATAACATTTTTTTTTTTTAAACAAAAGCAAATTAGGAGAACACATTCTTATTGTGAAGTTGTAATTATTCAGAGCAGACGGTCTGCGATATTATAAATATGAATTAAATATATAAATTAGAAAGATATACATATAAAATCAATTTTTTCGATAAATATTGTTGTTGCACCACCGGCATTCGAACCTGGATCTCTTTCCTAACCGGGGAAGGTGCATTATCCATTATCCATCCCGGTGGCGCAACAACAATATTTTTCGATAAAATTGATTTTATATGTGTATCTTTCTAATTTATATATTTAATTCATATTTAAAAGCAAATTGGCTGGATTATTAATTGCTCCTCATCATTGACGTCAATTACATGGATTATGTTTTGGGTCGTCCACTTGTTTTATGTAATGACAAATTAGTTACCAATATAAAGCGAGTATTTATTTTTCCTTACCCTGCCCCGAAAAAATAACACACTTTTTTATTTTTTACAAAAGAACTGTATTGCTGTATTGCTCTGGAAAAAAAGAGTGTAATTCTGAAAATATGCGTTCTCTTGTGACGAAGATTTTTTTCTTCTATTCCTTTGTCCCGTCAGTCGGCACCAATATCGTGCATTCTGGATTACATTTGGGTGTGACGAAAAGTTGGTTCTAAAAATATAGCAAACCCTCAATTTTTCTTACTCTATCCCAAACAATAAATACACTATTTTTTTCAATATTCCCCACGTACCTATGTAATACACAGCCACAGACTAGTAAATGAATAGACATGAAATAAAGTGTACATATAAGAAGGGGGTTTGGAACATTAGTTGCGAGACGAGAAGCATTCTACACACATTCTTGGTAGAAACCTAAATTCGATAGTTTATGGTACATCTATGTATTGTATAAACATAACGTATTTTTTACATTAATATATTATATTGTCGGCGTTTAAATTTTCGTTCCAATCGAGTCATATTTAAAAAAAAAATCGCGGAGCTATTTGATTGAATAAGTGGTACCAAAGTGATCACGCGTGTGACACCAATATTAAAATATTGGGACAATTAATTTTCGTTAGTACTTATCTATATATACGGTGCTCACAGGAAATTTTTTAAATTTTATGTAATAAATTTTTCCAGGCAGTTGCAGCAGCTGTGTCCCAAGGATCCGTGTACTGTGTACCAGATGTGTATTTAAAAATATTGCACTAAATCGTAACGAAAACTTTATTTCGACCATGTATCACGTGTCACCGTAATACGGTATTATTGTCCGGTTGAGAATTCCGCGCGCGTCCAGCCCGCGTCTAATCCCATCGTCCGTCGTAATTTACCGAATCCCAAAATATTTCAGAAGAAATAACAAAAATGAGAAGAAAACAAAAAAACGCGCAACGCGTCTCAGTTACATGTATCATACCACCCCTGCGTATAATGTGTTTTTTACGGTTCGAAAAAAATATTCATATTTTTAATTATATACTCTTCTGCGTGACAGGTGCCACTACACTGTCGAGGAAGCAAACAAGAAAATATCTGTTTATAAATATCTTAAGTTATTAATTAATTCTGGCTTGTTACAACGTTCGAAAGGGGTAATAATGTATTTAAAATAAAACAATTATAAGTACTACAATTTGATGTTAAATAATAAAATATATCAAACATAAAAATGAATGCATTCAATTCTAACATTAAAAAATGTGTTTAGTTAATTTTTTTGATATCAATAATTTTTTGGAGGTATCGTATATGGAACCCGGTACCGGTAATTATAAAAATCAAATACGACGTTAAAAAAAATAGAAATACGTACACGGAATACGTGCCACATTAGCTTGTTGGTGTAGTGGTCAAGGCGATAGTCTGGTGATCTAGTGGTCGGGGGTTCGCGCCTTGATCCAGTACACCAGCAAGTTAGTCCTATTTTCATAGTACAAGCGTTTAACTTAGTTTGAGAAAAGTTAGAACATTGATGTATGCATCTCTATTTAAAAAAAATCTTACTATTTTCAAACTATGTTAAACGTTTGTGCTATGGAAATAGGATTAACTTGCTGGTCTCCTGAAACCCCGACCACTAGACACCAAGCCAGTGTCTTGACCACTACACCAACAAGCTAATGTGAGACGTATTCCGTGTATTATTTCTATTTTTTTTAACGTTGTATTTGATTTTTATAATTACCGTTACCGGGTTACATATACGATACCTCCAAAAAATTATTGAAATCAAAAAAAAAACTTGCTATTGATTTTTAGATAGATCCCTGGTCACTGGATCAAAGCAAGCATCTTAATCACTAGAACCAACAAGCACGTTAGCAACACATTAAATATTAGTAAATAGCTTTTTTTTTCTTCTTATAAATTCGTGACCATGAAACAAGTATTTTCTGAATTTTATGCCGCAAAATTCTTTGAAAATATTTTATTTAAAATTTCTGTACATCTTCTACGTACCAAAATAAAATAAAAACCGTCGAATTCTGCAGTAAAATAACCAACGAATGACTCAATGCAGTGAAATGGAGCCGTAAATGAATGTGTTAGTTTTTCGATATTTATTTTATGGGATTATTTGTTGATTCGTTGAGATTTGTTGAGATTGCCAGAAATGAATTTCTCCTGATGTGCTGAGGTAGTGGAGCATGTCAGAAATAAGCTTTTGTAGTATGTTAAAAAAAATAAGAAAAACTTCCAGATTACCATGCTTTTTGAATATTTTCGTTCATTGGCGTTCAACGTAGGGCTTGTCGAAAAACGCTCGGATTACCGTGTGACGTTACATCTCGCCCTACGTTTTCGATGCGCTACCGGGATTCAAATGATGGAACGATTAAATGTATTAATTTCAAAAAAGGTAACATATAGGGTCGAAAAATTGTCGCTAAAAATAATGCCGCTGTAGCTTAGTTGGATAAAGCACCTCCCCCGGTTAAGGAAGAGATCCAGGTTCGAATCCCGGTAGCGCAACAACAATATTTTTCGATAAAATTGATTTTATATGTATATCTTTATAATTAATATATTTAATTCATATTTAAAATATCACAGACCTATGTTCTGAATAATTACAACTTCACAATAAGAATGTGTTCTCCTAAAAAATAATAAAGTTGTATCAATGTGTCCAAAATTTAATAAAAATGAATTGATAATTCTGGCGTCTGCTATCAGATTTACTTAAAGGTATTTTGAGATTCTGTAAAAATAAGGTAGATGGCTCTGTCAAATGATGGAACGATTAAATGTATTAATTTCAAAAAAGGTAACATATAGGGTCGAAAAATTGTCGCTAAAAATAATGCCGCTGTAGCTTAGTTGGATAAAGCACCTCCCCCGGTTAGGGAAGAGATCCAGGTTCGAATCCCGGTAGCGCAACAACAATATTTTTCGATAAAATTTTATATGTATATGTTTATAATTAATATATTTAATTCATATTTAAAAGAATTTTAATTCAAATAAAACACAAATTAATAACATAACATTCCCTAACACTTCACCTTTACTGTCTATATTCTTGTAAACAATCCTTCACTGTCCCCCATGCCTCGACACTCTATACTCTCACACTGTATTTAGTTTAGTTATTACCTGATGATGAGAGGGACCGGACCTCTCGAATCCATATATAATAATTATGTATAACTCAACGTGTGTGCAGTACAAAGTTTAGATTAGTAAAATTAAAATAATTATGTTACATCACAAAGTAACCGGCATGTTATTTAATGATATAATTCTAAACATTCATTAATAGAATCATAATATCGTTTTTTATAATTTTGTGAATATGTTGAGTTTATCCGTAGGCATATTTTAAATGTCACTAAATAATATATAATTAAATGTTTGTTTTTATATGTTAATTGAACTCAACGAGAATATATTTTATTGTCCCATTTTAATTTTATTTAAAGCGAATTCTTCCCTGTTTTGTGGGAACATAGTCTCCCATTTATGGTGACTTAACGGCAGTTCTGCCTGTTAATGTAAACTAGCAATTTCATCACCATATTTACCTTACTGTCCATATTCGCGTAATGACCGAAACCTCTTTCCACGCCCCGCCCTATTACCAAAATATACTTCTATACTATATTTATGTAGTTTAGTTATCACCTGATGATGAGGACTGCACTCGAAACTATAGCGGTAACAATAACTCAACGTGTGCATAAAACAAAGTTTATTTGTGAAAATAAAAATAGTTATGTTACACTACAAAGTATCCAAATTGCACAAACTCCAGGTCGCGCTTTCCGCGAAATGGAATGCGACTATTCCGGTTGTAAATCGGAATCGCCGCAGGGTAGTGGAGGGAAATAAGGAACCGTGGTACAGGATAAGGTCGGTGAGAGGATAGGGGTTCTAGCCAAAGGATCAGTGATCTCGGGAACCGGGATTCGAAAGGACTGCTCGTCTTACTTTGTACATGAGTCCCCGCAGTCGCCACCGAGATCACACAAATGGCACGCGGATGAGCCGATCTCCGATCCAAATTGAATACGGCGATGTCACAAGTTCACACACGGCATTCAAACAACAAACAATACGTGATCAAAACACAATATCACAAAATACAGTGCTGGTGAGCTGAAAAGTCCACACCGCGAATGGTATCGCGATGTCGAGATTGAACAAGTATCGGTCAAGTTGACGTCTGCTGACGTCAAGGTCACAATTCACACTGACAAGACGAGCATGAGAAAATTTATAGATGGAAATTTGGATACGGAATTGTGTCAATAACAACGGTTGCGGCTGAATCGAAATACCGCGCACAAAAGTGAGTTTTACAAATTCGGAACATCGATTAATGATATTACTATAGTTATGTTTAAATCTAGAAATTCAATTTTAATCTACGCTTCCTTCTGAATAGACGTGGAGCTTTATATGAAAGTGGAACGGACTAGAAGTAGATCGCAATCAGTGTAGTGTTGTGTTATGGTGAATGAACCAACCTATACGTGTGTGTGTGTGTGTGTAATAATATGTGTATACTCCCTCGATTGTTTGAATATTGCCTGACAAACATACTATATAACCTGCAGGTAGACGAGGGTGAAAATATCATCCACCCTTTCAATATATTTCAAATGTACCTACAACCTTACCTTTTTCTCTTTTTCTCTCTATATAAAAATGTTTAATTTAAGATTTCTGCAAGCGCCTGTTTATGTAACTGGTGTCTTTTATAGGTTAGGTTAGGTGATGGTTTCCGTGAGGAACCCTAGGCAGCCATTTCGTGCCATTGTCAAGGTTTTGTTTTAAAAATTACACTATGACCGCACTTGTTCGCGAGAGATATAAATAGACTAAACTGTGACAGATTCCCATTTCTTCAGGTGGCTTCTAACATCTTCTATCTACATATCAAAAGTACTTCATAATTCTTTCTTTTTACATTAGGAAGAGCCTTATTTGTTATATCAAGATATTATTCTTATATCTTGCACAATCCAATCAAATCCAATAAGATTACACAAATATGGACCCAATATTTGATCCAATTGGGTAGAGACCAATCAGAAGCATCGCTGTCCAACATATCAACATAATTATAACATTCGCACCACATACATATATATTTTATTCTTGTTGAATCTTTATCTTTCTTGAATTAAATAACACCACAACATCACAAAAAAAACTGGCTACTTTAACACAGACGGTAGTCTAATAAAGTATCCAGAACAATGCTGTATATATCAGCGGTGGAGTCTACTCCATCCCACACAATAAACTACGAGTACTGTACTTAATTTTAATATAATTGTATCTTATGTTTATCATGTTATATTATAGTATTTTATATTCACCTCTGTTACAACAAAAACATTTATGTCACTATAAACAAATAAATATATATTAAATAAAATAATAATCAGTCGTATGAAACCACGAAGTTTATTATGCGTCAACCGGTTTCGCTTATCTCAAGCTTCATCAGGACGTATTTAAAACTGATCATAAATAAAAAAAGAGTGCACTTATATATACATAAGGAGGGAAATAGAATATAACATTACATGTGAAAAAGAGACAGAATACATATACAGATAGATGGAACATTAAGGAAGGGGAAAATACAGTGTTCGTAGAAGATATGGTTATGTGTGAAGAAATTGGTGATCACAGAGAATATACAAAAATGGAAGGTGAGTGGTTGACAGTCCAATAAGATCAACAGAGAAATGACCGGTTCTTCGCCACACGTCGCACTATGTAAGGCCCAAAATCGTGATGAGTGAAGGTAATCAGTTAGCGCTGTAGAAGCATAATAAAGGACTGTGGAGGCCCCGCTCGCGCCTCACAGATTCATATAAATAAACACTTAACAGCCATATAGTCTGCCTGTTACCCAATAAATGCAGACATCAATACACTGCGACGCGACCAGTCTGAGAAACCACCAGAATCGCTCACTCTTCTTCTGCCCATCTCCTCGGATACATCTTCTCGCACGCATCTCAGTACCGCTTTCAATGAACGTCATTTATCTTGAACTATGTATAATATAACAAACAGTTTCATTTCAACTGCGCTTTTTCTGTAAATAAACACAACTGTCGTAAGTACTCTTTCATTCATAATACGCCCGCTCTAGCCACAAACACTCACACATATACCAGGCTCTATATGGGTAACATTTCATATACATCCATCTGATACATTATAAATACAATACTCACACTGGTGACCCTTTCGAGTCTTTAATAACTAATAAACACCGAGCCACCAAAAGGTCAGAGAGAAAGAGCTATGAAATCAAAATAATATTCAATTTTGAAGAGAACCACTCCACATGGCGTGGACTATTTACGATTTCACCGAAGCGGTGACAGTTTGGCGCTTGGACTGTGACAGTTCGAGATAAAAGTGGAAACGTCAGTTGCCTATTCCAATCGACTGTGAATGACCATTCCCTAGGCTTTGTGCTTTATCTACAAGAGAGTTTCGTTGTCGACTTGATTGGAAATAAATTAAATTAAAATTTGTAAAATTGGTCAACCTGATTCGTAATGAATTCAATTGAAAATTTGATTGGCTAGACTTTATTTAGTTTATTTATTTGAGTCTATGTTTAAACAAAAACTCGGGCTCCTGCTACGTTATACCTTGTAACGTGAAAGTAACTTTAAATAAATCCTTATAATTAAGGGTGTTTTTCGATTCGGCAATACTTTTTCCAGCGACTTCCAATTTTACAGCTGATAGCTGATTTGTGCTCAGTTCAGTTTTCCATTTCACCGTGAATAGACTTACACCAGAACAACGCTTGCAAATTTATTTCAAAATTCGTGTCTCAGTTTGCGAAACTTACAGTGCGCTACGTCCATTTTTCGGTCGACATAATCGTCCATCCGAGCAAGTAATTCTAATAGCTATGGATCGTTTTCGCACCACGCATACTGATAATTCGCATCTGCAGAGATGTTATACAATGCTCACCGAAGAAGCTGTTACTGCAGTGGAGCGTAGTATTGAGGAGGACCTAAATGAGTCGATTCACCATCGTCCACAACACTTTTTTGTTCCCCAATTGAATGGCATTGATGTGGAAGAGTCTTGGTTTCAACAAGACGGCGCAACATATCACACAGCGTGCGCCACAATCAATTTATTGAAAGAAACATTTGATGAGCGCATAATTTCGCGTAATGGACCTGTGAATTGGCTTCTTAGATCGTGTGATTTAACACCTTTGGATTATTTTCTGTGAAGATATGTTAAGTCGCTAGTCTATACCGATAAATAAAAGACGATAGACGACTTGGAAGCTGCTCCAAAAAGGTCGACAATTGGACTTCCAGATTGCTCTTTATTCGAACCAGCCGCGGCGCCCACATGCGCGTAATCATATTTAAACACTAATAGTATAAAATTATCTAGCAGCGGAGCAACAGCGGGTACAGCAGCATAAATAAAACATTAAAATAAAATAATAGTGGTTCAGTACTTCATGTAAAATTTCTTTCCAAGTCAAAAAGAGAATTGCATCGTATTAACCCTTTCTCATCCATTTCATTTGAATGGACATTAACATTGAAATATATTTTTTTTAAGCAGGAACCCACATATTTTGATTACTCTGCTTTTTAATGGAATACTAAACTACGCCTGACGACACTGTATTTTTTTTGTTCCGTTAGCATCATCGTATCAGACAAATAAACGTAATTTTGTTTTATTTATTTATACAAAATGGAGTTAAACGATGCTAATTTAACATTTTATAAACAATATCGTCTAAATGCCGTCCATTTCTCTCAAGACACTCATGCAATCGGACCCTTAGATTTGCGAACACACGAGAGCAAAGCGTTGGTTCAATGGTAGCATCTTCACGGCGGATATTTCCTTGTAGGGCCAGAATCGTTCGAGGATTGTTACTGTAAACTTTCGACTTATGATATCCCCACAAAAAAAGTCACACGGTGTAAGGTCTGGTGACCGAGGTGCCCAGGGTATGTCTCCGTACTTGCTGATTAATTTATTGGGAAAAATTCTCCTCAGCTTCTCCATTGAAACTCTATCTGTGTGTGGAGTGGTCCCGCCTTGCTGAAATTGTGTTCTGTCATTGAACCAGGGAAACAGCTGCAGTTGCGGTACCAAATTTTTTTTGATCATTTAGTAATCGATTAGTCATCGATTTGAAAATGTGGTTCGTCATTATGTCAATATGTTTCTAAGCGTTCGTGTTGTTCCAAAACGTTCCAGTGTCGTTCTTGCTAAGGTTTTAAGTAAAGAATAGTCATTTTAATTTTTTTATTCCAGTACAGACTGCAATATTTCTTATCGATTTACGCCGATTGCGGATAATTTTATGTAGAACTTGAGCCACATGTTCTGGCGTCGCTGCTGACGTTGGTAGTCTCGGAGGAGTTTGGTTAACCATTGTCCCGTCTTGTCTGAACTTTTGAACCCAACACCGAATAAGTTGCGTGCTCGGCCCAACACTTACTCGTCGAATATTAAAGTGAGTACAAAAAGCGCGACGCGCACGAACCAATGAATCACCGCACATTAAATATTGCTCAACCGCGAACGCGCGGTGCGCTTATTGCGACTGGCAAATCAGCACATCACGTGTGTCGAACAATACCCCTCCCACTTACTTCACCCTGATGGTTTATGAGCAATTACAATTAGTCTTCATATTTTTCCGCTGGACACACTATATTTAGTTATAATTAAAGATTATTTTTGATACAGAAAATTTAAAAAAATGTATCAGAATACATAATCAAGAAGGAAATTTTATTTATACCCAGGGGAATTTATTTGGATCTGAAAGGGTCAAAAGTGTGTTGAAATTTTCTTTTAGAAAACAATGTTACAAACCCAATACATCTTTATTACAAAGAAAGCCATTATTCACCCGATGAATTAATAGTCTGCGTGACGTTTGGACACCAAATCTAACTTGCCAACTTAAGTTGTTGCCAAGTGTAAAAATTACATTGTACATTTTCAAATGAATTATTTAAATGTACAAATTCACGTAAAATTCATAGACAATATGTTTTTAAGAAGAAGGGGGGGGGGGGCATGTCTTTTTAGGAGCAGTTGCAGCAAATTACTACAGGAAAAATATTATAATTTTTAAAAAGAATTTTACAACATTTTATAAAAATGAATTTTTAATTCTGGAATTACTAAAAGGTACCTATTTGAGATTCCGTAAATATAAAGAAGATGGCTTTCAAATAATGGCACGATGGATGTATCAATTTGAAAAGTGTAACACGTAGGTTCGAAAATTTGTCGTCAATGCACTGTGTTGGTGTTGCATAATCGGTAAATGCATTTTAACCGGATAGGAAGAGATCCAGATTCAAATCCCGGTAGCAACAACACTACTTTTGGATAAAATTAATTTTATCTGTATATCTTTCTGATTAATACATTTAATTATTATTTAAAATATTACACACCTATGTTCTGAATAATTAACACAATAAGAATGTGTTCTCCTTAATAATAAAATATGTCTCCAGGGTTTATACAAATAAAAATGGATTGATTATGTGATTTGAACAATGAATAAAGAATTATTGGTTTAAAGGTAAAGGCGAGTGCTGATTCTTATCTGTTCAAAGGATGTGGGCTATCATCAATTTATTTACTGCGGCCTGGAAAAGTTCTACAGTTGACTTAGGTTCTTCGGCTATGATATTATACTTATTGCAGGGCCCCGACTTCCAACAATTGTACAAGATCTCATAGATTTTTATTGTTTTAAATATTTATTTTTATTTATTCATCTGAGCCATAACATTATAATTCGTAACTCGATCCATCCAGCTGCTTATTTTGGGGATTTTTCTGTATCAATTAAAATTATGTTTTAGTCGACGCAACCCGAATTGGATCAGAAAGGAATAATGGGAGATATTTCTGTGTTACCTTGATCTAAATCTTGGGTTGGACGACAATTTTCACCTCCATTTGACTCGCACTTTTGTAGTGAAGGACGGAGATATGGATGCTGGTGAAAACCGCTTTTTACCGCGCGTATTTTTAGGCACGGTGACACTTTCGATCCACAAAAAAAGCCTGTCGAGAGTTGGCGATTAGTTGACTAGGGCAGGAAAGGTCAATTAGGGTTTATTGGATGCTTCAACTCAAATGCTCTAAACCGTCTTATTATTTCCTCGGCATAAAATAATATCGAGAACACATAGCATCTAATCATTCGCAATCGTAATCTAAGTTGTATCATGACTGCAGAATATCTATAACATGTTTTTTATTCCTGCAATATAAAGGCTTCCATTGTCTGCTGTATTCAGTTAATGATGCCAAAAACAGTGATTCTGATGACCAAGTAAATCGATGAACTGCATGAGAAGATGTATGAAAAGTACGGCGCTTCATCCTCTCTGCCTATCCCGCAGAAAAACGGCGTGATTTTTTGTTAGTTACTTAATTAACCATTGTTGGTTCCGATTTTCTATACTTTTAATTTAGAAACGTTACAGTTATTAGCTAGAATTCCAAAACGTTCCATGTCTGCGTTCCAAGTTTCACCGATACTAAAATACATTGAGCTTTGAGTCAAATCGTTTTTGTGATTTGATCACATAACGTCAATTATTCAGTCAAGGATCCTTTGTTATAGTGGATGGATATAAATGAAACAATGTTATAACTCTACTTGAATTTATTGGCACTACTCGAGTTTCTAGAGAAACAGTAACTCTCATCGGCAGGTGAAGTTTAATAATTTAATAGTAGTGCTAATAAGCTCAAGTAGAGTTATAAAATTGTTTAATTTATGTCCAGCCATTATGATGAAAATCTACAAAGCCAACGCCAATTTGATAAATAATCCTTTGTTATAATTGAGTGGTGAGTTTAGAAGCCAGATATCCGATATCCTCAATTACATTTTGCTAAAATCGCCAGATAAACTCTATCGAATCGCTCGGCATTCTAGACATATATGAGGTAGCGCACGTGTCATGTCACCGATATAATAGTGTAATACGTTTTTTATGTCTGATTGGGTATCTATTTGCGTGAATTAATTAAATTAAGTTTTAATGTGGTAGAACACTTTTAACATTGAAAAATAGGTTTTACAGAAACAGTGGCCATGGTCGTGTATTGACCACTTCCTAGAAAATAAAAAACTTTATATACATATTTATGATTATTTTGATGTCGAATGGATTAGATACCTTGGTATACGGTATCATCTGACATCTTGGTCAAAATTATTATTTTTTATTATACATGAATTAAATGTATTAATTAGAAAGATATACATATAAAATCAATTTCATCGAAAAATATTGTTATTGCATCACCGGTATTCGAACATGGATCTCTTTCCTAAGCGGGGAAGGTGCATTATCCAACTTTGCTACGGCGACAACATTTTTAGCGACAAATTTTCGAACCTATATGTTACCTTTTTGATATTAATACATTTAATCGTTCCAGTATTTGAAAGAGCCATCTACCTTATTCAAGTTCTGAAAATAAATCATATTTCCCAATAGTGATGTTTTAAAATTACTTTAATTATTTTTTAGAAGAACGATTATTGATTTAAATATAAATAAAATATATTCCCAAAATTCGGAATCTGTTTATTTTATCACTGAATACAGCTGTAGTGACCCACAAGCTTGGGTACTAGGATATCCTGTTGTTGCGCCACCGGTATTCGAACCTGGATCTCTTTCCTAACTGGGGAAGGTGCATTATCCAACTGTGCTACAGCGACAATATTTTTAGCGCCAAATTTTCGAACCTATATGTTACCTTTTTGTTATTAATACATTTAATCATTCCATTATTTGAAAGAGCCATCTACCTTATCCAAGTTCTGAAAGAGCCATCTACCTTATTCAAAATAAAATATATTCCCAAAATTAGGAATCTGTTTATTTTATGACTGCATTACATACAGCTGCAGTAACTTACAAGCTTGGGTACTAGGATATCCAACTTCCCCGGTTGGGAAAGAGATCCAGGTTCGAATCCCGGTGGCGCAACAACAATATTTTTCTATAAAATTGATTTTATATGTATATCTTTCTAATTAATATATTTAATTCATATTGGTAAGTGAATTTAAATAATGACAAATCATAACTAACATGTACTCTGGTTCGTAGATAAGAGTGAGTTGGCGATAGGACGTAGTAAGACCTTTACATTTTCATAAAAAAAAATCTTATGGGCGATAAATTAATATTCAAACCTTTGTAGTTCAATATTTCAATTAGATGTAAATAGTCATGAATTACAAAATCGTTCAAGAAATGAGTTTGTATGTGTGGGACTGACTATTCATCAAAATACGTGTACACTGTCGTATTTTAATGCTTGGTTAAATGTTCTTCACTGACGACAATCATATTTTTCAAGACTAAAATAAAGATAAAATATTGACAACGGTTCGGATACTTTTTTTTTGCGCAGAGGAAAGATTGCCGGCCCGAGATCCGGCACATTTGAAGATGAAAATAAGTGAGATTACAAAGCGATGTCTTCATGAGATAAAATGTCACCGAGACACGTGCACGGCGTCGTCCCCAATGGCCAAGAGAAAAATAACGAAACAGTACAATGAATGTAAATAATGTATTATATTTGGAGCGGGAACAAGAAGTTGTTGGCAATCTTGCACTGAAGCAAAGCCAAGTTCTAATACTTCTTCATTTAAAATTGTTTTGTTACACGAAATCGTGGATTTGGATTTTAGATGACACTTGTTGGTCTCATTATTCGTTCAGTTTGGTTTTAACGTAGCGTGTGTTGATACGTCCATAGTAGATACATTGATCTTTGTTAAATTACATAACTATTTTTAATATTATTATTTTAACATTTTAATGTTATTCATTTTAATAGTACGTAATTCATTATCTTCGTTTTTAACTATTGTGACTTTATTAAATTCACCAACATGATGAAATATAAAACTATAACCATGTATCAATTTTTTTTTTAAAACATTAAACATAATTTTTAAAAATAAATCTAGGGCCTGACTAAAATGGAAACGATATAAAAAAATGTGGTAATTGATCTATTGAAACGAAATTATTAGACTTTAAAGAATATTATTTATTTATACCATGTATTTTTCGAAACAGGATGGTGAATATATTATAATAATATCTCAGTGATTAGAAACAAATATAATGATTTATTTATTGTGATGTTGCTATTTCAGAACATATTTTTGTGGTGTGTTCAATACAAATTAAAATAATTAATACAGAAGAAATCTATTTATAAAAAAAAAAATTTTACCTAGCAGCTACTGGAATTCGAAACCGGATAAGTTGTATCAAAGTTTATCCAAATTGAAATAAATTGATTTATTTGATTCTGGCATCTCCTAGCGTGCATTTGGGATTCACGGCAAAATAAGATTGATTGCTTTTAAAAATGGAATAATAAATGTATCATTTATAAAGCACTATACCAAAATAAGTTCAAAATTGATCAAAAACATAATTTTTTGTTATAATGATAATAGCAACGCATTTCTTTGGTTAGGAAGAGTTTCAGATTCAAATCCCGATAGCAACGAAATATTTTTTTGATAAATTGATTTTTTCTGTATATCTTTCCAGTTGAGTAATTTAATTAGACTGCAAATCTTCAACATCCACCAGATAGTAAAAAAAGCCGATAGTTTAGAGTAACAATGCTATGTGTTATTGATACTATAAAAAGGCATTTGAATGTGTCTGAATGGGGATGTATAATATTTGGCAAGTCTTAGGAAATAGGAATTCCTTCATAGCTGATTGTCAAGGATGTATGCTGTCTCCGGATCTCTACAATATCTATGAGAAATATATAATGAATAGAGCCCTTAATAAAGGAGGTATTTCAATAGGTGGCAAAAAGCTTTGTTACGATGCGGTCTGACTCCTGCGGATAGAACGCTAGGGTACCGCCACCGGCTAGACAGCGGTTGCATAAAACACGTGGGTTCGGCTGGAAATAGAATCCTAGGCACTTACTTTCAGCCGACGACCTTTCTTTTGCCTGTGGTAAATTTGTAGTGTTGTGTCGTTTGGACTAGGAATTAATGCTAATTAATAAAAAAGTTTAATTTACAACAGGTTTGTTTAATTTGACTTAAAAGGATGTTATAAAATAATCTCTCCAACCAAACATAATGTGCCCTAAAGACCAGCGTCGCAAACAAGAAATACATTACAACACGGTGAGTACGATAACGATGGCAAGCTCTTCGGATCCGAAGTTAACTGTATGAAGCTTATCCTGGCGATGCTCTGAAGTACAAATTGGCTAGGCAGTTAAACTCTGTATACGAAGTGAGACCCTCCTCCATGGTGGTAAATCGATCGTTCCACTTGACATAATGTCACATAACCTCCGATTTCGGTGCGCACTAATTAACGCATCCTTCCGATCTGGCTCCACGCAGCTTCTTGGTCGTCAGGCTGGATGTACCCAGTGTTCGATGGCAGAGAACAATTCGAATGTAGCCTAATATTCACCGCATATCTCACCTCTTCATACTAGCGGGTGCTTCTACCCCGAGCCAGGAAAGAAAATTGTATTTCTGCATAGAAAGACAGTGCAATGCAATTAGTATCCCAAAGAGATTAATCTTACTCTTTCAACGCGCCCCGCACCTCTGCAGTGACGCTATGAGCCGCGACGGCAGCACCGACCGACCTACATATCACTCTTCCTGTGTGAATGTGGCCAGTTGTCAAAATTGCAACTTGAGGGATCAAATACTAATGTAACAGTTTTTCAACTTTCGTTTAAATGAAATAGCAGAACTCATTCATAAGATTAAGAAAGAGAGCTAGGTTCAGAGTCATGAAATAAACAAATAAACAGAAACAACACAAAAATAGATTTGTCTAAATGTTGAGGCCTAATGTTATTGACAACATTAATTAACACGGTGAATAATTTGTGGTGTAACATGATTATTTTAATTTTCACAATAAAACTTCTAAATCAGTTTCGGGAAGTGCAGTCTCTCTCTGAAAATAGCCCAACGTGTGTGTAGTACAAAGTTTAATGAAAATGAAAAAAAACTGCAATTATACTCTCACATTACAATTTTATACAACTACCAACTTTCACTTTTACCTTGTGTTTTATTTTCATCTTTACCGGTACCATGATTTGATACCAGTTACCTCCTAAATTTAAACCAATTAAATATTAAAGAGTTTTTGGAATCGCTGAGTGTCGATTCATATACCTTTCGCATGTCTATCCAACGCTCTCCTATCTTAACTAAATCCCCAATTTACTTATAAGTATATATGCTGATGTTTTGTGTTTGAATATTTCATTTCGATCTTCGCATCTATAGAGAAAAATCATTTTTTTGTTATCTTCCGATATGCAGGAATATCTTACTAAATGCGAAAATTAAAAAAAATATCTTTGATGAACTTTATAACAAACTGTGCTATAATATCTAATATTTGTAAATATCTATTTTTACCGTTCGTATCCGACAGTGCCTAGTGCAATCGTCAGTGTTCCAGCCGGTCATGTGGGAGACCTCGGTCTCCCTAGGGAGCTCCGCTAGGGAGATTTTAATTTCATTTAACTGACTAAATATTTTTTCAAACACGTGTGATCGACGTGCCTGAAACATGTAATTGTTTTTATAGCAGTTTTTACGTTGTATGATAATAATATGTGACCAATTTATAGTGTGAACCATTTACACTAAATGTACAATAGTTTAAAATATTTATAATAATATAGAATTAAAATGTTGCGAGTTATTTTGAAAATGTTAAACAAAAGAGGTGATTTAATTTAGATTAAATAAAATACAATCACTTTGTTTGAAACCACGAAATTTATTATACGTTAATCGTTTTCGTTTATCTCAAGCATCATCAGGACATTAAAATATAATATTTAAAACTAATCTTAAATTAAAAAAATGTGCACTTATATATACATATATAGGTAGATAGAATATAAAATTACACGTGAAAGAGAGATACAGAATACATTAACACTTAGATAGAACATCAAGGGAGACAGAATATAAAATTATATGCGAAAGAGAGAGACAGAATACATATACAGATAGACGGAACATTAAAGGAGGGGAAAATACAGTGTTGATGGATGTTTAATTGATTTTAAAGGAAAAATACGTAATATAGAACTAATGGATAAATTTATTTGATTAAGAATTGGAGTACCACTATTTACTGCTTTTTTTATTTAGATAGTATTTTAATTGTCCAACCAGAGGCCAAACCCGTTTTTATGGTCTTTTTCAATAATATGTTGGCAAATTATGAGAAACCATTACTGTTTGAACATTTAAGATGTTCTTTGAAACGAATATTGACATTACGAACAGTTTTGCCTGTATAAAATGAGGGACAGTTTTAAATACGTCCTGATGAAACTTTATTTAAGTGAAACCGGTTGACGTATAATAAATTTCGTGGTTTCATACAAAGTGATTGTATTTCATTTAATCTAATATGTCAAACCACAAAGTGATTACTTTTATGCTTTAATATTAATTTTTTAGTTTAATTTAATAAATAGCTTAAAATTGAAATACAATTATTTAAAACATATATATTTTTTTTTATTTAATATTTAAATGAATTGTAAAACACATGTTTTCATACCAATATAAAATGTGCACCGTGTTCTTTATTTTAAAAGGCATTCGCAATTTGAAATATCTGTCAAGACGTCAGAATTAGTTTAGATACTTGCATTTTATTGGCATACAGAAGTTCGCCATAAGAAATATTGAATGTATTTCGATTGGCGATATAAGCTGAAAGGATAATAAATAAGTAACATGAAAGAGAATATATTCTTATTGTGAAGTTATAATTATTCAGAACATATGTGTGTGATATTTTAAATACTAATTAAATATATTAATTAGAAAGATATACATATAAAATCGATAATATCGAAAAATATTGTTGTTACCGGGAATTGAACCTGGAACGTGCATTATCCGATTACGCTATACCAACACAGTGGATTGACGACAAATTTTCGAACCTATATGTTACACTTTTCAAATTAATACATCTATCGTGAAAGCCATGTACTTTACAATATTTTTATAATAAAATTGATTTTATATGTATATCTTTCTAATTCATACATTTAATTTGTATTTAAAAATAAGTAGGTTTGCAGAATTCCGTAATCACAGATATGAAGAAAGAATAAAAGTTTTTTTTATCTCGTTTAATTAAACGAGATAAAAATACAGAATGTAATTACAGAACTCCAAAAAATAATGTTGTCTAGAATCAAAAGCAGACATATCCACTTTACCTGTTTTCGAATATAAAAAAACATTTTACCACAAGTACCTAACCACACGTCACACAACCGAATACTGTCATCTTATTGGCTGAAAACATATTTGTCTGGGTTGTAATTATTTACCTATTGAATATGTCTGTGATTAGAAGTAACAAAAAAAATTTATTACGTTTTAATATGAAATTAGGAAATATTTGAATGAAGATATATTAAAACACCCTTTTTCACTATTTGTTATTTAATGACCATCACAGGTTTCAGCCTGTCGCGGCCATCTTCAGACTGGTACATTTTTCTTTTAAGCTAGGATATTTATACAATTTAATACGAGGGTGTTTTTCAGTGAGCCTATATAATTTGAATGTTGGTGCTAATTTGACTCTAGTATTGGGATTTTCCTGTATATGTCTTAACATACTTATACTATTACTACTATTATTAGTACTTATACTATTACAGGTTTAGTATTTACTGAGCTATTAGAGTAAATTTATATTTGTTGGTTGAGTGCTTCTTTTAATTTTAGGATTATACTTTTGGTAGTAACATGTGTATAGTACAGATTTAATTATTTTTACAAGATGGCCGTGACAGGCTGAAACCGGTGATAATAATTAAATAATAAATAGTGGAAAAAAGTTTTAATAAGCCACCATGAATTTACAGTATCAAAACCAGAAATAATATTTTAATGATTTCGATATGCTAGACTTGTAAACATTAATTTACTTTATATTTATTTTTAAATTATTGTTTTTTAAAATATATTCCGGTAAAGAAACAACAACGTATGTTTTTGATTAGTATTGATATCCTGAAGAAGATAATGGTATTTTTCGAAACCGGTAGATGTATTTAAACTCAACAAGTAGTTAATGAAACAAAGTTAACAAATAAAAATACTTGATATTTGTATATATCTAACTCAAAAACCATAAAAATGGGATATGGCTGATTTTGATTCTATACATGAACATTCATATAAATACAAGTTATTGATTTCTTCATTATTTGCAAAATTACTTTGTACCCTCATTTTATATTAATAATTATACAAAATACTCTTTGCAAATAGTCTTCTTTTAAATTTGTTTTCATACTAGTTCTTACTTATTCACCATTTTCTAGTTTTTTGTATCTATGATTGTATTTTTAATTTCAGTATACATTGTTTCCTGAAGAAGATACCATGGGTATCGGAATATGTAGAAAAATTAATAAACAATAGTTTAAAAAAAGTATTTTGTGTAATTATTAATGCAAGTTATTGAGTTTATATTTCAGGATTGATAATGCCCTTGTAAGATGAAACGCATCAAGTAAATTAAACGAGTATTTAATTTTATATACATATGTAATGAGTTATATACATGTGCAATTCTTATTGTAGTGCAATTGAAATTTATTCCAAAATAAAGGATATTCCGAGAAATTTAACGCATGGGTGGAGTATCATTGGATCGATGGTTTATACTGTAATATATTAATTACACCTACATGTTTTTATATTATTAACTGTAAATAAGCTGAACATAATTCAAGAGGTTCTGAATTGCATCCAGGCCTCACAGGACAATAGCTGTGTCGATGCGTGATGCATCATGATGACCACCTGCTTGACCTTTAAGTCTTAGGGGAATACGGGGAAATTGTATTTTACTTATTGTGTTAATCATTGCAAGTCACTGGATTTCTTCAATCCATCTAAATGTTTAATTTTATGGGTCTAGGAAAATTGTTCGCAGCATATTTTGAAAAAAAAATTTTTTTTTTTGATATTTATGTACTTTAAAAAGTATACAGGTAATTGTTATTTATTAGAAAACATTCTTATTGTGAAGTTGTAATTATTCGGAACATAGGTCTGTGATGTTTTAAATACTAATTAAAAGTATTAATTATAAAGACACACACAGACCAATATTCTAAATAATTACAATTATATTAGTAGTATAAATGTGTTCAAAATTTAATAAAAATGAATTGTTAATTCTGTCGTTTGTTATCGGTTTACTCAAAGGTATTTGAGATTCCGTAAAAGCAATGTAGATGGCTTTCAAATAATGGAACGATACATGTATTAATTTGAAAAAGTGTAACATATAGGTTCAAAAATTTGTCGTCAAAAATACTGTCGTTGTAGCACGGTTGGTTATGCACCTTCCCTGGATTAGAAAAGAGATCCCGGTAGCGCAACAACAATATTTTTCTATAAAATTGATTTTATATGTATATCTTTATAATTAATACATTTACAATCTTATATTCAATTTATTTAGTGGGACTAACCCTGCCATCAGCGATAGCTGATAAGCCAACGATCTATTCACCAAAAGTTTAATAATGTTGACAATTGCTACTGGTTTTCGTTTTTAATTGATCAATTAGCTTTTTCAACATTTGTTGGTATCTTCAGAATATTTTCTCAAGTACTTGCATTAATACAGATAAATAATATATAGTTGTATATCTCTTACTTCTTGGGGCCAGTTGTGTAATTTTTTACTAACGTCCGCAGAAGAAATCCTTTGCGGGTTGTTTATCCATCAAATTTACTACTGTCAAAACACAGATGGAGGCGCGACAAATAATCATGAAATATGCATTATTTTTTCGCCTAAGCGTACGATATCTGTCACTTTGGTGGTGAAATTTGTTCGTATTTTGTGTAATAATGTATATTCAACAACGAGATCATCATCGGACGAACTCTCATCACTAAAAAATAGCGGAATATTGAATGATTAACTGTCGTATACTGTAACTTTCAAGTATCAATGTGTCAGATGACTTTTGGAACATTGCAGAGTAAAATGAGTTTACCACGGGATGTACAAACAACCCGTTTTCACAAACTTTTTTTACTACAATAAAAAGTTACTACTGATCACACAACTGGCTCTTAGACATAAAATCTCTTGATTGTGAGGCTCTCTATTCACTCTGTCTAAAGTACGTAGGTAAAATAGTTAAGTGAAAAAAATTAATCGACAAAACTCTAAAGATATCTCTTTAACCTAGCAGCGGAAGACATATGAAACATGTACTCGAGTAGAATGAAGCCATCACACCCTTGTAGTCCACCGTGTCCGCATTCCCCGAAATGTATTATATTAGGACGATTCTGCCTGCTGCGGTCTTGCCAAGTCGAGTTCATTCTCCCAAATGCCGAACGGCTAGCTATCTTGAAGTCTGCCAAATGGCAAAGATTTAACGCTACGATTAAAACAATACTCTGTCAAATATTAAAAAAATATTTTGTATGCGTTTTAGTCACACTAATGTTTTGCTTTCACTAAAAGATTCCTTAGAAAAGAGTTCTATTTGAATAAGTACTGGTCGTATAACCAATCTCATCTCATTACTGGAAGGAACATCGACCATCGTCCATTATTCAGACATGTTTACGCGCCTTGTTACTTTCATTGGCACCACTGGGTTTCCTGGTATATAATAATGTACATATGTGTATGTTAGTATTGCAGCCTTTTTTCGGAAGCTAAGAAGACGGTAACAGAGAGGCGTTATTCTTATTACATCCCGTGCTTCGATCAGTCCAGCGGTCCAAATAAACTACCAGTGCGCGCTTCGCTCGGTCAAAATCTAAAGAAGACAACCCAGCTAAAAGAACGACAACATCGGACTAGAAAGATAGCAAAATTAAAAAAGTTAGTGCAGTTTATATATCACATGTGTGCTTATTGTTAATCGGAGACCTGGAAACCAGTTATCGAAGGCGTTTACATAAACAAGGCATCTTATTATTTTTTAGTATTGAAAAATTCAGTCAGTCTCTGGACCGTTCATGTAAACTACACAATATTTCACACAACTTGACACGTTATTGCTTCTGATGACGTAAATTTTATTTTCTTTCATGCAGATCCACGGTAGCACATACCTGATGCACACTACAAATCTTCTATAGGTCGCTATCGTGGATCTGCATGAAAGAAAAAAACGCGAACTGTTAAGAGTCGAGATCTAACTGACAGTTTTTAAAACTGCGTATAGACCCACATTAATATATGGCCACCAGTTGCGGATAGTGTAATATTAAGAATCCAGACTGATAAAGGCAAGAATCCGAAATGAGTTATCTTAGGGAAGTAGCAGAAGTATCATTATTTGATCTAATGAGATGTAGCGATGTACATATGAAAAAATCTCAAATAAGGCGGCATAAATACACCACGAGAATACCAAATACGGCGGCCGACCAAGCTGAGATCAATTTGTCTTCAGATTGGGTCCTGATTGATCTTGGATGCGACTTGTTGACCTCCCAGGATAAGGGGATGAAAATTGTAAAGATGATGATGCAGTTAAAATAACAGCTTATTATCAGTTAAAATAATTGGTAATGAGAAGGGCTGTATGGAACATTAAATGTTTATAAAATTAAGCTCAGCTATGTGTGAAGTAAAAAGTACTGTTTATTTAAAGAATTTGTTCCCGTTGTATAGCAACACACCTATTATGTGCAGAATAAAGATTATTTTTCCTTGTTTTCGTATTCTTTCTCTGTTGCTGCTTTTTTTCAATCTGCTGGATATTTGACTAACTGATGATGATTTGTAGAGACATGCGTGAAGGTTATATTTAACGATTTAAGGATTGCACTTGGATGTGACGTAAGCCCTTATATTACATATAAGAACACGTGTTTTTAGATACAAACAACGTGGGAGTTAGTCACATGTATGGCATGCAGGTGTTCTTTTTTAACTGTTAAATGGGGCACATAAGAAATGATGTACATTGGGCATTATGTATTCGTTTGTTTGTAGGTAGATGCACGTACATGGATTCTCTCGGTAATATTGTTATCCACGTTCGTAACACAACAGCTTTATGACTCTTTATGAGTAGTTAATAAACAGTTGCCAAGTGGAAGAGTTTTATGTTTTATTTTTATTTATTTATTTATTAGATGACATGCATATTTTTGTTCTAACAGATGTGAATATATTATAACATTAGACACCATTAATACTCGTAGTTTATTGTGTGGGATGGAGTAGACTTCACCTCTGATATATACAGTATTGTCCTGGCTACTTTGCTAGACTGAAGTCTGTGTTAAAGTAGCCAGTTTTTTTTTCGTGCTATTATTAAAATCATCGACAGGAATAAAAAGAGAAGTTAAAAAAATATGTATAAAAAAATAAAAAATATGTATTGGGAGTGTTGTAGGACTAGTGAATTATTAACGTAGGTATTGTATAAATTATATTAAAATGTTGGATAGCCTGCTTCGGATTCATCTCTACCTGATTGGATAATATATTGGGTCCATATTTGTGTATTCATATTGGAATTAAACGATTTCCAGTTGGTACCGGTATTATTTATAACTAAACATATTTTCAT
This sequence comes from Eubasilissa splendida, assembly GCA_031772225.1. Lineage (NCBI taxonomy): Eukaryota > Metazoa > Arthropoda > Insecta > Trichoptera > Phryganeidae > Eubasilissa > Eubasilissa splendida. Next base: position 6,455,362 of record CM062858.1, on the reverse strand, counting down.
AATTTTTTTACATTTTTAGCGTAAAGAGAAATGAAAATTTATGTTAAATCGAAAAGTTAATTTATTTCATTTAAAATAAAACTAAAAAAAAGCTTAGTGATAATTGTTATGCGCTCTTCATATTAAACGTGTTCAAAATAATTATCTTGATCGATGACGTTTGTCATGGTTTCCAGGATCCAGTCGTGGTAGAGCTGGGGTTTGGTGAACACTGAAGAAATAGTAACAGAACAATCCTCCGAACCAAAGCTGGTTATCCCGATAACAATTGGTGTATTATCATTCGGATCTGTCACCACTAAAGGGCTACCGCTGTCACCCTGAAAACGGCAGAAACAAAGTTTATTTATTTATTATTTATATAGTTTTTTTTTTCACAATAAATACATTTTTTTCACATTATTACAAGAAAACAATGAGGTTTTCGAGAAATTCTTTTAGATTTGTTTTATTTACTTATTTATAATCATATTATACGGTTATTAGGTGTTGCGAACAATAATTTCCACTAATAAATACAAATTTAATGAATCAACTAGAAATGTATACAGAAAAATCTATTTATCTTAAAAAAATTAGAAGAACACATTCTTATTGTAAAGTTCTCCTAATAATAAAGATGTATCAATGTGTTCAAACTTTAATAAAAACGAATTGATAATTCTGGCGTCTGCTATCAATTTACTCAAACGTATTTGAGATTCCGCAAAAATAAGGTAGATGGCTCTTTTAAATAATGGAACAATTAAATGTATTAATATATTAAAATAAAGGTAACATGCAGGTTCGAAAATTTGTCGTTAAAAATATCGTCGCTGTAGCATAGTTGGATAATACACCTTCCCGCTTTGGAAACAGATCCAGGTTCGAATCCCGGTGGCGCAACAACAATATTTTTCGATAAAATTGATTTTACACGTATATTTTTCTAATTAATATTTTTAAAATATTAGTTACTACCGGGATAACCGAAAGTAAAGTAATTTTACTCTCAAATATCGAACGCTAAAACTATCAATCGTTAAATCTGTCACATAGCTTCGTTGAAAGTGGCAGTGTACCACAAATGAATCAATCAATATTCCACTATTTTAGTGATGACAGTTCGTCCGATGACGATTCGTTGTAAAATTTACATTATGTGTAGTTACATTATAAATAGTAAAGTTGTATGTACGTATTACCAATGGTGAATATTTAAAATAAATTTAATTCTCAGATATTTGATTTTTATTTGCCTCGCCACACAATCAAAGTTATGGGACTTATTTACATAGTGCACTCGGTGCAGATATTGTGCATTTAGTGGTTATAACGGGTGCATTTAACCCAATTAAATATGCCAGTTGTTAATTGTAATTCTACAAATACTAAGTCAATAGAAAACCAAACAAAAGTGCTGTTGGCGAATTCTACAGACAATTAGAGTCAAGTAGAAATCTTCGCTTCGACTAATTAAGAGCCCCGATAGTGGTGTCACAACCTTGTTTTATTCAACCAATTACCTAAATACAGAAAAATTGACAAGTGTCAGGTGTCAGAACACAATTGACAACATGAATGAAATGCAATGATTAAATACATTAATTAGAAAGACATACATATAAAATAAATTTTATCGAAAAATATTATTGTTGCGCCATCGTAATTCGAACCTGGATTTCTTTCCAAACCGAGGAAGGTGCATTATTCAACTATGCTACAGCGATATTATTTTTGACGACAAATTTTCGAACTTATATGTTACACTTTTTCAAATAATACATCTATCGTTCCATAATTTGAAAATCATCAACTTTATCTACTACTCGATTTTTTTTCAAAATAAAATGAAACATAATATCAAGCAATTGTTAACATTTTTTTGTTCTGTTTAAATAACGGTGAGCTAAACAGTTATTTAAACTGTGATTGTGTTCCATTTGTGACTATTGTAAAGAGGATTTGTAACTAATTATTCTTAATTCGGTTTGAAATCATTGTCACACTAAAAACTAAACCGTACTAAGTTACCGATTATCCTTACATTCGAATACCAATCATACGATAACGGATGAGCACATCGCTAGTGCTTACGAAGTATTAAAAATGACTGCCCCCCTTTCTTATGGCCCATGTCTACGAATGAGACAGGATGAGATAAATTGCAGAGTTGAGATCTCAATTGCTAATCATGTTGAGATAAATATAAAAATCAGCTAAGAGATTGATGGAAAGAGACAAAATTCAAACCAGTTTACACAACTTTTGGCTTGACTGTGAGACATGACATGTGTGCATGAATATCACCTAGAACCGTAGATACCTACAAATATTTACTTATTAAGTTTAACTAAACAGAAGGCATTAATTTACAAACATTGATCGTCTTTTAACTACTGTCAAAGTCACCCACCCATCTGACCTACGACAAGATTTGAGATTCAATATTTGACGTGCAATGAACGTTAAGTGAGGCGATAGATGAATCTTATTGGAGTAAAATCCATATCTCAGAGATTGTCACACGTGTACATGATACATCTATCGTCCATTATTTGAAAGTCATCTACTTTATGTTAATTAATTTAAAAAAGTGTAACATATAGGAACGAAAATTTGTCGTCAAAAATAATGTCGCTGTAGCATAGTTGGATAATGCACGTTCCCCGGTTTGGAAAGAGATCCAAGTTCAAATCCTGGTGGCGTAACAACAATATTTTTCGGTAAAATTGATTTTATATGTATATCATTTTAATTAATACATTTAATTAGTATTTAAAATATCACAGACCTATGTTCTGAATAATTATAATTTCACAATAAGAATGTATTTTCTTAATAATGAAATATAATGTGCAATTAGCTTCATTAGATTATGATCTCGCATATTCTATCGGCGCCGGTGCTGCGCTGGGGTCGCATCTGGGACCCTACCATACTGTAGTCTGTATGAAGCCCTGTGCACAGACGGATAGGTTGCAAAATAACGGAGAGCTCCAACCATCTCGGACCACCCTTGCCATTAGACCGAGCTCTTCATTATTTCAAGAGTGCATGGGAGTGGTACTGTGCAATACCACCTTAAACTACCGCACGCACGGGCCTCTGACGTGGCCAACTCAAAAAACCATGGCAGACATCATTCTTGTATCGAGGGGCCACCGAAAAAGTTTAATTTTACTGTGGTCAAAATATTTTACTGATTTCACAACCGGGCCTAAAAATCAGTCTTGATTGAAGTCTCGAAGTTAAATTAGTGTTTTACAAAGTTTTGTCTAATAATAATCAAGGTATAAATTTTTATATCTAGATTAAAAAAATCGAATTAGAAAAGATATCAAGTGAAATATTACATTAAATTAAATAGTATATTTAAATTAAATTAAGTTAAATAAAAAAATAAAAAATGTATATACATAGCATGTTCCTCCTTCACCGATTGTACAAATTGATTTGTCTATTGAATAATCATAGTGATCTTTTTTGCATTCAGCGTTTGCGATTATCCTTACTTGAATAAAATTCAAAATAATCGACGTATTTCCAACTGAAAAAAAAATACAACATACGATATAAATAAATGTTAAAATCTATGTTCAAAAACTTTACCCCGTTTTAAGACAAAACCTTATTTTCTTTTCCTCTTACATGTCACAATTACGCGTAATACGTCTTTTGTAGATCAAAAGAGTCAAACATAATATTATGGCGTTTAAAAAAAATTTATATAAAACAAAACTTAATATAAAAATAGTTAAATTAACAAATTAAAAAAAAAATTACTCCCAGTACATTATTTCCATACCACCTGTGTCATCATCTCTCGATTTTTTTTCAAAATAAAATGAGACATAATATCAAGCAATTGTAAACATTTTTTTGTTCTGTTTAAATAACGGTGAGCTAAACAGTTATTTAAACTGTGATTGTGTTCCATTTGTGACTATTGTAAAGAGGATTTGTAACTAATTATTCATTATTCGGTTTGAAATCATTGTCACACTAAAAACTAAGCCGTACTAAGTTACCAATCATCGTTACATTCGAATACCAATCATACGATAACGGATGAGCACATCGCTAGTGCTTACGAAGTATTAAAAATGACTGCCCCCCTTTCTTATGGCCCATGTCTACGAATGAGACAGGATGAGATTAATTGCAGAGTTGAGATCTCAATCTGAAGTCTCAGTTGGTTTGCTAACCATGTTGAGGTAAATACAAAAATCAGCTTGAGATTGATGGAAAGAGACCAAATTTAAACCAGTTTACACAAGTTTTGGCTTGACTGTGAGGCTTGATACGTGCGCATGAACAACACCTAGAACCGTAGATACCTACTAGATACCTAACCGTAGATATTTGCTTATTAAAGTTAAATAAACAGAAGGCATTAATTTACAAACATTGATCATCTTTTAACTACTGTTAAGGAGATTCACCCATCTGACCTACGACACCCATCTGACCCAAAGTCACCCATCTGACCTACGACACCCATCTGACCCAAAGTCACCCATCTGACCTACGACACCCATCTGACCCAAAGTCACCCATCTGACCTACGACACCCATCTGACCCAAAGTCACCCATCTGACCTACGACACCTATCTGACCCAAAGTCGCCCATCCGACCTACGACAAGATTTGAGATTTGATATTTGACGTACAATGAACGTTAAGTGAGGCGAAAGATGGATCTTATTGGAGTAAAATCCGTATTTCAGAGATTGTGACACGTGTACATGATACTGAGACGTTTTTAGACTATTTAGAGATTTTTCTGAGATTATCTCATCGTATCTCATTGCGTGGACAAGGGCTTATGGACTCAAAAAAATTAACGATTGAGATGATTTAAATTTCGTAAAATATTTCATTAAAAGTCCATTAGAGAGGTATTTAAAAAAAAAAAAACTTTTAAAATATAAAGATATTGAACTACTTCACGGTATCTAACTAACTAATTTACCATCACGCCATTTCCCCACGAGGTAGATTGTGTGTCTGACCTGACACACAATTCTCACCTCATCCACATTCATATATTTTCTCATACAAGCTCGTCGAGTTGAGGCTTCGAGTTGAGTTATTGAGGCTTCTAACAGAACCATCCTCTAGTATCTGGTTTACCTCGACGTGCTATATCTTCTGCGTACTTGATTAATTTATGGTGCTTTAACATTTATGTCATATATCTTCCTTACTATTTTCTTCTTATTCATCAATTCCATATAACCAAACTACCTTCGTAATCTTACATTCTTTTTGGGACACCCATATCAGTTTCACTCAACAGAGAGTCTAGATATGTATTTTTTCCAAGCTATCTTGGGGTATAGGGTGGTATGTTTATATTAGACTGGAGCAGAAATGTGAGCGAAATAATATATTTATATAAAATTTATCAATAGCATGTTGGACTGCCCTGAGTTGATACAAATGGTTTCGTATAAAGTACCAGCTCAAAAGAGATAACATGAAGTGTTCTCTGTAGGTATATATATATAAATAATGATGCTATTAACTCGCTAATATCGCGGAAGCATCGTCATGGTAACAAGTTGAATTTCATTGACATTTTTCGTTGCAGGAGCATACGTGAACTGAATAAATATATTATACTTAGTTTTTTTTATGTTATATTTAAACTGTTATATTGAAATGTTAAATAAAAATGTACCGTTATCTTTAAATTAAATAAATTGTTGTTCTTATGTAAAAACCCACAAGCGCGTTGATGGAAATAAATAAATGTGAGAAATGTCACTTTGTAAATGTATGTGTATGTGTGTGTGTGTCATGAAAGTGAGTAGATGAGTGGTGGGGAACGAGCTTTATAAGAGGCCGTCTCTGGGAAAACAGGTCTCGTCCATCACAGCTTCTCCAGAACAACTAGTCTATCTCTGAAGTGTGTAATTATTATTGACTGTAAATAAGTTGTTTTAATAATCTTAATATTGTTACCTGGACATATTTAGTATAACTTACCCAAGAAATTAGTCATTACTCAGAGGATAGAAAACTAAGAGAATCAAGTGATACGTCGAAATTCGTCACAATAAATAAATAAATATTTTGGTGTAGTGTTTAGTATGAAAGCCCACGGTGCTAGGATTCAGGCGTCAGTCTATTTAAAATATTCCAACGAGGCATGGAAAAGATTGTAATTGTATTGGATAATTAATATTATTTTTAGAAAATATAAATGTTTTCTTACAACTTGTGGTCTGTCCCCAACCGCAAGTGACGGCCACTTCTCCAACTGGGTCCGGAAAATTTTTCGGAGCTATCCGAATGATTTGAATATTCTCTGAAATATTTTTATTATATTATTATTATTTTATGGCCATTTTTGACAATAAAGCCGTGCACGACAATGTCATAGCTGAACTGATGTTATGTTTTATTTTTTGAACAATAATTATTTAAATATAAACTTAGTACCTAACATAAATTGTTACTTGATGATACAAAATTATTAAACAATGGGACTTATCGTTAAATTTACTTAATTAGTTAGTTTAAAATAGTTTCAATAGCCTCCCTACACAAATTAAAGATATAAAAGAGTTAAAGTTAAAAAATTAAATGAACAATATTACAGAACAATTCAGAAGCACACAAATAGACAATAAATAAAATATATAAAATTATAATAGTGTAACTCCCTCTCCAAGAACAAGAGTAAGTCTATTTTTTGGAGAGGTAAACGAAAAAAGCCATGTAACTTTAATAATGTAAAATACTTAATGTTATAAAAAAATTGTTAAAATGTCAAATAAATAAAAAATAAAAAAAAAGAGTTATTTATTTCTAATAATTCTAAATTATTCAATTTAAGACCAACATTGTTTATATGCGAAATAGACAATTTAAAACTTTACAACAAACAAAACAAACAAAAAAGTCTCATTTTTTTTCATCACTTTTAAATGTATAGTTTTAGTAAAATCTAAATTTGTTATGCTACACCACCCGTGATATTTAATACAAATATTAATTTATCTTCACCTGATAATTCAACTTGTTCTCGGAAATAGATCAGTCCAATATCATTTTCTGAATTACTACACTCGAACAAGGGATGCATGAAGAAAGTCTCTGAATTTCGAATTTCTTCCGGATTATATATATTGTTACTGCCAAGACGTACTTGTACCGACAACGCACTGATAAAATTGAAAATAGATTAATCGTTAATAAATAATTAGACAAAATACTTTGTTTAAACCACTATTTATTGATTATCTATGATATCTTCTTCAGGAAACAATGTATACTGAAAGTAAATTAATTAAAATTAATAACAACTATTCAGAATTTTCCACTCACCTTTTGGAAACAAACCATTATTTTGATATTAACAAGGGTTACATACAAAACTAGGGGTTTACAGATAGAAATAAGAAAAAGTGTTAATAGCAAGCTTAATATTATTAATAACCAAATTCTCTTTGCAAATAGTCACCTTTAAAATTTATTTTCTTATTAGTTCTTACTTATTCACCATTTTATAGTGTTATTTTTACCTATGCTTGTATTTTTAATTCCAGTATACATTGTTTCCTGAAGAAGATATCATAGGTATCGAAACGAAATGTAGAATAATCAACAAATAGTGGTTTAATCAAAGTATTTTGTCTAATTATTAATATATAAAGTGAGGCCACAGAGTAATTTTGCAAATATTGAAGAAGTAATTATTTTCATAATATTATGACAATGTAAAATAGTGAAAAAAAAACTGAAATATACAAGGTGTCCCAAAAGTCTTAATCATAATACAAATTCTGTGATAAAATAATGGATGGGTTTGATAAAAAAAATGTTTATTTTGCATTTGAATAGAGTCTATGCCAATTTATTTCTTTTAAATTATGTTTTCTAAATGTGATCTGTTATTTCGCTGCAACTCTTCTAAACGGAGGGCAGAATTTCTGAGAACTGGTCGGTTCGTACTCCCTGTTTTGGGAGTGTTTTTGATGAATGGATCTCTGAGTGTCTGCCTTAAACTACTGCACCTTAATTTTTCATTAATGTTCCATCTATATGTAAAACTATGTTATATGATTTTTTATGAATAAAAATAGCACTTAAGAGACGCTGGAGGATCTAAATTGTAAATCTTAATTGCTTATTTGTATTTGAACATTGAATTTCTTCTCCTTTTTCGTTTTGTAATTGAATTAAAGTCGCGTATTTTTATTAGCATTGATGAGTGGAACCAACAAGTAAGCTCTAACTTCTGAACCAGTCCCGGGAAAGGATAGGTTCCCCCCCTCTCCAGCTGTCCGTTTAAAAAATAATGAAAAAAAGCCCAATAGGAAAATGTCCATTGGCATCAAGTCGGGATATCAATTTTCCAGGGAAAATTTCACAAATTGATAAGAACACGCTCCATAGCGACTGAATTACCTTCGATGCGGTTAGCGATCGGCGTATCCCTTGCTCTTTTTCCGCTCGTTACGTTGGTGCAGCGAATGAACTAAAGTGAAAAAGACTTTTGGGGTACCCTGTACATGAAATAATCATGATCAGAATCCTCTCAAACCACTTTACATTATTCTTAATCATACATACTCCGAAAGACAGTGAGCAGCTGTCAGCACCCACTGGTGGTGTATCAGAGATCCCCCGCATATAAAACTCTGTACTTTTTTCTCAATGTCAAAGTAAACTGCGAAAGGAAATTGTTTATCCGCAGCCGGCCAACCTCCGATGATACGACCTGGATATTAAAAAAAATAATTTAGTCAAATAACATGTACTTGGTCTAATTAATAAATATTCGAAATTACAAATTTAAAACGTTTATTTTCACTTTGGCTATGGGGTGGTGGGGCACGTAAGGGTGGGAGTGGTTTTATCAAATCAAATGACAAATAAAGTAATTATATTAAATTTTAGAACGTGTTTATATAAAAATAAGTTGACATTGTCATCTGTTATCTTTCATTAGACTAGATGCGAAATATCACCTCATTTTAACTACTACTTTTTATGTGAGAGCTTCTAGAAGTGAAACTGTCTTCCATTTTTGTGAAAATGTAGAAAACAAAAGTCCGTTTCGTTATAAAGTGTTACGTTTTGAAAGGGAAGATCACTACTCAGATTAAAGCTATAATGGATACTATTTTTAGACCCTTTATGACTGTTATGAGTAACCGATTTTAAACGAGGACGTCAGAGCTGCGAAGACGCCCACTACAGTGGACGGCCAAAAGACGTGACGACTCCGAAAATGATTAGGAAAATCCATTTACAATGGAACCTCTATATTCGTCTGGTTCAATATTCGTCACATTTTATTATTTAATATTTTCTATATTTGTCACTTCCACCGCTCGGCAATACTGTCTAACTGGGCTAAAAAGCTGAATATGGTCGAAAAATGACACCCAAATGGTGCCACATTCAACCAAAACTTAAATGGATTCAATGGTAATGCGAATGACTATTTGGGGGTTAGGACAGTGGTTAAATGAAATAAATTTGATTGATGTGTGTTGAGGGTTATTATGACAAATTATAAAAACAATGAAGACAGATAGAAATGAATACAGTGAATGAAAATGTAGGAAATTATGAAATGAAATGAATTGGCGGTCTTGCTCGGCGAAAGCGAGCCGGCAAGACCGCCATTGTGAAACGCTGAAACTGGAGAGACTGTTTGGTGGTGAATCCTCAAGCCAGGCTTGTAGCAGCAGCCGGCAACGGTGTTGCTAGCGTCGATGCCGACTGAGATGGTGGTGGATTTGAATTACGATCGCTACAACTACTTCATAAAGGTTTTAAAAAATATACAGAAGCAGGCAACACTGGGCCAGTTCTTTGTTAAATCGAGTGCTACTGAATCATCGGCAAACGAAAACCACCACCAGAATTAGAGTTGTTTAAATTGTCTCTTTCTAAATATTAGTAACTTTCCTTCTTTTCCGCTTTTATTATCATATCTTTTCAGTACAATAAAGGTAAAGTTTTGACATAAAATGTAATCATTTGTGTACTATTTTTGGGTGCTGGGAACGAATTAATTGAATTTCAGTTATTTGTAATAGGAGAAACTGTTTCTATATTCGTCAGGTCTTCAGGAACGGATTAATGACGAATATAGAAGTTCCATTGTAGTTGTATTGGGCGATCATCGCTTAAAATAACGGAAGATAGCAGAGATGACAAGTATTTCTTCTGAATATGTTTATAAAGTTTTGAATCTGCATTTGAGTATGAAGAAGCATTGCGCGCGTTTGCATTTAGTCGATCAAAAACATCTTTGAATCAAACGTGTTTGAAGGTTTGTAGGCATAATTCCAGAAAGCTTTTATGAGTTGTATTACGGTTGATGAGACACGAATCCGCCGTTATACACCAGAGACCAAAGGGTAACCTAAAAAGTGGTCAGAAAGTCAAGAAAGCGATAGCAAAATTGTCGGTTGGCAGCTGTTTTCTGGGACGCTCGAGGAGTAATTTTTGTGGATCACCTTAAAAAAGGAATAATGATAAACGGTTAAGGCCATGTGGGGTTGTAAGAAAATTTGAGCTATGGAGTCAAGGTGAAATGACTCCTTAGATTGAAAATAAAATTTTGTTTTATCAAGACCTCCAGGTCATACAGCGTTGTTTGCAGTCACTAAAATTCATTAATTGCACTTATAACTGCTGTTGCATGAACCAAATTCGCCAGACTTAGTCTTCTTGTCCTCTTATTTGTTGCCAAATCTCAAAAATAGTAATGTCATGCACGTCATAAATGGCTATTTTGAAGGCAAAATTGTATAATGACCCTGGACAAACACTGAACTAAGTGTGTTCAGGTAGAAGGAAACTAACACAATCTTTTATTGATCTTTTCATTTTTCTTACCCGTTTTGAAAATTTATTAATCAGCCTACATATAAGTCAGCAATATTTTTAATATTTTTTTTCTAACTCTTGATGCAATTATCTTCTCATATAGTTTTGAGGCATCGTGTTAATATATTAAGGACAAGTAATAAAATAATGCCAAATGACAGGACATCAAAGATCATGACCACGAGGATATCTCAGTGAATGCGATTTGGAGGCAGACCAAGGAAAAGGTGTACTGACTGCAGAAGAGGACTGGAGCAGGATAAAATAAAACTGGATAAAAATGGCTAGGAATAGGAGAGGAATATAAATCACATCCTAGGATGTAGAGTCGTAGTAGAAGAAGTTATTTTTTTAATAATCAAAATTAGCTCTCTTTGATGTACATTAATCATTCGTTTTTAGCAATATTTGAATATGTCCAAGAACACACAATTACTGGAATTATACCTACAAAGACACTGTTATTAAACAAATATCAGATACCTAATAGATACAAAGCTATTATTTTAATATTATATTTAATGGGAAATATGGGGTAATTGCAGGGCTTACAACCTGTCCTCGAATGGCTTAAGTGATCACTAAGTAAGTAAGTAAGTAAGTATATATATATATATAACCCCATACTTCTACATATTTTCCAATAAATATAATAAAAAAGCTTTGTCTCTACAAGATATCTGATATTTGTTTTATAACAGTGTATTCATTTTTAGTTGCTTTTTTTTTATACAAAAATAATGCAACTTACAAATTTAAAAAAATAGTATGTAAAAGTCATTAAAATTTCAATATTTGTATAGAAAAGCCATGTAACTTACTACTTGCATTTCTTGGGTAAGAGTTTTGATCGGAAGTACTCTAAAAAGAATATCATAAACATATGTACTGATTAAATAAAATATTAATACTTATTCACTATATATAAAAGTATTTATAAATTAATGTTATACTAAAGATTAACACGCCTTTTTTCACATAGCATATAAAGCGTTAGCCAAAAATATAAATCATAATTTTTCAATTGTTAAATTTATCAAATATTGTATTATGCGTCATTTTTTAAAACAAAAAGATCCATAATACAATGTTACTAAAGGAATGTAAATAAACAAAACAAAAATGATTATAATTTTAATAAAAAAAAAAATTTAAATTATATACACTAATATTAAAAAAGTATATAAAATATAGTGAAAATTTATGGATATAATTTGACGTCGTATGACAATTTTTTAAGGCCACCCACAAATATTATTAATGCTTCTAATATTGTAGATTTTCACTATATATTTACTGTTTTTACTAAATCAATCTGTTTTTTATGACTGAATATAATGTGGTCCGGATCCCTTACTTAAGTAGTTTTACTGTACTTCTTGGGGCACAGTTTATTTTAAATTAGTGCCTATTTATTAATCGTCGAATGCTTGAAATTTAGTATTATTATAATTTAGTCTGCTCTTTACCGTATTTATCAATAGTTTTAGTTTATTTTTATGATAAATACTTAACATTATAATATTTCACCAAAAATATTTTATGTTTTAAACATGGTTCAGATTAAAGATTTAACCCCTTTAAATATAAAAGTGTAAGTGTAATAATTTTTAATAAAAATAAATATTTTATTTAAAAAGAGCAATTGTAAAAAATGCAAAATTTTACGTTTTTCTGTTCAAAATATTCAGGAATAATAAAACAACTTTGAACCGTAACACCCTTATGAAAGGGAAAATATGACAGAAAAAATAGCCCCAAATATCCCATCTCTTCTTTCAGATATAGTTGTGCAGTATTTTGAATACCATTCGTTCCATATTTTCCTCAGTTGCTCTCTAGAATCCTGATAAAAATATAACCCTCCATTTGCCCGGACATTTCACTCCCGTGAGTTAACCTTGACGGTTGATGAAAGATTATTTTCGTTAGAAAATTTATAGTCGATGAAAAGAGTTCAAATTTTCCCTAGAAATATTCAAAAATAAAATACTTTATCATATTAAAATACCTGACTCAGGGCGACTGCGATACTCAAGACAGTCAATATCTTCATTAGCATCATATTGACTACGTTCTGTAGTATATTTCACTTTTATCTATCCGCAATAATTACTAGTATTTATATTTTAAAAACAGCTGTTTTTTATCACTTATTTTTTTATGTTGACCAAAAGTTCGGCCTAAGCTAAAACAAATAATTTGGAAGGAATTGGTTGCAATATTTTTATTAGATGTGTAAAATTAATACATGATTATTAAAACTGTTCAAGGTCATTTTGGTTAAATGAAACACTGTTCATCAAAGTAAAAATAAATATTTAAGTGTTAAATCAATTCTGATATTATGATAATTTTTTTATGTTGTTAAATAAAAACAAAGAAAGCACATGGCTTTCACCAATCACAATTGTTAGGCACAGCTCAAGTGTCTTTAGAATTGTTAAAACGGCAAAGACAGCCATCCACATGTATTTCTTATGTCTCGTAAATTTTTTGTGACACCAATTATTTTAGATTTATTCAATTTCAAATCTATCGAGAACTGTGCTACATAACAACGAGTCGCATTATTGACATATGCTTACATATATATCAGTTGTTATCAAATATTTGTATTAACTTCAATTCGTTTAATCACTATCTGAACAGTCAATCTGATTTCTAAACAAGTTATTGATTGACAGCCGTCATTGTCAAGTGTCCGCGAATATGCGAATGGGGCGCCTCTATCCAAAATATAAATCAGTATTGAACGTTTTAATTTGTATATATATCATAAATTTCCGATCAAAATAATAATGTAATATCATTATCGATACAAACAAACTACTATATTATAATTATGTAATATTATTTTTAGTTACAGTTGTGGGGGGTATGGGGGTGAGAATTAAATGGAAACGTGCGGGCTGGTCTAGAGACGTTTATTGTGACAGAGAATAGAAAAGAAAGTACATAAGGTATGCGTGTATATTAAAATATAGAGAAGCGAAAAATGCGAAGAGTAGATGAGCCGGTTGGCGTTGTTTCGGTGTCGGACCCGCCGGTTTCGAGCGCCGTGGCGGGGCAGCGAAACGGAAGAGTGTCGTCGGTGAGTGATCGGGCCAGGCTGTGGTGGGCATTGAATGCAAATGTCGCTGGTGTCGATGCCGGCTGGGTATCTAATTTATTAAAATGAATATTAAATTTGAATTTAATATTTTTTTTAATCATTGAATTTATTAAAAAAATATTCTATACTTAATGTATTATGTAAATTTTTTTAAATAAATCAAATCTTTTAGTAATAAACACGAGAATTCTTCCCATTAAAAACTTTAATGTTATTTCACAAACATGTTATTTATTAAATTGACATAAATATGAAGATATATTCCTTCAATATAATTATTTTTAAAATTACATGACTTTTGTGTAGTATTGTTTTTAATAGCACCTTGCTTAAGCGTCTTTCATTTGATTTACGATTTCTGCAGAAAATTAAGTAATTTTTAGAAATAGTTTTATCGGTAATCATTACCTTGCAAAAATGGGTCATTGATAGGTTCAATATTTTTATGACTGAAATGAATTATCACTATTATGCAATAAATTAGTTAATTTATTGGTCAATAGCTAAAAAATTTGCTTATGTGGTAAATTTGAAGAATTTATTTAATGTACCTACTTGTTCACTGTTTCTGAGGTAAATTTGTAGAACTCCATAATCATATAAATAAAACTCTTGAAAAGGGATAACGTAATTTATTGGAATTCTGAAGATTTCCATATATTTTGAATGCTTCTAATTATTCTAAGTATCCATTCAGTTTCAACACTAATAATATTAATATATAATATAATAATATATAAAATTATAATGCCATGGAATGTAAGAATGTATGAATTGTATGCTGTTTATTATACGCCTATGATCGAGTACTAATGGCGAATAAAGAACAAGAACTACAGAGTCTAGTGAGTAGAATGTACGATGTATGCAAGGAAAGCGACCTCATGATGAATGTTAACAAGTCGAAATTTATGGTATTCGAGAAGAAGGAAAGCAAGATACTGTGCTAATTACTTGTAGGTAATGAATATTTGAAATAAGTAGATGAGTTTGTGTATTTGGGAAGTATGTTTAATAGAAACGGAAAGGCTGAGAATGATATCGAAAGGAGGGTGACTGTAAGGAATAAAGTGAACGGCGCTTTGAATGAAATTATATCTATCGGGAATTTGTCAACCGAGGCAAGACTAGCGGTGCACAATGGAGTCCTGGTACCGACACTGATGTATGGAAGTGAGGCCTGGAGCTGGCAGAAGAGGAACGAAAGTAGACTAAACGCAGTGGAAATGAGATCACTTAGGCGTATATGTGGCAAATCTATTTATGACAGAGAAAAGAATGAAAAAATAAGGAAATAATGTAAAGCTGATGTTAGTATAGTGAGTAAAATTAAGAAAGGATCACTTAGGTGGTTTGGTCATACGAAACGGATGAATGAGGAGAGAACGGTAAGAAAAACTTTGGCACGCCATGTAAATTAGATACTGGAAGATGGTTCTGTTATAAGCCTTGATTATTTTGTATGAGATGATGTGTAAATGTGTATGAGGCGAGAATTGTATGTCAGGACAGAGGAGTGTGGCGCTCTATCCTCTTTACCTACCCCCGCGGAGAAACGGCGCGTGTAAGTAAGTAAGTAAGTGAGATAATGCCCTTACAAGGCGAAACACGTCGCATGTAAATTAAACGAGTAGAATAAAAAAACAAGTGTTTTATTTTCAACATACGTACATATGTTATGTACAGTATTAATTTTTTAATAACATTTTTCCAACTTTTTTTCTCCTTTAATTATGGCCTCAATCAGATGAGTTTTGGTTCGCAGTGCACAATCCTTTGTCCCGAGTCGCCCTCACTGCTGATAACTGAGTTTCTCCAGTCAGATGCAACGTATTTATTTACCATTGTGGAACTCTTCCAGGTCTTTTTCACTCAAAATTGTGCCCATAATAATCTCCTTCCCTGGGCTGTCATTTTGATTTATAATATTGCTGAAGAATTAGAATAAAAATACTAAATATTTCGTATTTCGTGCTGTCCATAGGATACGCAACATCCTTCTCCTGGAATACATTTATAAGGTGTTTTTTTTGCGATTGTCTTGCACACCCAAGACTCGTGCAATCGATGTGTAGTTTGTAACAGCACAACGTCGGCTGATGCTTGCAACTGGTACAAAATGATGTTACAAAACAAAATGTTGTTACTGTCGATGTTACAAAATAAGTCAAATTAACACATTAAATATAAATTATTTTCATGATAATGCAAATTACATTTGAAAAGAGTTTTTTATGGAACCATATTTTTTAAAAAATAAAATATTTTCCTGAAACTCATTATAATGTTGATCCTTTTCTCTCTATATTTATGTCTACCATTGAGAGAGTGCCTGCTTTGCCGTTAGCCTCCCGCAGGGCCTAACTGAATGCCCGGAGATTGCGAGACGGGAACAGCTCGCTATCATATATTCTATTACATAAATTCTTATCAAAACAAAAAACATTATTTATCTTTCCTAAGTAATTTTGAATCTAATGTGTACCTGTAATGCAATGAGATTGCGATACGTACTCGAAACACACAGAGTTAGAAGAAAAACAATAAAGCCGAATGAACGTTGTAATGTTAGAATTTAATGCCTCAAGTTGTGAATTTTAACAACTCGCCACGTTTATATGAGGTAAACACTCAATCGCAGGTAAGTAGTTCAATTGGCTCACAGCGCCACTTGAGCTCTGGGAGACGCGCGTTCGCCGTAGTCACAAATCCATTCTTACACGATCTAATGAATATCAGGGTAAGATCTGTAGAATATTGTCGTATCTTATTTGCATTGTATTCTCTTCCTATAACAATTTTTTTTAAGGGCCTCCGGTTTTAATCCGCAGTTGGCGTCGATCACGGGTAGGTGGCATGTGCGATGGAAGGCAGTCTCCATTTGGGATGGAGGAATCTTCGGCACATTCAGCGTGACGGCCACGATCCCATATGATGGAGAATCAAGTGTGTGCAGTAGTTACGGTGCACGGATTTAGAGGTTACGTGACGATAATTTTAACTTAGTTGTAATATTAAGAGAGAATGACAGTTCACCGAGAAGCTCGACATGAATTGATTCAACGATGGTTCGGTATCATTATTGTTCCACTTCCTTGTCAAATGAAACTCTTTCATTAATCAGCTTTGATTCCTAGTCCGAATTACACAACACTGAAATAAATTTACCACAGGTGAAAGAAAGGTCGTCAGCTGTAAGTGGTAAGCGCAAAAGACTCAATTCGAGCCGAACCCATATTTTCATGTCAACCACTGTCTAGCCGGTGGCGTTGCTCTGACGTTCTATCCGCAGGAGCTTGAACAAAACTGATACAAAAAAAATGGAGTTCCTAGAATATGATATGTGTTTCTTAACCTAAACATCTATGTATGTGTATCCATACATGAACAAAAGTCTGTTTATCCATCCGTTTGTGCTCTAAATAATTCTTCGCAAAACATAGGCAACATACTCCCTGCGTCTGACTACTTCACTTCCTCCTCCCGATATAGATCCACCCCAAATTAAATTGAATACGAGGTAAATGTTGCATGCTTTCTCTTCCTAAAGAGATAGTATGGTCCTCACCAAGTACAAAACAAAGATGTCATCCCCTCTTTCACTTTCCCTGATATAAATGTGTATTAAATTGAGTCATACATTCCAAATTTAGCATTATATACTTAAGAATCCTGAAATAATCAATGGCAGACTTCCCCCTTATCCTGACCACCACACCCCTCAACCCCCTGATATAAATATGTATTATATTGTAATGTATCATGACGCAGCGATTATATGACGAGTGTATATTAGAAAGAATGACACCGTGAAAGAGATAAAAGAGCGTCGCGCTCTCTCCATAAACATAGACTGCCCAGGCAACAAAACAACGCGCTCGATCCTCCGGACTGAGGTGCACACAGAAGCGGACAACGTCGACTGAACTCTCCAACAGGTGACTTTGTAATAATAAAAATAATATTTAAGTGTAGTCGTTATAATTATATAATATAATATAATTATAATAATAATTATGCTTCAATAAGGCGGCACTGTACATAAAGTGTCGCGACTAATTAATTTGAAGCACCTAACTTCTAATAAATTGTTTAGAGGGTTTTTTATCATATTTTTTTACCCTTCCAATTCATGTATTAATATAAAACACATATGATGTTGTAAGAGATCCCGTTTTTCCGTTGTTTCCGTTGTCATATTCTGAACCAGTGTAAAGGATCCTGAAATCTCTACTTCGACTTCTAAATTCGAGGTTGACGTAGACAGCTTCTACGCATCTTAATATTAATTTGGCCAAATGATCATCTAATGGTTGCGAATACCCCAAGTCATGTCCGTAATAATCCTAATTCTTTTAACCCGCGTTTTCAATTATCAAATATCCAAAGTTTACAAATATCCAAATATTATAGCCGTTCAAATACCTATAGAGTAATTGTTAAAATAAATATACCGATTATCTTATAGTACGCGATTAAATAACGGAAATCTCTGATTATGCGGTATGATACCCGAACGCACTCGTTATAACATTAATTCTACTAGTCTTCAATTTATTACGTCTAATTCTGAAATATGAGAGTGTGGGTGAAATCAAACATAGGACACCAACCTTGTCGTAGACCTATCCTCGTGGCTGTGGCCGCCTCGCGGCGTCGCCTAGCTGTTCATAAATTATGTGGACATGTGAAACAACATGCGACATGCTAAATGCCTCGCTTGGCAAATATGTTCCGTGATTATGATAAGTTCTCTAGACACCAGTCTGTTGCGCTCGCTCGGCTCCCCTATCCCCAGATTAAGATACCCGTACGCCTGGTGCCTATTCGCGGTAGACGACGGGTGCTTAACCCGAGCCCTCTCACCCAACGCGTTCAAAAGGTAATGATGATGATGAGGATCCAAAATTTAGATTCGGCCGATGTCTCAGTGAACAATATCATTTGTTATGACTCATCCAAGATGCATGGCTGAGGTCCTTGTATCTCCAAAATGCTGCTGTTCAGTATCGGTAGGAAAATGGCCAATCCGTGGCCGCGTCCACCACTGAAGGTAATTAATTGTGATTGATTGTGACATGTCAGTACGATTCTCAGGAAAATTACCATCCTTTAGGTGCGTCTGAGGGCATACGACATGTGACAGTGATGAATAGTTTAGTTTAATGATCCTCGGTGTCTCGAACAATGCATCTCGAATAGAGCCAGGAACAAATCAGCTAGATGTGTTAATAATACGTAGTCCGTGCAAGATGACGTCTTTTGATGTAAATCTCCCTCTCGTCCTTTCGTTAAGATACCCACGCTAGGTGGTGTGAAATGGCAATCTCCCGGCATTCATGTTTAGAGACTCATCTCTCGAGAAGTCCGAAGAGGTATCTATAGAGCGCTGAGGCTTCCTTCTTCTGGGATCCGTTCCGTCCGCTCACGTCTTAGCTAAGGTGTGACGCAACAGCATTCAATCGGCAGACTCTTTCGTCTTTGTGCCGATAACGCCTCTTGGATGGCTAGCTAATGTATGCATGTCAGAATCTTCAGGCTAAAGTGTACGATCTCGACGATTGCGAGATACCCGTGAAGCATTGCCCAGAACGGAGACCCCCCTCAGCAACTATAGACCACTCCAAACTCGACGAGAGACTACCTCGACATACAATTCCTCTGCATCATTATCTGTCACTCGCGACACTGTTGTTACTTTGATCACAGGAGAGCAAGGCCCTCGAATAATATCAGTTTGGGGTGGTTGTTAGTACCATGCCAATAATAAAAGGCAGTATGATTTCCATACACATGCAATCGTGCTATTTCAAAATAAAATAAACACACGACCATTCTCGGATATACTCTATCATTTCGTCTGGCAAGCCATTACTTCGGATCGAAAATGTAATTTATAAAATGCGCCCTGTCTCGCACCGTGGTGCCAGCGGCGTGAGCCATGACGGGATTTGTGAGATCTTACTAGGTTTCCGCGAATAAGTAAATACACAAATAATTACGTACATAGTTACATAATTATTTACACGGACCATAGTAGTATATAAATAGTCCTGAACGATGAGATAAATGTAACTAAAACTTGTAGGATGGTGTTCCGAATTAATAAAACAGGACAGTAATTAAATAAAGCGAAATATCAAGTAGTCTAGCGATTATGCCATCCCCTTTTTATGAATGAGTAATTACATGATGATCCGAATCACACTACCGTATTTGTTAGCGGTTTTAATTATGTATACAAGCATGCAAAAGATAAACTTAGTATTTTGGCGGATCTGGTCCTCAGCGTCTGCGTCGATCCTGGTCAGCCCTCAGGAACTTGAAGTCACCGCACTCGCGATTTAAATTAGAACACGACCCCGCGGACGCCGAAACCCACACCTAAATCACCACTAAAACACTCGCGGCGTAAATTGGTTTCGAAAGGAAACCAATTTTCGTACCCCGAACAATCGTAACGTATTCGACTCTTTTCCCGGTTCAAAAGCGACTCTCACACGTACAACCCCCTCACCCTCCCGAAACCGACTGTCTGGAGAAGCATTCGCCACCCCCGCTCATACTGCCCTCATTCCCCGCCCCGCTACTCTCGCCCCTAACCGACCCGCTCTAGAAATTTCGTAGAATTCGTATTTTTTTATCATTTTGTTATATGTGGATCATCACAATGTTTATTACAATAAGGTAGTTAGTAAAAGTGTTAAAGCGACCAGCGCTGATGCACTTGTAGAAGATTAGGCGGTCTAGCCGCATGTGGAGTTCTCGAAGTATCGTAGACTCTAAGGGATTGAAAAAAAAAACTCTCTATCTGGAATCGTAGATCAGAACACATCTCTTATACTGTATTAATATCTGTGTGATTTGTAATAAACTGCATTGTTGTACATCGAGTTCTTGACTACCTGAATTACTGAACACATGAAGACACCATTGTTTGCAGCCTTATAATCGGGTTAAGGATATAATATATATTATATTAAATACCATCCTCCCACTAGCAACCCCATACTATCCCCTTCCATTCGATATAAATATGCATTATATTGAACTCCATCCAAATTTTGTACAGTTGCATTCAAGGGTCCTGAGAAAAATTAAGTCATTCCACCCATTTTACAGATATCTCGTTATCCAGAATAAAATATGGCATATATCTTAATTAGATATTAAGGGCCTGACAAGACAATTGACAATAATTATTTGCGTTGTTGCATCAGAGTCTCCTGGCCAACAACTAATAAAGTTCATTAAAATTTTCCGGAAGTTGCATCATAAAACTTTCAACAATAGGTAGCAAGTCTTTTGAAACTTACCTAATATTGTGAGGTGAGACTAGATTGAATTTTATTACACGCCAACCGGTTTCACTTAGCTCAAGCTTCGTCAGGACGTATTTAAAACTAACAATAAATACAAAATGATACTTACATATACATAAAAAGGGAGATAGAATATAAGATTACATGTGAAAGAGAGAGACAGAATACATTTACAGTAAAACTGCTCGTAATATCAATATTTGTGTCAAAGAACATCTTAAATATTTACACATAGCCTTCTGATATCTCAAACATCGCTCAGAAGTCAAATCACCGCTCATATTTTCACTTATTTAACTTCTTTGTAAGAAACATAACATAAGAGTTTTTTGGAAGATACCGTTCATTGTATTAGTTTTTATTACATATACTATAATAGCTCGTATCTACAGATGAGATTTCTCTTTGAGATTTGACTCAAGTATTGCGTAAAGAATGCAGTACAGAACTCAAAGTGAAGCGACCTATTGATTATTATCGTATGTGTTTAGTTTGTGGATTTGAATAACGGATCTAATACCATTATTGATTCCCAGAGATTGATCTCATTGAGTTTGAGACTTTGATTTCTCATTGAGAGAGCATTGTGGATATGGACCTAAATCCTTCCGATAGCGATGGAGAATTTTTCCGTCACATATTTTTAAAAGCCAATTTTAAGACCATTGCATTTATAAAACAGACTTTTTTAAATTATCACAAATTATTACATTTTTCTGTATCCAGAATGCTGATATTGATACGGCCGAATAGTTTAGTAACAAGAATATGTGAAAATTGTAAACGAATTTGTATGCACATTTGATATCAACGTTAATTAATGTATTGTTTGTTCTCAAAATTATTTTTGAGAAATGGTTGTTCACTGATCGATATTTGATTTTGTAAAATCAAAACAACATTTGAGGCGCGAAATAATTATTTTATTACATCGTTTCTTAATAATCCCGCAAGATTCTGATGCCTACTTAATTAGTGATCAATGACGAGCAAAAAACATAACAAATCGGCAATCAGGATGTTTGAATGAACCACATAATCAACAAAATAATGAAAAAAAAAATTATATAATTTTCTTCACAACCTCATTAAATATATTTTATTTTTGAGACCCTAACCATTTATATTTTCATCGTAATCATTAAAATCGCACCTGGTTCTACAATTCGGTATTGGTTCTGGCCATGAGAAACATAAATAAAAGTGACAGATAATATATTTTTATTTATTTATTTATTTGGTGAACAAACAGGTAATCAAATGTAAAATAATTACGTGTTTTTTTCAAATTAACAATAGACTAGTAAGTAATATATATACGAAAAATAGTATTTTGTTCAAGACTAATAAGTATAATAATTTATTTAAGACTTTATTAATAATGATTACATTTTACGCTGCGTAGAAGACAATTAAAAACAGTGAAAACTTTCTATTCTATTAAAACTAATTAAATTAATTAAATAAAAGTAATTTATTTATTTAATATTAATTTATCAGATAAGGAAAAAATCTAGAGGGAACAGAAGGAAGAAGAAATAAAATGGGATTGGGTTTAAAATCTGTGTAATGAAAAACAAATCTAAAGCCATTAAGGTTTATAATATATTATATTTATATTTAATTGAAGTAACTGTAGTATTATGTGTGAAAATAGAAAGATACAATAGGTACAGTAGAAAAAAGTTATTTGTAAGTTGTCCAGCACCCTGACTGTTCACAGACTTTTCTCTCAGATAAGTGAAAACAAAAATATATATGTACACTTTATACAGTGCTTTTATATTTTTAGCTTCTTTAGTTACATAAACAAGATATAAAAACAATGCAATTCTGATAAGAAAAAATATTTTACAGTTCAGTGAATCAATTAATTATAATATTATATATAACAATAATAATTTATTGCGGCAATGATGTGTTTCTATTTTGTAACCCATTTCTGCAAGAAAATGATTAACGATTATTACGAATCAAAATAAAGAAGGTCTAAAAAAAAACGAGGACTTTACCAAAAATTATGTCCAATGATGAATCTAATAAAAATAAGTATAGAATAAAACGTATTTTATATCTCAAATATATGCATAGTACCACCCATATTTTACAGGTTTTAAATGCATTCATTTTTAATAATTAATGTTATATGACAATTTGACACCCGTCTTTTACACACTCATTTTGCACGTGAGGGATACCAAAGTACGCGTTTCCATATATTTCTAATTTCAATTTTTTTTTATTGCACCTGGTATCAATTCTAACGTGGTATTTCAAATGCAGTTTTCATGATAAACTTTACTGGGAGAGCCGCTTGAAAAACACATAGAAAATGCATTGGAAAATTACCTTATGGTTTCGAGAATAAATCAAAAAATATGTATATTTTTACATTATGTACAGAATTTTTTTATTATTATATGTTGCACATCAAAAAACGCAAAAACAATCGTTTCTTCATAGCAATTTCTATGAGAATATGTATTCTCTATTCATCCTGTCCTTAAAATGTATTATTTAGTATTGACAATAGTTTAAGTAAATCATTTTATGTAAGTTTTTGCCAGCCAGCCAGTAGAATTGTAGCAGAATTCAGAACGTCGACAATATGACACCCATGAAGATGTGCGGTCTTGAGTAACGCAGTCACCCAAAAGACTAAGATATTTTATTTTAAAGAAGCACATTTTTAGAGATATTTGAGGGAAATTTATTTTTAGAGGTGCCTTTAGGTTGCGGTTGTAGAATACCAATAATTTGCATTCCTTAATTATTATATAATTGATTTTGTCACTGATTTTATCTAGCTAATAATATATGCTTATCTTTGTTTTATTAACCACTAAATTGAGTTTAAATACATCTACCGGTTTCGAAAAATACCATTTTCTTCTTCAGGATGTCATAACTAACTAAAACATATATTATTGTTTCCTTGCCAGAATCTATTTTTAAAAAAAATCTATTTAAAAAAAAAAAAAATTTTTTTTTAGTACCTAACTCAAATCATTACTTAATACAAATTTACTCGAATTATTTTTAGGAAAAAAATTTAGACTGGGACTCGTAGTTAAATTTAGTTGGTTGTTTATAATTTTTTGATTAGTTTTACACGCTTTATTTATCTCCAACGATTCCAAATTATTTAATTTGTGTCCAACACCGTTTATATGTAAAATTGACAATCCCAACTTTTTATCAAAACCATGACCATTTTCTATCAAATGATTAGCGAATTCTGAAAACCCACTATTGTTCAAATATCTCAAATGCTCCCTTACTCTTATATTAAAATTTCTACCCGTTTTACCAATATAAAATGCAATTTAGTGGTTAATAAAACAAAGATAATAAATAAAAATATTAATTTTAACCACAAAGATAATATTTCTAATTTTAAAGGTATAATAATATATGCATTTATATCTATGACCTATTTGTGCGAGAAAATGATTATCTACTGAAAAAAAAAAATTATGAATAATTATTGCGAGAAATCATAAATCAAACTAAAATAACATGGGTAAGGTGTAATAGAAAATATATCAACGAGTGACTAAGCCAAAAGTTATGTTCACTATTTGGTATAATCAAAATGAGTAAAGGCAAATTGGAAAAAAAGGAATATTGCTGTTGAAATAAAGTCTATAAGTATTTTTGAAAAACGGTATTTTCTACATCACACTTACGAATATGTATTGCCATCTTTTTTTAATATTATTAAGTTTAGAAAACACTTTTGCTTAACCAGTAATTTCAAAAAAAAATTTGATCATCACAAAAAATCAGCATTATATATTTATATGATAATTTGACATGCATTATAAAGAGAATAGCTAAAATGGCCGGTTTAACGTGTAAGTGTAACATATTTGATACTTGGAGTTGCCAAAATATTTTTAATCCAGTCACCGTTTCCGGTACCGGAAAATATAAAAATGTTAAACAAGATAAAAATGAGAGAATTTAAAAATGTTACTGGTGGGATGAGATCTCGTGGACTGTATCGATTATAATAATGATTAGTTAATGCAACCCGAATTAGATTCAAGCGAGGAATATTGGCAAATGGACCTGGCCAACATTGATCTCGATCCTGGATTGGTCGTCGTTTTTTCACCTCCAGTTGACTTGCACCTTTATAGTGAAGAATCGAGATATCACTGCACTTCCGGAGCTGTTCAGAATACGTACACTTCGTGGTTCTAGCGTTACGCACGGCGTCGCTTTTTGGACGTTAAAAAAATAACACAGATCTTGACAGTTCAGTGTCGGAAGGCAATCTTTCTCCCCGTCGGCGAAATCCCTAAGTCATTTTTTGGCCATATTCAGGTATATTAAGGTTAATATTGGAAGGACAAATGCACTGGAAGTAGGACTCGACTTGCGTTAACAGTTACCATTTTTATCTTATATTTTAGTGATAAATTTTCCGATTACATCGTTTTAAAATTGTTAACAATATATTGAATATTCAATAGGGCATATTTTAGAAAAAATAATATCTTCTTTGCGCCCTTATATTATATTTTTGACATTACTTTTGGTTAACCGGTGTATGAATGTTATGAAACACGACTAATTTTTGTAATATAAGTGCCAGTAATTATTGCAGGCAGACAGCAGAATTGCAGATCGCTGATACCATGACGCTCTTGAAGATATTGGTAGTCGTGAGTTTCGCAATAAATCAGGTAATAATGGTTTCGTAAATTAAAAAGTTTTTCCTTTACAAAACAAGATTCATGAATAATAAAAACCGATTTTAAAATTGCATTATATTGTAGTTTTTATTTTTTTAATAGTCAGTTAGTGCAGACTTTAGATTTACTTGAATGATGTTGAGTCTAAGGTATTTTACTGCTGTTAGATAGATTTTACACAACCTACTGTAAAAAAAAGTAAATATTTAAATATATATATTTATCTAATACTATTATTAATTTAATTATATTTTCAGGTTTCGTCCAACCAAATATTTCTTTCAAAATATGTCCAAGGTATATTGTACTTATTATTTTCCTTAACTCAAATCATAGTCAAAAATTAAAAAAAAAAATGTTACTGCAATGATTGAATATAAATTTATTTTTTAAAAATACGCAAAAAAGAATTTAAGAGTGTTTAGTGGCAAAGACAAAGATCACAACTAAGATATATTGCAATTAATAAAATTACAGATTTTTTTTTTTATATAATTTAAAAATAATTATCAAAATTTTTAGTAATATTATGATTGTTGTACATGTGAGCCAACGTTTATGAAAGTGAACTAAGTCAATCGCTTTTGTTTTTAGATATTTTGACATTTGGGATTGTTTTAAAAAATATTTTTTCAATAAGACAGGGATGTTAATGTTTAATGTTTTCTACCCTTTGTTTCAATTCAATTTCTAGTTCTCCTTTATTTTATTACTTGTTTCATTATGTATAGCACAACCATGAAAATATATGTTTTAAACGTTCCTAATTTCCAAAA
Organism: Eubasilissa splendida; assembly: GCA_031772225.1. Classification (NCBI taxonomy): domain Eukaryota; kingdom Metazoa; phylum Arthropoda; class Insecta; order Trichoptera; family Phryganeidae; genus Eubasilissa; species Eubasilissa splendida. Next base: position 6,428,606 of record CM062858.1, on the reverse strand, counting down.
GTTTTCATAATGAATTTTTCGTTATTTATATATTATAATGTATTTGAGAATTTTAATTTTTAATTTTGAAATATAATACTTGGCCATTTTATTTTAGTTTTAAGAAACGTATTCTTTGCACTTCTTTCTTCTTCCAACTCTTGATTATTTAAATATTCTGTACAACTATTCAATCATTTCATTAACTTCTTTTTTTTTAAACTAAAATAACACTAAAAATAAACATCGCTTTAATTGTGATAATGTCTAACTTTCAAATATTTTATTTATTTATTTGACAGTTAGACATTAATGTATGAATTTTATAAAATAAAAAAAATAATTTTGACCTAAATATCAAATGATACCTTCAAGGTCGTGAAAAAGATAACAATTAATTATCTATGTTTTTAAAAATATATATTTTGTGTGATGGTAGAGTATGGCCAATGTAAGTTTGCGTAAGACGAACGTTTGCGAAGACATTCGTAAAACTTCGGAAAAAGGGCGCACATGCCGAATGCTTACAGTGGGTAAACCAAAAAGCGATCTTCTGAATTTAATTGACTTTTGAATTTGGACATTATTAAAAGATACATAAAATATACTAAGTTAGTATTAATTTTTAACTCTTTATTAATACTGGGTTTTTACAAAATTTAAGATGTCACAGATGTAAAAAAAATATTAATATGAAATATTATTAGGAATTTATAAATAATGAAAATTAAATTTGTTACATTTAACACAATAAAAGATTAATGAAAATTAAGTCATTTACAATTAACTGTGAAAATATTACTTGTCTTTGAACTATTTTCATATCACTAACCCCATTGGCAGCCTCATTAGACATAAACTTGTATACTTTGAATAATATTTCACGCGCTTGTCCTCGTAGTGCTCGTCCGCGTCCCAAAGAAGATGATTAAGATATTATGTAAATATTAAAAATATTCCTAAAACTTGCACATATTAAGTACCTGCACTAAAAAGCAATCGGAAATGTCTAGAGCACACAAACTTCTCGAAGGACAAGGGGTGACTAATCAATTAAATGAGAGCTGATTGGTGACACACTGGATTAGGCCACACCCCTTCCCCAAATGCGTTTCTGCGCAGATTTTTTAAAGCGCAAACTTAGACTGGTCGTACTCTACCGTTAATTGTTTTAAGAAAGTCATCCGACAGCATTCTAATCAACACTCTACAAGATTGTATTTGATGGTGAAATCACGCTACTATTTCCTACGGCTTAGTATTTCTCAATGTTTATGTAGATAATTCTTCAGAATTAGTGTTTGTGTCGGCAAGTGACTGAAAAATATATTTTTCAGGTCGCATCATCAACGGTTGGGCCGCTAAGGAGAACCAATTTAATTACGAAGCGGTGGTGTTCATAACGCGACCGACGGGAAATTATATGTGCGCGGGTTCTCTGATACATCCTCAGTGGGTGCTGACGGCTGCTCATTGCCTTAAAAAGTAAGTGTTTAAACAATGTCACTTTCGTTAAAGATCAGGGAAGTCATTGTCTCAACCCTAAATTGAGACACGCCAATTTGAATTGGTATATCACCGTTATTGTTACGTAATCAATAGGTACTGAATTCTTAGTTAGCTTCGTATGACATAAATTACGCTAGTAACTAGAGACTTCAATTAATTTAATTAATTTAAATTTAACCAACTATTAGAGTATCGAGTAGTAAAATGCACCAAAATAGTTATTAATAATTCAAATTCATGCGCATATAATAAATTGTCTCACCTAAAATTAATTGTCAAATCCTCTACACCACAATACACAACACATTTTCACACGCCTCTTTAACTCTCAATGATTCACACGGATCTGATTTTACTTTGAATGCGTAAAATATACAGATGTTTTGGTTACAAATATAAATATATAATTTCCTGGTTTTATAACGGTTTTTTCAACATTTTGTATTGTTCGTTGCTATTGATAAGACAAGTCAGGAGGACACGAAGACACAAAAAAAATATTCCATCTTAACCCATTAGTATAGCCGACGACTGAAAATATGCAAAAATCATACCTGACAGTAACCGCTCTAGCTCGGCCTTTTTAAAATATTTTATCATTTATAATTTCCGAGTTTACTCGAGTATTTTAAAAAAGACTTGATTATTGAGTACTTAAAAAATGGACGAGAATTGGAGACTCACTAGTAACCCTTCCAGTCATCATCAACGGTTCAAAAGTCCGAACAAGTTTCGCCGACCCCGTCTGTCCTTCGCTGTCATTTTTCAGTTCGCGATACCGATTGCAGGAGCATCCTTGGTAAGCAATCACCATCTAACCACTACTGCTTAGGTCTTTTGACATTCCTTTGGCCTTTGGGTTTTGCTTAATACACGTTTATTGAGGTCCATCGCCTCGGACGCCCCCTGAATGCACCTTGCATTTACTGGTGCGTTACACCAGAACTCCTAACAGTCGCAGAAACACGTCCAGTACTGACACCACGATAACCATGGGATTAGCAGCCGTCCGGAAGGCCGGTTTTTTAGCGCCACTCTTCTCGCTACCGCCTCCCAGATACCGTCTCCAGTAAACGTCCCTGCGTGTAATCATTTCCCTGTAAGGCTAATGTATATCTCTAATCTGTAACCGAATTATTCATTTTCATACTGTTGTATTCCGCTATAACTTTGTGGTAATTCATTATAAATATAATGAAAAACAATTCATTTTTACATTTGGTAAAACCAATCTGTTTCGGAAATACCGTTTATTTTTCAGGGTGTATAAATATCTCGTGAAAAATGATTTGAAAACTTAAATAAGTTAATTTTTTTTAAATAGCGATATCCTTTTATTAGTGAATAGTACCGTTGAATAAAATAACTATTCTCATTTTAACTAACTTGTTCTGTAGATAAACATTGAATGATTTTATTTAAAATAGTAAATTGCATACTAGATTTCGTATTATTTTCCTGTTAGAAGCATTAGGTCGCTGGCGCTTTTTCATGTACTAGTAAATGCTTCAAATACAAATTATTACAATATCACAAATTAAGTATTTTAATTTGTAAGATATACAAATAAAATCAATTAATCGAAAAAATATTTTAGTTGCCAGCGGGATTCGAACCAGGAACTTTTCCTATCTTGAGAAACCACCATGTCAACCTAATAAATTAACGACACATTTTCAAACCTTTATGTTGTAGCTCTTTCAAATTGATCCATCTATTATTCCATTTATAAACAATCCACTTTATACTAAGTTACTAGGTTGAAAAGTTCCAGGTTTGAATCCCGGTGGTAACGAAAATATTTTTTGAATAAACTGATTATATCTGTATGTCTTTAAAATGTATACATTTAATTTTTAATAAAACAGCATAGAAATGTGTTCTGAAAAACTGCAACTTCACAATAATAATGTGTTTTCCTTTAAAAAAAAATATATATATACACACGGTGCGCCGTTAGAATCCGGACAAAAACAACATTATTGCAATTTTTTTTTATTTAAGTCAATATATAAAGATACCAAAAAATGCCATTATATCTCATTTAAAGGATCCTTGCTGGGAACTTTTATTCTATATAGCCATCCTGCGCTTCTATCACCTCCTGGATTCTCGCCCCAAAGCGCGAGCACGCTATTTTCAACTGATCGCGGTTCATGGCCGTAAACTCTGCGCCGATAGCGGCCCGGAGGGAGTTGACATTAGGGTGCCTAGACTTGTTGGCTTGTCTCTCAACTCTGCCTTACACTTAATAGTCCAGAGGGTTTATGTCGGGACTCTCCTTCGACCAAAATGTCTCAACATTATCAGAGAGCCAATTTCAGATAGGTTTTCTATAATCGCCGCTCTGCTATCGTACTCCATACTTGGGTTGACAGGCTCGGCCATTTTGAGGTTATGAAAGTCTTACTGACATATTAAGCTAACTTTAGCGCCAGCTAATGTTTAATCCTGAATTCAAATATAGCGGGGACTTCAAATACAATTTTGTCTGGATTCTAACGGCGCACCCTGTAGTAAAGCACCTAAAGTCCTAGTTCAGTCGATGTAATCCAATAGTCAATACTTAAATGTAAGTGTGATATTTTTCTATGTCTTTTTTAATTATTTATTTTAATCAATTAAAAAATGTATTAGTGGATTATCGGTGAAAGTTCGCCTCGGATCACTTGATAGAGGTAAATCGAAAGAATCCCGTGTCTCTAAGACTTTCTTCATACATCCCGAGTACAACAAGAAGACCAACCATGGCGATGTAGGTTTGATTTACCTCGGAAAGCATGTCGAGATATCAGGTGAATATGAATAGTTATTTTTAACCCTTCCTAAACCATACATTTTTTCGGAAAGTATTTGCAACATTTATTTCATATTTTAGTTAATTCTAAGGAAAACATTTACGTTTAGAAATGACTAGTGAAAAATCAATTATGTATGGCGAATCCTATAAAAATAAATATTTTTTAATCCAAATTAATAAGTTGTCAAAAATACAATTTGTGGTAAGATAGAAAAAAATCACCCATTAATTACACAGTGAAAAGAATGAAGAGAGATTAGAAGGAAGATCGTGAACTTGTTATAATGTTATATTAATCTTTTTTTCATATATTATTTCTAAATACTTAAAATAAATTGATATGGTTAAGCTAATAAATGCATTATTTCACATTTAAAAGGCTAACAAAACTCAAATTCCTTACAGTAACACAATTTGACAGCATTGTTGCAACTGTGCGTGTATTTTGTATCACGGTATGGTAAAGGTTAACATGTAACTCCCGATAAAATTTCGCTTTTCGACTTGATCATATCGACTACGCAATTGAAGACTTCGCTTAACTGTATTATTATTTTATTACATTATTAATATCGCTAACAGAAAGAAAAGGAAATAGATCAAAATAAAATTAAATTCTCACATCAATTATGATAACTGAAGTATAATATTTGATGAAATTATTTATTACATTTAGTAAAAATTATTATACGTATAGAAAAAGAAAAGAATTATAGATTCAATAAAGTACTGAAAAAATATGTGGACAATATTTTTAATACATATTTTTTATTGTATATTTTTAATGTAATTTTCAAAAAAAAATTGTAGTCATCATAAAATAATAAATCGATATTATTTAAATAGGTGTACTTTATTTTTTATTTTACTACTAAAAAATCATATATTTGGGTGTTGTTAACTGGCTGATTGATTAATATTTATTGAGATTATCTCTATATCATTATTTATGAAAGATAATAAGATTTGGATTCCTCTATTCCTCCAAGATATAAAGGACCATGTTAATAGTTTATAGTCTCCTGTGCATCATAAAAATTAATAAACATTGTGACATTACGAATTTGAATGTCATGTTCAAAATCACCCCGTCTCGTGTATTAGCATGTGCCACATCAATGACGTTTTGGATCCGCGTAAACTACATTCGGGTACATTTATGGAAAAAGCGGGAACCGTTCGGCGTTCGGGAACGTTTGTGAAGGGCAGTGGCCATTTTAGATTGATCTCTGAACGCAAGAAGCAACCGGTACGGCAAATTGTAATTTTTTTGTCGCTTCCTAATTGGAATTTTAATCCAGATCATGAAGAAATTCGGTGACAGTATGACGCTCACTGCAGACCTGAAGATAGGACACAGATTGAGTCTCCAATGTCGATCAAACATTGGAGATGATGTTCTGATCGATGGTTGAGAAGACTGCGGATACATCAGGCGTGAAAACCATATCACTTGAGGATCTTTGCAGATTGACATGGATTTCTCGCAGAAGCGCATTACCACCATCGCTGTGTTACTCGTTATTTATTGTTATTTGTTGATGATTTTCATAGGATTGTGCGTCCGTTTTAAAAGGTTGACAAGGGTCACCTTACCTATATTTTGATTGTGGACAACTAAGTTGATGTAAATTTAATTATAAAACATCTGCAATCATTATTTTTATTATTTAGGAGAAATAAGGTAGATGGCTCTTTCAAATAATGGAACGATTAAATGTATTAATATTAAAAAAGGTAACATATGGGTTCGAAAATTGTCGCTATAGCATAGTTGAATAATGCACTTTCCCCGGTTAGGAAAAAGATCCAGGTTCGAAACCCGGTGGCGCAACGACAATATTTTTGATAAAATTGATTTTATATGTATATCTTTCTAATTAATATATTTAATTCATATTTATTATTTTTATTGTTAATTTATTTATAAAGGTTAAATTTCATTGCTTGTCGATATCCAGATATCATGCTGGGCCAAGCATTGTATTTTTATTTAATTTGTAAATTAGATTCCATGATGATGAAAACATATTTTCATTTATCTCTCCCAGGCGTCAATAATAAATTTTTCCAGTTTAAGACGAAGGCAGAATGTGACAGATCAAGTTTGGTACGCGTTTCTAAGGTGAAGAACTCACTATTCTTATGTTCTCCACTGACTATCCGGTGAAGAGGATAGAACGCCATTCTTTACCCCTATAACATATATATGTATATTATTTTTATAGAGAAAATTCGTCCCATTCGGATTGCTCCAAGAAATTACCGATACAAGGTTGGCGAAATAGCTACTGTCAGTGGATGGGGTCTTATGGAAAGTAAGAAAACAAAAAAAAAGTGTTTTCTAATGAAAATTAAAATAACATTATGTAAAAAAATATAAACAGAATAATATTTAAATTCATCAAATATATTATTTATTTAAATTGGTTATGTATGATATATAAAATTATTTGTTTAATATTATATATGTTTACTTCATTTTTTTCCTAGAACTCAAAAACTAGGATATACATTTTTTTGATTTTTGATAAAAATTCCATGTTGTATCACCTCTTTCGGAAATAATAGTATTTATGTAACACCATTAATATTTTTTCAGATGGAAAATTACCGAAATATTTAAAATTTGCTCTACAAAAGATCGTCGATCACTCGAAGTGTGCAAAAGCATTCCGACCTGGTACAATAACTGAAGATAACTTCTGTACTGCTGAAATTGGAAACGAAGAAGGACGGCCATGCTCGGTAACTTTTGATTTATTGGAAAAATTATGTTATTATAACACATTCATATTGTGAAGTTATTCAGAACACAGGTCTGTGATATTTAAAAAAATAATTAAATGTGTTAATTAGAAAGATATACATATAAAATCAATTTTATCAAAAAATATTGCTGTTGCGCCACCGGGATTCGAACTTGGATCTCTTTCCAAACCGGGAAAGGTGCATTATCCAACTATTTTCCATTATTTTGCGATCCATTATCTCTTTCAAATAATGAAACGATAAATGTATTAATTAATTAAATGTCAAGTAGCGTCTACCCTACGGTTCTAAATCTTTATATATTTTGGACCTATCACCAGACAAAAGAACACATTGAAAAAATTCTCGTGAAAGACTCGGCTGGCGAAAACTATTATGTGGAGCCTGCTCCTTTGTTGCGATCATCTGCAATATCAAGGATTTCGATCATCTGCATGATTTATGATTATGACTACTCTCATAAAGAGTAAATTGAAGCATATTCACTTTATACTGAATTACTAGTTTAATGTATATACTTTAAGAGCTGGGTATTTAAGAAAATCATAAAGACTTAGTGACTGACCTAACTTACTTCACTTGTATTTTGGTACCAATCTGGTGTAAATGGCAGTAATATACATGTCCATTACCGACACGCGCGAAAAGTTCTAAATACAAATGAAATACAAGAATAACAAGATCTTTATTTCATTATTATTTAATGAAACGTTGGAAAAGTGACTGTGAAGCTAGATGAAGGAAGATCAGAATGGAAGATATGAGGCGGTGATAGAGTAAACGACTGGAAGCCTAGATAAAAAAAATCGAGAGGAGCATTTGGACGATACGAAGAGGCTGTAGAATGATCGGAGAACGAGCATGTGAAGGAATTAGTAGACGTAAGACGGTGATAAACGGAAAATAGTTTTAAATATGAATTAAATATATTAATAATAAAGATATACATATAAAATCAATTTTATCGAAAAATATTGTTGTTGCGCCACCGGGATTCGAACCTGGATCTCTTTCCCAAGGGAGAATAGTTATTGATATTTATAAAATTTAATGTATTCCTCTATGTTCCATATTCAATTCTACATGTTTTAATAGATCTAAACTAAATTTGCACTTTAGGACTCTAAATTGTGATCAGTTGTATTGTGAGATCCTGCGCAAAAAAACAATCGAACTATCCAAACCCTCACACATCTCATAAATTCCCTGCCTGGAATTTTAAGACCCTCCAAACCCAACATACATTAATTAATTATTTATTACCACAATAATTGGGGCTAATGCGGACATTTCTTTGTGAATTTTGCGAAGGTTCAAGACGGAGATGCCCGATTAGGATCATTTTTAGATATTGCTAATAATAGTAAATATAAATATTTATATTAAAAGCACGTGTTTTATATTATATATATTAATTTTCAGGGTGACAGCGGTGGTCCAGTGGTGGTGATTGATGCAAACGATGATAAACCAACCCTAATAGGGATGCACATCGCTAGCACCGTAGGTTGTCTACATGGAAAGTTGACTATTCATGTAAAACCACAGTTTTTTCTCGACTGGATTGAAGAAATTATGAAAAACAGCTTCGAATCTTAATATATACCTAAACAGCAATATTTTAGATATGTAATGATTTTAATTTAAGTTTCTTATTACTGTCAAGGTATGTAACCTGAATTTGCCCATAGATGGCCCTAGCTATCAATATAGTTACCGTCAAATCGCATCATTGGGTCATCATCATTCTTGTTTTGACATCTGACAAAGGTTTTAAATTCATAACAATACAAGTTTCATTCAACAGCACAGTTTTTAATAGCGTTGAACATGTCAAATTTTGTGTCTGGAAAATACGATTTGCGGACAGCATTGATTGTGATATGCTTTTAGAAGCTTACGATGAGTATGCTCTTGGTAAATCGCAGTGCTTTGAGTGATTTAAAAAATCGCTATGGACGGAAGACAATGCTCTGTGTTTGGTGGGATTAGAAGGGTGTGATTTATTATGAGCTGCTAAAACCTGGCGAAATCGTTAATACTGAACGCTACCGACAACAAATGAACGATTTAAATCAATATTTGCGTGACAAACGACCAGAATATTAAGAAAGGCAATACAAAGTGATTTTGCTTCATGATAATGCACCATCACACACAGCAAAACCGGCCAAGGAGACGGTTGAGGCGTTTAGTTGGGAAATACTTTCGCATACGGCTTACTCACCAGACTTGGCTCCGTCCGATTAGTACTTATTTGTATCGATGGGACACACACTTGCTGAGCAGCGCTTCACTTCTTACAAAAATGGCTCGATGATTGGTTTGCCTCAAAAGAGCAACAGTTTTTTGGCGTAGCATCCACAAATTGTCAGAGAGATGGGAAAAATGTATAGCTAGTGATGGGCAATACTTTATATAAAATATTTTATTTCATTTTCCTACAATAAACGTGTATTTTCTATACAAAAATTTCGGTTTCATATTTACATACCCATGAACATACTTTGATTTTTTTACATACTGGTCCAATTATCAATAAAATTCCGATACTTGTTCTCATAAAACCCGTGTTTCATACAAATAATAAAATCTGAAAAATTATTCTAAAATACTAAAAACGTGTGATCTACAAAACAATAGGTAGAAATAGTAAAAAATATCTGTTCAAAATAAAGGAACAACTTTGTGAAATTTTCTAATCATTGAAATGAAACCATTAACTCTTTCGATGTACATACGTTTAAACTTCTCCACCTTGTACCATATAGAGAATTAACTTAGAGATCGTTAATAAACAAAAAAACTTTTCAATAACATCCCTAATACTTTCATATTTAATGAGAAAAGTTCCCATCGTTCTGCCTAAATAGGTCGTTACCCAATCGTATTTAATTATGACGAATTACCTCCATATGTCAGCGCATCACTTGTGTTCTAGATACGTTAATAATCACATTGGTTTTACAGTTAGCGATATGAATCTGGAGTGATGACGCTTAAATAGAGAAACAATTACTTACTTGAGGTTTGAAGGTTTATAGTAGATTACGTGGGATTAAATAATAAGTATCAACATTCCCGGGTTCGTTTAATAAGTGATCCTTTGGCGCAGTGCTCAGCATTACGACTCGCTGATGGCACTAGCTGTGTCTGATGTGTCTTCATGTTATGTAGTATTGCCGTGGTGACATCATGGTGCTATAGTTATCACTGGTTAGTATCCAGTGTCTGTTCCACTATAGGATTATTTAATTTGATTAATATAATATCAAATAATCTCTAAATAACTTCTAGTACATTTTTTATGTAAAACTACTATTCCCTAGTGTATGTACAAATAGTATGAAAAACTGAAAACCAATATTCGGTGAAAGGACAATTAAAATTTGTACACGAAAAGGTGAAACCGCAGATTCGGTTCAGTACCTCCAACCGTATTTGAAGTCAATAGGGGTGATGTGTTGAGGGTGCAATATTTATTTCCTGTGGGTGAGAAACAGAACCGAATTCGGTATTTAGTCAGGGCAGATATATTTTGCAAAAGCATCGAAAAGTGTCGTGTAATAAATATGGTTTATTATATTCCTTCAGGAATTTGAAACATGTCGTGTTTTTGCATGAATTAATTGCATTATGCATTGGTGGGATAAGATTCTGTGGACTGTATCGATTACAATAATATATTAGTTGACGCAACACGAATTGGATTTAGGAAGGAAAATAATGGCAAACGGATCTGGCCTACCTTGCTGGGAAGTAGTCCTGGGCTGGAAGTCGTTTAACTTGCACCTTTTTAATGAAGAACCGAGATATCACTGCACTTTTGGAGCTGTATAGAACACTGTATCTTCGTGGTCCTATTGTTACGTACGGCACTGCTTTTCGAACGGTAAAAAAGAACACAGATATTGACAGTTCGGTGTCGGAAGGTAATCTGTCCCCACGTCGGCGAAATCCCTAAGTAATTAGGTGGTCAGAGCGGGACAGCTATATAGTAAGGTTTATATTGGAAGGACAAAATGCAAACAGAGTAGGTACTCAATTTTCTGCAACATGCATTTTACATGGCATGCAATGTTAACCAAGTAAGGGGTGAAGGAACCATTTCTGAACAATGCAGCATTGGTTCGAAAAGATTGGAAATGATCATCATTATTGTCGGTCCCTCATGACTGAGGATCGTGATCTCGGTCCAAGAATGGTGGAGAATCATCCTCTTCCTATTCCTTCCTCGATGTGGCCCACCACAACAAGCTTCTTGAAGCTATCTTCCCTTCTCGCAAGATGCTCAAAAAGTTAAGGATTCGTCTCGGGCAAATGGTTGAGAGTCTGTTCTTGATGTTCAGTTCCTGCAGAATGCAGACATTCGTGCGTCTTGCCATCCGTGGTATGGGCAACATAAGTCTTCAGTATCACGTCTACTCTCCCATGCCTTCAGGGTCCACGATTACACACCATATAAAAATACAGAATATACCAAAGACGGACGTTGTCTTAGAAACACTGTGATCTTTCCATATTATGTCAAATCAAGACATATAACTTTTCGCCATACCTACGATTATTTAATTTCAGGTTCGCAGCTACCATTGTCAGTAATTATGGACCCGAGATAATTAATAAAGTTCTTGACAATTTCAAAAGTCTAAAGGGTGTATGTTTGTGAATGCTACGTGAACAATTTAATACTTTTTTTTTTAAATTCTGGGCAGAGCAGCTTCCTCAGTCGGCTCTGGTCGGTTCTATTAATACGTGATCAAATTTAAATTGGAAATAATTAAAATGACGTCACCAAATTGCCATTCAACCGGCGGAAAGTGCAAACGCCGAGCGGTGAGAGTTTGATATTTGAAAAGTACATGCTTCCAGCTTTTGGGGTAATTTATTCGCGTTTTCGAGTACCCACGCCACGCTAAATGAGGAAATTCATATTTGGAAATTAATGTACACGGATATGAAAATATTTGGGGGTAGCAAAACTTGATTGGTTATTTCGATTTAAGTACCTACATTTTTATATCATCTCCCATTACATTATGATGAAAATTTTTGGATTGTAAGATTTAAGATTTCTATTTTTTTTTATGTAACTATGTAAAAGTTTTGGATTACCGTTGAACAATTTTGGAGCGGTCTAGTGGTTGGAATTACTTCGCAAATAACGCTAATAAAAGATTTTGAATTTTGTTAAAAAATTTCATTTTTTATTTCCCGAACCATAATAGATACAATTTAAATTTAAAGGGGCCAATGGACACGGTACATTCTTAGACTCAATAAACACTTCAGAAATCAAACAGAGAGGAAGGTAGAGAGGAAGAAGTTTCAGACAAAAATACATGCACCAAAAAATAAGTAAAATAAGCGCGAATTTAGAAATCTACAGACAACTTCTGGTTGGGGTTCACGACGAGAGGGATGTATAAAAACACAGTTAATGAAAGAAAAGTATTTATGTTGACTAGGTAATTAAGACACAAGAATGTGGCAAATTAAAATAAAATTTGTGCGCGTATAGTTGGTCGAAAAAATGTTACACTACAGTTCAGACAAAACATTATATATTTATACACCCAATAATATTTATTCACCACATAAATATATTTCTTTAACAACTAATTTGGATGGAAATATTTTTATACTATAAATTGCACAAGTTTTTCTCATTCCACCAGTCATCATCACTGGCTTGCATACCACTGTTTGAAAACCGATGACATATAGAATTTTCACTGACTAATTAGAGTCTGAAAGCGACAAATTATTGTCACGACGTAAAGTAGCAAGACTAACTGATTACCTGCAGCCTCGCCACATTACTCATCTCAACTCATGCCTGGGAAGAAGCTGGGTCCATAGAAATAAAATGTTATTGTCCAAAATATACATATTAACTATTAAATCCACATTAATACTCCTAGATATAAATTATTGTCTTCTTAATTATTTGGTAAGTTAAAAATCGGGACATATCTATAATTAATTATAACTAAATCTAAATTCTGGGTAAATACATAGACATTTAGTAAAAATGAATTTGATGGCTATTTGAAATGGCATTGGATTGATATTTTAAAAAATGCGATATAGAAATGATTTTATCAGTTTTTTTAAAAAATATTATTAGACATATTATATATTTCTCTAGTTATTAATTATAAGTGATAATAATTAATTGTTAGAGCTATCACTTTGTGTATGAATGTGTTGTGTGTGTGTGTGTGTGTGTGTGTGTGTGTGTGTGTTTTAACCAAGAAGTGTGAGGATGTAGTCGCATCAGTTGGGAACTTTCTCTCATCACCGCTACTTCGCATTATTAAGACTATCTCTGAAGTGTATATATTATATTACCTGTACTAAATAAGCGTATAATTGTTACTTGAAAATACTGATTTTCTCTTACAAGGAATCCGTACCCGAGATAACAAGACAATAATCAGAGAATAGAATACCAAGGGAATTTGTACTGAATTACTGAAATGAACACGTTTCATGAAGACACTAAATATTCTGTGTACAGTTTTCTGGGCGTGTATGTCTGACCTTTTTGGCCGACGTTTCGGATACAGGGCAGATTAACCCAGACAATTGTACACATAAGAATCTGAACGTGCGTGAAAATCTAAGATCACTTTTAAAAACAAAATTGTAAACGCGTAATAGATAAAAATCAATGGCGGCAGCGAAGTAAAACAAGTTTTAGTCTGATGTGATTATGCCAACGGAAAGAAGAATTTCGAAGTTCATGTCCATTTCAATGGACAATAGTTATTCACAGAAATAAAATATATTTTCCTAAATAATTGCAAAGTTACTTTGTGGCAACATATATTAATATTAAGAGAATACTTTGATTATATAACTTTTTTTTAATAAATAACATATTTTAAGACCAATGGCAGGCACCCTTTTCAGGATACAGTGTATACAAAAATTAAAAATACGAGCATAGACAAAACAAAACTAATAAATATTTTAAAATGTGTTAATATACGCCCGTCATTGGGCGAGTTCTAAGCATTAGTATTAAAATAAAAATAGCAACAACCATTCTGAATTTTCTCATAAAATTTTGAAAAAAACCATTCATTTGATAATTATAAGGGTTTATAAATTCTATATACAAATACCAGGAGTTTACAGTTAGATATATTAGAAATTTTAGATATTAGAATAAGTGTTAAAAGAAAAATAAACATTATTAATAACTGAATCCTTTTTACTTGTAGGTAATAAATGTTTAGAACAAGTAGATGAGTTTATGTATTCGAAAAGTATGTTTGATAGAAACGGAAAGGCTGAGATTGATATCGAAAGGAGGGTGACTGCAGGAAATAAAGTGAACGGCGCTTTGAATGGAATTATATCTAACGGGAATTTGTCAACTGAGGCAAGACTAGTGGTGCACAATGGAATCCTGGTACCGACACTGATGTATGTAAGTGAGGCCTGGAGCTGGCAGAAAAGGAACGAAAGTAGACTGAATGCAGTGGAAATGAGATCACTTAGGCGTATATGTGGCAAATCTATTTATGACAGAGTAAAGAATGAAGAAATAAGGAAATAATGTATAGCTGATGTTAGTATAGTGAGTAAGATTAAGAAAGGATCACTTGGGTGGTTTAGTCATATAGAACGGATGAATGAGGAGAGAATGGTAAGAAATATATATGACGCAAGTGTTGATGGCATCAGAAATAGAGAACGTCCGCGAAAGACTTGGCACGACCAGGTAAACCAGTTAATGGAGGATGGTTCTGTTAGAAGTCTCAACAATCGGCGAGCTTGTATAAGAAAATGTATGAATGTGGATGAGGCGAGAATTGTGTGCCAGGACAGAAGTGTGTGGCGCTCAATCCTCTCTGCCTACCTCCGCAGGGAAACGGCGTGATGGTGAGTAAGTAAGTAAGAATCGTTTTTGCAAATAGTCACCTTTTAAATTTGTTTTCACACTTGTTCCTAATTAGTCACACACCATTTATATTTTTTATTTAATTTTTATTCATGATACCATTTTTATTTTATATAATTTCAGTATATGCACATTGTATCCTGACCATTTGGTTTTGAAATATGTTGATTTATTAATGAACAGTGATATAGACGGAGTGTTATTATTCAAATATTATATCATACAAATTATTATTCAAATATTATATCATACAAATTATTATTCAAATATTATATCATACAAATTATTATTCACATATGCATTCATGCAAATTATTATTCAAATATTATATCATACAAATTATTATTCAAATATTATATCATATTAATTATTATTCAAATATTGTATCGTACAAATTATTATTCAAATATTATATCATACAAATTATTATTCAAATATTAAATCATACAAATTATTATTCAAATAATATACTTTGACGTCAAATATTTTCATGCTCACGTTTTGGAAATGAAACGTATTTGTCGGCACCCATATGAAACTATTTAATGAGTAAAACTAATTAATGTATGTAGTTGAAAATGCATCATGGAAGCCATTATTTATCGAGAGTTATTCACACCTGCCGTTGTAATTGTTTTCACCCTTATATAAGTTTATAATTACAATTACAGTTATATGTTTTTTTTTATAACCCCATAATATATAACCAGATCTTACATAATTACTTACTTACCATCACGCCGTTTCCCCGCGGGGGTAGGTAGAGAGGATAGAGCGCCATACTATTCTGTCCTGACACACAATTCTCACTTCATCCACATTCATACACCTTCTCATACAAACTCGACGATTATTAAGGCTTCTAACAGGACCATTCTCTACTATCTGATTTACCTGGTCATGACAAGTCTTCCGCGGATGTCGTCTAGTTCTGGTGCCATCAACACTTGCGTTATATATCTTCCTTACCATTCTTTCCTCATTCACCCGATCCATATGACAAAACTACTTAAGTCAGTATACTAATATCATCTATACATTATTTCCTTATTTCTTCATTCTTCTGTCATAAATGGATCTGCCACACATACGCCTCGGTGATCTCATTTCCACTGCATTCAGTATATTTTCATTCCTCTTCTGCCAGCTCCTGGCCTCATTTCCATACATCATTGTCGGTACCAGTACTCCATTGTGAACTGCTAATCTTGCATCAGTTGACAAGTTCCCATTAGCTATAATTTCATCCAAAGCGCCGTTCACTTTATTCCCTGCAGTCACCCTCCTTTCGATATCTTTCTCAGTCTTTCCGATTCTATCAAACACACTTCCCAAATATACAAACTCATCTACTTGTTCCAAGCATTCATTACCCACAAGTATTTAGCACGGTGTCTTGCTTTCCTCTTTCTCGAATACCATCACTTTCTACTTGTTGACATTCATAATAAGGCCGCTTTCCTTGCATACCAGATCAGTATTATTTAATAGTGTCAGTAAATATATACTGTACCTATGTATATAATTATAAAACAAAAGTAATTATAAGATTATTTTGAGCATGGCTGAGAATGGGGATCATTAAAAATCTCCTGATTTAATATTTTTTTTAAATATCCAAATTTGTACTTTGTAGGCGAGTATTGTAGCCACTAGACCACCAATATGTCAAGTAATATTAAATTCTTAATTAAGATTTCTTAGTGTCCTGAATCTCTCGTTCTAGTAAACCAATTTTGAATAACAAACTGAGCAAGAATAATTAAAAAAATCTCTTCCGGCATTGGCAAAGATCAGGTAGATTTGGTTTGTGTATTTTTTTTTCTAAGTAAAAAAAAAGTAAATGGTGAATATTATGTTCCAGGCCGATTTTTTTTGACCGCCAATTAGAGTTTCCATAAATATTTGTCAATTTATATTTTGTAATCGTGAATAATAGTTAATTACAATTTATTATAGAGCTTTTATTGCCTCAAAAACGTGTTAAAGTTATTAAAACAACCACAATCCCAACATTTGGAAAAAATCATCATGAGCGACAAAGCTCATTTCGACTTGGCGGATTTTGTTAACAAACAAAACAGCCGTTATTGGGGCACTGAAAATTCTCAATTGATACACCAACGATCTTTACACCTACGCAGAGTTACTGTATTGGTGCATCATGTAGGCTAGCGAAATCATTGGGCCCTATTTCTTCAGGATTCAATAGGCAATTCTGTAAAAACTTCTTGGTGGCCGAATTCAAAATTCGAATTAAGAAAAAACGCTTCCTTTTTTTTTAAGTTTTCGTTTTTTTATGAAAGTGGTGTTAAACATTAAACGTTGCTTAATAACACTCTCATATTAATAAAAATCCCTTCTGGCATCGACCGTATGAATCAGTATTTATTTTTAGACCGCATAAAGCACGAAGAAAACAATTTTATTCTCCGAGACCAAAATTAAAGTTAAATTAGAGTTATGGCGGATCAGTTTAGTAATTGAACTAATATACATTTATTATTAAAGAGAACACATTCTTATTGTGATGTTGTAATTATTCAAAACATAGATCTTTGCTATTTTAAATACAAATTAAATGTATTAATTAGAAAGATATACATATAAAATCAATTTTATCGAAAAATATTGTAGATGACTTTCAAATAATGGAACTATAGATGTAGTAGTTTGAAAAGTGTAACATATGAGTTCGAAAATTTGTCGTAAATCCACGGTGTTGGTATAGCATAAACGGATAATGCACGTTTCTCGGATTGGAAGCGATCCAGGTTCAAATCCCGGTAGCAACAAGAATATTTTTCGATAAATTTGATTTTATATGTATACATTTAATTTGTATTTAATATACATTTATATAAATATTCGTATACATTTGCGCTTACTTTAAAATCGCAAAGACAGCTTGACGTAATACACATTTAACATCACTACGCGTCTCGGATGAAGTCCAGAACGAACACATGCGTGAACGAATCAGCGAGTGTGTTTATTTGTAAAATTGTTGATTGTCTGCCAGGTCATCAGTGAAACTCATTGTCTCGCGGCGATGAAGCCCCGGCAAGCAAGAAAAATATTTTTTAAATGTTAAATATATTTTGAGATAATGATATGGTGATATTATACAATAGATACTTTAGCGAATCGTGTGAGAAGGATTTGTATAGTGCGAATCTAGGGTCCTATATCTCCTCACTTCTCCCGTACGTATATGAGGTGTTAAGAATTAACAGCGATTTGGTGTTTGCGTTTATTGCAATGAAACAGTACTTACTATAGTCGGCGTTTATTTACAGTTTTAATTTTATACTTGTTTGTTATATTATAAAAAGTACAAGATGAATGGCAGTACTCTGGAGGTAGTGCCGAGGTGCGAGTAGATGAAGTGTATCGACTTGTAATTTAGTCAGGTATCCACCCACAAAATATTGTGGACTAGGTCTGTTATACCCTGTATATGTAAAATCGGAGATGTGTAAAAGACGGACGTTGAGCTTTGGTGAAACATTGACAAAGTTTGAAAATAATGTGTTTCTTTTTAAACCAAAATAATCCGATTAAAATGAAAATTAATCTGTTTTCTTGTAACGTGTTATTTTAAATATGAATTAAATATATTAATTAGAAAGATATACATATAAAATAAATTTACTTTCTCGATCCGATTTTCTGATCTCTTTCCTAACCGGGGAAGGTGCATTATCCAACTATTCTACAGCGACAATATTTTTCAATACAACAACAATATTTATGGATAAGATTGATTTTATATATATATTTTTCTAATTAATATATTTAATTCATATTTAAAATAAACCTATGTTCTGAATAATTACAACTTCACAATAAGAATGTGTTCTCCTAATAACGTGTAATATCAAAATCGTATAAATAAAACGTATAAATAGAATTAGACCATCATGATAACTTGCAAAGTGCTTCACTAATATTTTCCACACAATCCTCTTTTAACACTCCCTATCTTGTCGACCAGCTGCCAATTGTGCTACCTGAGCACACATTCCTCTACCGTAAGTTAAATGAAAACATTTGCCAATTTTTTAAATAGATATAATACACAAGACAATATAACCAAACGTCCAACTGTCATAATTATTAAGGGGTTACTTTCAATACTAAATTATATTTTAGCATTGTATATAGGAATTTGGTATTTATTAGAAAACTTAACCATTATACTGCTATAATATTAATAAACATTTGAGATAATCAAAATAATTTATCGATTTAAAAAAAAAACGTAACGATTTAATTATTTTTCAGTTTATATACAAGAAAACTCTCTAGCGATCAAACATTTGAGGAAATTCACATTATTTTAAATTTCAACCAAACTAAAAATATTCAAAATTAAAACACTATTTCATTTCACGATTATCACCAAATTTGTATTGTATAGACGAGTTATACGTCATAGAGGGTTTACCGCGAGGATGGCTGAAGGGATGATTGTAGAAGATGGAGATCAAGAACAGTATACTATCAGAATCCAAGGAGCTTATCTAAAGCGAGTCGTCAAATTACCTAGGAGTGGAATTCTCTAGCGTCCCAATGTTTATTAAAATATGGAGAATTCGGTAGTTGGGCAGTATACAAAGAATGATCGAATAGTCAACGAAGTCATTGCTGAACACACAACCAATAGAGTGCAGGAGCTTAGAAAGGTCAAAGCTAATATGAAGCAACAATATTTTCAAATATATATCTGTCTTAGATATTTAGGTCTAGAGAAAAATGGTTCGTAATAGGTATTTTTATAAGATATTCATGGATCGCTGGTCGCCATGTGCGCTCTTGGGAACGTTGTGATGTGACATGTCAAATGCGCGGCATAGAGGGCGCTGCTTACAACCGGCCGAGGTGATGGAAGTGAGGCCGAGCGGCTCTCGCCGTAATGGCGAAGGACAAAGATGGGAAATAAAAGATAGTAAACGCGGTGGATTGGGAGATCTCGGCCCCCGATTCTCCCGCGTTATCGTCTGTCTGGACCTGTGGGCAGATTGCTGGCTGGGAGCTGTGTAACGGGGCGAGGCCTTCCAAATTGTTTCATGCAAGAAAGCGTGCATTTGACAACAAAATGATGACGTAACTTTTGTCCGGGCGCGGGTCGGCTGAAGGATGGCCGTCGCAATAAGTAATCTGATTGAGAAATTTTTTGTGTAACTGAAACCCAGTCACGAGTCTCCGCGTCGATATAAATGCAGCAAAATGGTTCGGTTGAACGATGGATTGAAACAGAAGATTCTAACTATTTGTTCGTATTATTGTGTGCATTTATTGTGATTACTGTAAATATAGTGTGGATCATGTGTAAACTAGTGTGTTCATATTTCTACTATTCACATTCCCCATACCTTACCCACAGACTGTGTCTAGCCGGTGGCTATTTAAGTGCCATGTGGTAATGATATATTTGGATTGTGAATTATCGTCCTGATGTGTGGGGCTAATAGCGTGATTGTTTGCTTGCTATTGTGCTTGTGTCATGATTCGCGCCATCAACAAAGTATGGGTTCAAGAGTACTTCGTGTGGAACAACGGAGTACGTGTTCTGGAGCTAGAAGTGGAAGAAGAAATTCAGATACCTAGAGAAGTATTTCAGGTAGGTCGTGTATCTTTCTGGTATCTGATTGATCCTTGAGTTTCCATGTTTCCGATTTATTTTCATTTCCCAAATTTCCTCCACCCGTCGGCCGGAGATTACGCGCACAGAGGTCAATGGAGGAAAATTGTAGGGTTGTAGGGTTTATAGTGACGATGGAGATGTTAATTAATGTAAAATAAAATACCATACACTAAATGTACAAAAGTATCAAATAGATTATTAAATATTTGATATATTTAATCGAATGTCAACCCATACATTTTAATTATGTCCGTAATATTATTATTATATGAGCTCGACAAACAAAATATTTCAAATAGCTTGTTTTTTAATATTTATTTAATGCTAATAAATGTATTAAGAGTACTATTGTCGTCTTAAAATGCTTTGAAATATACATAAAAAACCTCAAAATACAAATTTAAAAAAGTGATGGAATACCCTTAAGTTTCCTGGAGCATCAACTCATAATTAATTTAGTTTAATTACACCAGTAAAAGATTAACAATAATTTTCAGCGACAAGGGCATGTACATTTTAAGTAATAAATAAACTATTAAAATAAACGTTATCTGGGAAATTAATGAGTTTCGTTAGTAAGGAAATAATAAATAACCGATAATTTTTTACTCGTAATACGGAAGTTACTGCAAAAAATATAAGATTTATAAACAGTTAAAACAGTTACAGGGATTTTGAAGAATAAATTAAATAGAAGAATTTAAAATTATATTAATCAACATGTTTGAACAAGTGAAATATTTAAAATATACACAGTGTGTATTAATTTATTATTAAGAAGAACACATTCTTATTGTGAAATTGTAATTATTCAGAACTGTCTGTGATGTTTTAAATACTAATTTATTGTATTAATTATAAATATATACATATAAAATCAATTTTGTCGAAAAATATTGTTTTTGCGCTACCGTGATTCGAACCTGGATCTCCATTTCCAATCCGGGAAAGTACACTACCAATTGTGTTATAGCGCCAGTATTTTTCATTATAAATTTTCGAATCCCGGTAGCGCAAAAAAAATATCTTTCGTCAAAATTGATTTTATATGTATATATTTATAATTAATACATTAAATTAGTATTAATTAATTATTTATTTCCATCCAAATTAATCTATAATCAATTTTAAATATAAAAAGACAGCAAAATCTATAAAATATCGATACAAGGGCCTAAAAGTATAAGCAAATAATGTATCTAATACGAATACTTTAGAATTTTTTTGTCATTTTGACTTTACAATACTTAGTTACTTAGAATATTTAGATAAAATATACTTTAATAATAAAATAGTCACACACCAAGTTGATTTATTTGAAATTGATAATTCAGTATGTTTCAAATTTACGTACCAAAACAAAAGCGTTAGATAATAATATTATTTTAAATACCAATTAAATGTTTTAATTATAAAGATATATATATAATCAATTTTTTTGAAAAATATCGTTTTTGCGCTATCAGGATTTGAACCTGGATCTCTTTTTTCAATCCGGGGAAGGTGCATTACCAAATATGCTACAGCGCCAGTATCTTTGACGACAATTTTTCGAACCTATATGTTACACTTTTTTCACATGTTTACATTATTTGTTCGAATCCCGGTAGCGCAAAATACTATTTTTCTATAAAATTGATTTTGTATGTATATCTTGATAATTAATACATTTAAAACATCACAGACCTATGTTCTGAATAATTACAACTTCACAATAAGAATGTGTTCTCCTCAATAATAATAGTATTAATAAAATCTTGTTGTTTGTCAATTTTCCATTTTTCCTTATTATATTATTGTTGTTATATATCTTATATAAAATATATTGTATTTGTTTTTTCTGTCATTTTTATAAATGTTATATTCATGAGCAAATTAGCATTTTCTAATCACGCGACTGATCGAAAATCGATTTTCAAAATCCCGGGATTTCAATGTTGGCTCGGGATTGGATTGACATGTTAATTGGAATCTTTGCCAAAAAACATGAAGGTTCTAAATCGATCAACCAAGTAACTACTATATAAATATAAAAATTACAAATAGAGAGGCGCACATTGATACTTGTAAAAATTATATATTTATAAATATCTACTTATGTACATTTAAAATAAATTAGTTTCATAGTGAGACCGAACCTCTGAACTCATTCATGGTTATTTGGTGAGCGTTATATGGCTAGTCACCAACTCAACTCGAAACATATTTTTGTTAGAATTTAATCCCTCAAGTTGTAATTTTTACGACTGGCCAAGTTCATAGGTAAACACCGAATCGCAGATATGTATGTGGACGCGCGGGACCGCTCGACTCACAGCGCCACTTGGGCTCGGGGAGACGTGTGAGGCGGCGCGTTGCGCGGCCGCGGTCGCAAATCCTTTCGAACACGATCGAAGGAATGTTATGGTAAGATTTAGATCTTGTTGATACTAGTACATCATCTGTAGAATGTTGTACTCTCTTTCTGTGCAGGTGTAACAGGGCACCCGGTTCTAATCTGAAGTTGGCATCGCGGATAGCTGGGATGCGCGACGGAAGGCAGTCTCCATTTGGGATGGAGGAATCTCCGGCACATTCAGCGTGACGGCCACGATCCCATACGATGGAGGATCAGGTGTGTGCAGTAGTGACGGCGCACGGATTTCGAGGTTACGTGACCATCATTTTAACTCGGTTGCTGCTTCAGGACTTCCTCGTCAAGTTGTATTTGTGAACAGATGCCGGGATGGGGAGATCGATTACTTGATATTTAATTTGTATTAAACAATTTTGTAGTAAATAACCGCTTTCATTAATTATCTTTGATTCTTAGTTCGAATTATACAACGCTGAAATAAATTTACCACAGATGAAAGAAAGGTCGTCAGCTGAAGATAAGTGTGCAGGACTTGAATCCACATTTTCATGTCATCCACTGTCTAGTCGGTAACGTTGCCCTGGCGTTCTATTCACAGGAGCCAGAAAGCGTCGTAACAGATGAGTAAGTAATTTATAATACGAAAAAGTAAATGTAATTAAGATAACTACACATTATGTTTCACAACGACATGACTGAAAAAATTGCAAAAATATTTATATAGATTTCTTTTCGGAATTAATCAGATTAAAAATCCATCCACCGAATGTAAAATACCTTGTACCAGGTATTCACAGGAACCTTAATAAATATTTAATTCTATTAGATTAATTAATTTGAACTGCAGCACATATTTCGTCGCATAATATTATTATAGAAATAATAAATTAATATTTTCTGACAGGTTGTTTGAAATGTGTAAAAATCGGTAATTTTAATATCTTGCTTCTCTACAAACAATTTTCTATCTATCAACAATATTTACGCAAATAATAACGAATTTTAATAGTTCTAGAATAATCTAGAACATAACACTATGCGAAATCAGAGAGAGAAGTAAGATGGACGTATTCGAGAGCTGGAGAAGGATGAAAATAATAAATTTGATATTACAAATGACGTTGTTAAATGGGTCGGTCACATTCTAACATTACTAATTTTTTTAATACGACAGAAATATAATTAAAACAATTAGATACAAATATATTTTTTTAAATAAAGAAGCATTAACGGAATACTAAGCTACAAGCTTGTGCTATGAAAATAGAACTGTAACGAGGTTCGAACTCCCGACTACTAGATCACTGGGCGAGTATCGTAACCACTAGACTACATTTATGTAATAATGAACTTGTCAAATTCAGATACCTACAAGAAACTTCTGTATGGTGTCCAGGGTGGATATATACGGATGACGAGCATTGAACCGACAAAAATATAGTTCTTAAATATGAAAAAATAAAAATGAAGATGTTGCCATTGTCAACAGAATACATGTTAGTGTCGACTTAAAATAGTGTGAGATATGTATTTAATTTTAACAGGGTATTCTCAATTTTTTTTTAAATTATAAATAATAACAGTATTAATTATATACATATATATAATTAATGCATTAAATTAGTATTTAAAACATCACAGATCTATGTTCTGAATAATTACAACTTCACAATAAGAATGTGTTCTCCTTAATACCTACAGTTTTGTTTAACCCTTCCGTTGCTGTACTAGTAACACAGGTCTATCACTTAGTACAAAGGGATCATCTGCATCGTTAGATTAGATATAATGAATGCTCCGTAATTTTTTCATGTTTATTAATATTTATTTGTTTAAATATAAATTTCCCCGAATAGGAAGAGATCCAGTTTCGAATCCCGGTAGCAACAACAATATGTATATCTTTCTAATTAATACTATGGGAAGGTTGGTCGGTGTGCGAGTAAAAACCATTATTATATACATTTATTAGGAGAACACATTCTTATTGTGAAGTTGTAATTATTCAGAACAGACGGTCTGTGATGTTTTAAATATGAATTAAATATATTAATTAAAAAGATATACATATAAAATCAATTTTAAAAATAAGGTAGATGGCTCTTTCAAACAATGGAACGATTAAATGTATTAATATCAAAAAGGTAACATATATGTTCGAAAATTTGTCGCTAAGAATATCGTCGTTGTAGCACAGTTGAATAATGCACCTTCCTCGGTTTGGAAATATATCCAGGTTCGAATCCCGGTGGCGCAACCACAATAATTTTCGATAAAATTGATTTTATATGTATATATTTCTAATTAATATATTTAATTCATATTATTATATATATTTGTTTATTCTCATCGGGGAGAAGCCACTGACAGCAAGAAACGACGCAAAATACATAAATGACAGAATGAAAAACGATGCAAGATTAATTGAAGGACAGAGCTGAGAAGAGCGGGATGAGCGTCCGCGTGTTATATTCTGGCTACCTACCTTCTTATACTTCTTACTTTATACTATTACTTACATTACCATTACGACCAACTAACTTTACGACTTCCCAGAGTAGACGTAATTTATACAAGTTAAATTCATACCTACATATAATAATTTAATTGGTTTCTGTTTTTACTTTGAGTAACATGTCAGGCCAATGAACTCGGTTACTTGGAAGCCCACTTGAGATTCTAAGGGTTGGTGTTTAAGACCAGCAGGTTCAATGAACCCATAAAAACTATTGGGACTAAAATCTTCCCTTAAAACAAAAAATGTTCTTCTTAAATAAATTCATTATTTTCTCTTGCATGGTGTACAAAGGATGCACTTCTCCTTTAAAATCTACACTACGCTGGTGCGAGAAATATAATTCGCGGTCCGGTCGACTCGAGTACTGGGCGTAGACTGCCTCCTCCGGTGCACATGTGTCATGCCCGTCGAGCTCGGCTTCTCTCGAACGTTCTCGCTTTGTTCGCGCGGGATGGCGTAATACTGAGAAAAAAAGGAGCGAGGAATATACAGCCGCCACAATACATTTAATTTGAATTTATTCATATTTTAACACAAATGCTTAAAATTTAGAGTCAAATATAAAAACAACTATTTTATAGGCATTAAAATTAGTAGAAACATTTATTCTCATTTAAAGAGCTTAAAAATTATACATTCCTCACGGTAACACAAGTTGACATGGCTGTGTACGAGTATCCTGAGGGTTAACTCCTGTCTTTCCTTTACATGTTGTTTTGTTCATTGATATGCATCCAAGAATAACTTACTATACGATCCACCTCCAAATCTGGATCAAAAAGTTAATAATTTAATAGTTTTATTTTAACGTGAACAATTTTTCATTTTCTGAATATAAAATTGAACATTTTAAAAATTGATCAGTCTTTTGGTCACCCTGTTTTGGATGATGAAAACGCGGAAATAAAATATTTTTTATATAAATATTCCAGCAAATACACAATTAAGTAATTTACCAGTTCTCTATGGTTGGGTATAGAAGAATTTTGAATCAACATGTGGTTAGCTAAGATTTTGGTAGTCTTGAGTGCAGTAGCATTATGTCATGTACGTACGTTTTCATTTTATTATACTTTCTAGTAATTATTATTTGTTTACTCACAATATTCGTAATTTTATGAGACATTACTTTTTCTGGACAA
Organism: Eubasilissa splendida; assembly: GCA_031772225.1. Taxonomy (NCBI): domain Eukaryota; kingdom Metazoa; phylum Arthropoda; class Insecta; order Trichoptera; family Phryganeidae; genus Eubasilissa; species Eubasilissa splendida. The sequence continues at coordinate 6,401,965 of CM062858.1, read as the reverse complement.
TAAATGATTTCAATGTAAAAAATATATTTATTTCTACAAAAAAAAGCACACATAAATTGTAGAGAAAAATAAAGAGATATTTAATTATAAAGTAGATCAATAAATAAACAAAGAACTTTGTTTAAACCACTATTTATTGATTATTCGACATTTTTCGATACATATGGTATACTTTTCAGTAAACAATGTATACTGAAATTAAAAATACAAGCAAATATAAAAACAAAATCATAAAAGTAGTGTGTAAATAAGTTGAATTTAATATGAAACCAAATTTAAAATTTGACTATTTGCAAAGAGAATTTGGCTATTTAAAATATTAAGCTTGCTATTAACACTTTTTCTTTTTTCTAAAATTTTAAATGTATAATTTCTATTAATTTCTAAACTCTTGTTAATATCAAAATAATGGTTTGATTCCAAAAGATGATTGGAAAATTTTGAATAATTATTGTTATTCTAGGATCTCAAATGCTCCTTAATTCTAATATCAAAATTTCTGCAAGTGTTACTTATATAAAAATAATTTAAATCATTTCAAATTAATGTGAAGACTACCCATTTTTTTTTAAATATCGTCCTTATCCTTGTTATTTAAGATATAATTCATAATTTGTTATTAGTGTAAAAAGCTGGTTGTATTGGGATACTTTTTATAATTGAATTTGAAGTAAGATTATTTAAAAACACAATTTTTCTCCAATGCTTCCCATTATCGACAATAAGTGGGTAAACATATTGATCTGATAAACTTTTTCTTGTAATTTTTGTTTAACAAATTGTCATTATGAAAGTATTTTGTCTAATTATAAATTTTAAAATAAGGCCACAAGTAATTTTGAAAATATTAAAGAAATAAATTAGATTATTTGAATAAAAAATAAGTGCATATTTATTAAATACCCTTCAGCTATTTAAGCATCTCTTTTTTATAAATTTATAATAGTTTCATAGTATAATTTTTATTAGTTGGTAGTGCAGTTAAGGACTCTGTTATATTCCTATCTAGATCTTTTAAGTTTTTTCATTTAGTTTTTCTTCTTGTCTGACGGTAAATTTTTATTTTGTCCTCAGTAAACATACGTTATTGTAGCCATGATATAAGTAGAACTAGTTATCCCTCAACCTATTATTCCGTATTGTAATATTGATTCTAACAGTGGACGGTATGTCATTTTAAAAAATGTCATAATTTAGTATTGTCTAAGAACACAGAAGTAGATTACAAATTTAAGTAATTTACTAGACTGCTCGCACAGCTATCGCCTGGTAGCAGACGTATTCTGTTGTATTGCGTCTCTGCAGGATACGTCAAATTGTTGCGGAATAAAAAAAATTAAAAAATCTTCAATACACTCAATAAAACTATAAAAAGTGTTTTGTTAGAAAAATAAGAAGAAAGAGAAGAAACGTTTCATGTTTTTAAATGCATAATATATTCACATATTGGTAGAATTTTTCAAAATTAAAATCGCACTCAAACTAACTAGTATAATTAAGTGTTGATGCCACCAGAAATAGAGGACGTCCGTCTAAGACTTGGCACGACCAGGTAAACCAGTTAATGGAAGATGCTTTTGTTCTGCAGACTTGGGAATAAATTCTGGGCGATCGCTTCCCGTTAATAAAATGATAAAAAAAAATATCGCTCTCAATGCGGCGGAAGAAAATACGAAAAACTTAATTCACCTTTCTTCGATTTGCGAAGAAATTAAAAGAAGAAGAAATTTAAAAAGTACACAAGGCGATACCGTCGGCCGCGGGCCGTCATGGAAATAATTTAAAACAATTATCGCTTCTAAACTCGCAGAGCCGCGAGCGAAAGTGTGAAAGTTAGGCTAAATAAAACTAAAAAACAGCAATAAATTGGCTAAAACGGATAATTAACCGCCGGATAATCGGGCAGTTGAGTATCCGGCCGTTAATTATCCCGCGGTTAATTATCCGGCCTAATTTATCCAGCGGTTAATTATCCGGCCATTAATTATCCGGCGGTTAATTATCCGGCCGTTAATTATCCGGCGGTTAATTATCCGGCCGTTAATTATCCGGCCAGTAATTATCCGGCGGTTAATTATCCGGCAGTTAATTATCCGGCCGTTATTTATCCGGCGGTTAATTATCCGGCCGTTATTTATCCGGCGGTTAATTATCCGGCCGTTTATTATCCGGCGGATACTTAACCGCCGGATAATTAACAGCCGGATAATTATCCGAGATATATCGGCAATCACATAATTATTTTCGTTCAAGGGTTATTATAATGATTATTATTATATTTATCGTTATTTTTGTCACTTGGTTACAAATAATAAGATTTAGTGGGTAATACAATATTTATATATTAACATTGCGCGCGGCAGACGTTACATGGTACTAACGGTATATTATTGAAAATATCCTATAATTTTAATGTTGTACTAGACTGTCCGCAGCTGTATCACCCGATAGCAGACGTATTCTGCAGACGCAGAATAAATAAAAAAAAACTTCAATACACTTAATAAAACTATAAAAAGTGTTTTGATAGGAAAATAAGAAGAATAAATTTTTCATGTTTTTAAATGCATAACATATTCACCTTTTGGTAGAATTTTTCAAAATTAAAATCGCATTTAAACTAACCAATATAATCAAAAACCCAGTGTGGTGGCAACAGAAGAAGTGATAGAAATATGAAATCCTTTTTAAGCGGAATTTATCAAAATTAAAATTGCACTCAAACTAATCAATATAATCAAGTGTAAAACTAACCAATATAATCAAGCTTTACTCTGCGAGTTTACGACCAAAATATAATTTTATTGCATCTGTGCATACATCACAATGGACTATAATTTATTTTCGTATTTGTAAACTCTTAATGTTTAAAATTCACCATTAAATTGTAAAAAACACGTTTTTTTTTGCAAAAAATGTATGACCCTTCCTCGATACGCATAAAATGCCTAAATACTAAAACAATTTACCCCAATTTATGTAAATCTCGCGACCGCGCAAGCGTTAATGCGTTATAAGCGTATTTGACAAACCTTACGATTTATGAAAAATGTCGATTTTCAGATAAAAAATTAACATTTTTAGATTTGAAATTTTTTTTTTATTAAATTTAAAATTTTAATTAACCGCCGGATAATTAATAGCCGGATAATTAACCGCCGGATAAATTAGGCCGGATAATTACTTGCCGGATAATTAACGGCCGGATAATTAACCGCCGGATAAATTAGGCTGGATAAATTAGGCCGGATAGGATAAATTAGGCCGGATAATTACTTGCCGGATAATTAACCGCTGGATAAATTAGGCCGGATAATTACTTGCCGGATAATTAACGGCCGGATAATTAACCGCCGGATAAATAATGGCCGAATAATTAACCGCCGGATAATAAATGGCCGGATAATTAACCGCCGGATAAATAATGGCCGAATAATTAACCGCCGGATAATAAATGGCCGGATAATTAACCGCCGGATAATTAATAGCCGGATAATTAACCGCCGGATAAATTAGGCCGGATAATTAACCGCCGGATAAATAATGGCCGGATAATTAACCGCCGGATAAATTAGGCCGAATAAGTAACCGCCGGATAAATTAACCGTCGAATAAATTAAGCCGGATAATTAACAGCCGGATAATTAACCGCCGGATAAATTAGGCCGGATAATTAACCGCCGGATAAATTAGGCCGGATAATTACACGCCGGATAAATAACCGCCGGATACTCAACCGCCAGATAATTAACCGCCGGATAAATAACGGCCGGATAATTAACTAACCAAGAGCTTTTTAACTTTTGCTTAGTTCCAATTCAAATTAAAAAAAGCGATAGATTTTTTCTGTATACTTTCCAATTGATTAATTTAATTTGTATTAAAAATACCACAGTACTATGTTCTAAAAATTGAAAATTCACAATAATAATGTGTTCTCCTTAAAAATATGTAAGTGGTACTAATAACACAAACACTTTTTGCAAAATTCCTAGTTCCTAAAACAGAAAACATTTAAAAAAAAATTTCAATTAATCAATTACTTAAATAAAATTACTCTGTAAAAATTTAAACAAGCACATCACTAAGATTTAAAAATAATTTTAAAATCCCTAAATGTAACACCAAACACTATCAGCAAAACTTTATATACTTAGGATAAAAAACTTCAATAGCCTCCCTGCACAAATTAAAGGAATGAAGTATAAAAAAAAGTTTAGAAAGATATTAAATGAACACTTTAGAAGCGCACGATTAGAAAATAAATAATATTATAGAACACTTCAGAAGTACACAAATAGACAATAAATAATTATAGACTACAAATGTATGGCTCTCTATATAAAATTATTATAGTGTAACTTCCTCTCTAAGCACAAGAGCTAGTCTCTTTTTTTGCGAGGTAATTCGAATAAAAAACATGTAATTTGAATAATGTAAAATACTTAATTAATAACCCTTATTATAAAAAATTTCAAATAAAAAAAACAAAAAAATTATCCAAATTTATAACGTATATTACTCAAAGATTCATCGCAATATAAAGTTGATTGCATTTAAAAATGGAATAGCTGGTGTATCAATTTCAAATTGCTACATAATATTTTAAATATTATTTAAATGTATTAATTAATCGACACAGAATTTCTCTAGTGAGACGGGCACAGTTCAAACAGATTTTTACATTGTATTATATAGTTATAAATAAAAATAAAAAATTAATTAGAAAGATATACGCTTTTTTTTTTTTTTATTTATTTGAAATATTACAATATTTTTATAATATGAGTCATTAACTAAGTATTGTACATTAATAAATGACATGTTTATTTATTAGTATTATTACTTCTCCAAAAAGGAGACTAGCTCTTGTGCTTGGAGAGATAGTTAAACTGTAACAATTTTATATAGAGTTATACATTTTGTAGTCCATAATTATTAATTGTCTATTTGTGTGCTTCTGAAGTGTTCTATAATATTATTTATTTTCTAATTATGTGCTTCTAAAGTGTTCGTTTGATTTCTTTATAAGCTCTTTCATATCTTTTATTTCTTTAATTTGTGTATAAAACAAATAATATAAATATATAAAACTTTTCTGATAGTGTTTGGTGTTACATTTAGGGATTTTAAAATTATTTTAAAATTTTAATGATGTGCTTGTTTCAAAGTTAACAGTGTAATTTTCTTTAAGCAATTGATTAATTGAGATTTTTTTATAAATGTTTTCTATTTTGGGAACTGGGAATTTTGCAAAAAGTGTTTGTATTGAAAAAGTAAATCATTTTTTAAAATAAAATCAATATATTTAAAATATCGCTGAATAATTACAACTTCACAATAAGAATGTGTTTTCCTAATACAGAATATTTGTTTAAAAATTTGTCGTAAACCTAGTTAGTTGATGTGGTGAAATTGTAAAACACTTTTCCCTGGATTGGAAAAGGTTCAGGTTCGAATCCCGGTAGCAACTAAAATATTTTTTAGTTAAATACATTTTTTCTGGATATATTTCTAGTTGATTAATTTAGTTTGTTTTTATTTCATTTTATAAATAATAAGACAAAATACTTTGTTTAAACCACTATTTATTGATTATTCAACATGTTTCGATATGTTTCGATACCTATGATATCTTCTTCAGGAAACAATGTATACTGAAATTAAAAATACAAGCATAGATAAAAACAAAAACACAAAAGTAGTGCGTAAATAAGTTGGATCTAATATGAAAACAAATTAGGAACAAATAAACAAACAAATAGGATTTGGTTATTTATAATATTTATCTTACTTTTAACACTTTTTCTTATTACTAAAATTTCAAATGTATCCAACTGTAAACCCCTAGTCTTTTTATATATATTTTTATTTTTTATCTTTGTTTAATTAACCACCAAAAAAAAAAAAAAAAAATATGAATCTTAACCACAAAGATAACATTGCTTATTTTAAAAGTATTTTTATATATAATTTATAAGCCCTTGTTAATGTCAAAAGAATGGTTTATTTCCAAAAACTGATTAGGAAATTCAGAATAGTTGTTACTATTAAGGCATCTCAAGTGCTCCTAAATTCCAATATCAAAATTTATACCTGTATAAAAATTATTGCAATCATTGCATAATAATAATAAATAATTGCAATCATTGGATACTAATAATAAATAATTACAATCATTGCATAATAATAATAAATAATAGCAATCATTGCATAATAAATAATCTATAATAATAATAAATTATTACAATCATTGCATAATAATAATAAATCATTGCAATCATAAATGATGATCTTCACCGACATGAAAATAAAATAAAATGTAATATTAAACTAATGATTTATTATTTTCAGGGCTCGACCAACCAACTCTTTACCGAATTTAGCAACAGTAGTGATAGCAGTAAGTTGACCTTGCGAGATAATCAAATATCATCATCATCATCTGCCATTTTCTATCCACTCTGGATAAAGTTCTCCCTCTTTTCTCTATCCATTATTATTCACTGCCACGGATTTCCGCAGAATTTGATGATTTCATCAGTTCGGCTATCTTGAGGGCGGCGAGTAAGTCTCTTGATTCCCTTCGGACGCAATTGGATGACAACATTTGTCAAATGATTGTCCGACCTCCGAGCGATGTGACCTGCCCATTCAAGTAGTATATTCTATCGACTACTCTTGCCCGTAGCCAAATATAACAAATTGTACGGGAAAATGTATTTGAAACTCATTGAAATGTGGAGTTTATAGCTTTTAATAAATGGATTTACAAATACACCAATTATAAAAAAGACTACGGAATATTTTATTTCTTCTTTCATTTTTATTTTTGTAATTAAAGCTAGACCCACAAAACATCTTGCTAGACGTTTATCTGGAGGTACATTTATATCAATTTTATTACATTTAATATAATCAAAACATAACAACTAATCAGTGTCACAGTTTAAGCAATTCATGTCATACTTACAAGAGTAAATCATGTTATTTTCGATAAGTTTTTAACATTTCTTTCAAATTGGGAGAAAGCGTACTATTTTATGAAGACCTAGATAGTTTATTTTTTAGCGTAGGTACAACAAATTCTAATGTCCTAGATCCATACTTATTGGTAATTATGGGAATTGTTAAATTCAAATTAGTTACATTTCTTGTATTGTTTCCGTGTGAAGCCACCCTAAATAACTAAATAGTTATAATTTTATTTTATTAAAAGGCATAGTAACAGCCCGTGTACAGGAAGAACGTTTACGGAAGAATATAACAATTTTAGATTATGCCTCAATTCAAATGCTTTCAGTCTTAACATTTCATTTTACTGTGACTGTTCGAAAATGTCGTAATTGTTTTATATTTGAATTGCAGGAGTGACCCTTTGATCGGATCCCACATCTTAATAATGACTCGACCAAAGAAAAAAATATATTCAAATAAATATGTTATATTATATTTTCAAAACTTGGTGTAAATGTAATCGGACGATATGGCGAAATATTAACGCGTTTCCCTCGATAGGAAATGTTCCGGGTTCGTACTCCGGTAGCATCCAAAATATTATAAAATATATGCATAATCTTTTTCTTTTTATAATCTTTAATATATAATAATATTTATAATAATTTGTTATGTGATAATAAATTAATTAATAAGAAATTTTAACAACACGGTTATGTCAACTGTCACTCAAAATCCAAATACTACAAAATAACAAATTGAGACAAAAATTTGTACCTCACTTAAATATGAACTATTCCATTTCTCTATCTGCATTTGAATGATATTCTACTCTCATTTTTCTCTTTTGTATATAAAAATAATAATCATATAAAAATGATAGCGGACCGTCTAACACATTATTATTATAATTAATGTCAATGTTTTTTAATGTTTCCTATGCGACAGTAGGAATTGTATAAATTTGATTGTATAAATTATACATCGACGCAGATTGCACGAAATCTGTGCGTGGTCGTAATTTTTATTTAAGTAGTTTTTTAGAATAGTTTAATAAAACTAAATGTTTGGGTTAATTTTATTATTTTTATTTATTTTTACAATCAATTACATTTAGATCAGGGTCCGTATCGAGGTTGGCAGAGTTTTTCTCTTATATAATTTAATACAATTACAAAATACATTAAAGAAAGCGATACAAATGTTCGTACTTAGTGGAGAAGTAATAAATAATAAATTCCCCCTCCCCCTCTTCGTAAATACCTTCTACTGACGAAAACATCTGCATCATATCCTCACAGTTTTGGTCATGAGCAGCTCCGATTTCCCTCGACACACTTCAACTGGTCGATACATGTGATATATTCCACCGATACATGTGATATATTCCAACGATATATATGATATTTTCACCGGTATATATGATATATTATACACCCAATAGGTCGCATAATTGGGGGATGGAGGGCCAAGGTAGGACAATTCCCCCACCAAGTGTACCTGAGAATGAAAAAAAACAACGGAAATGTAATATCAATTTGCGGTGGTTCGCTGATTCACACGAAGTGGGTGCTATCGGCTGCTCACTGCATTGTAAGGTTAGTTTCTAAAATTATGCACTTGTGAGGTGATTCATATTCATCGCTATCAATGCCGCTCCCAACTGACTGACGACACAGGCGACCTCTGCACCCAGATCAAACGAAACAATCGTTTTATTTCACCGCCAATCTCCAAAAATACTTTTATATAGTTACTTAATTATCATTATTAGAATCAATTTTAATTGCATAATTATTTAGGTCAGCATAAAATATTGCTAATTTATTGTTTGAATTAGGGGTACAAAAACAATTAACGTACTTCTTGGCGAAATAAATATAAACGCACAAGGTATTCAACGGACTTCACGATCCTTCTTCATACATCCTGACTACAATTATGTAAACTTTAATCACGATCTGGTGTTGATAAATCTTGGAGAAAAGGTGAAATTATCAGGTAAGTAAATTTACTTTTTAAATGACTTTAAAATATCTCGTTAAATATTGACACTTTGGTTGGATTTAAGTGTCTACTGTAGTTTCACAGTGTTTTAACAAAGATTCACAGTTCCAAAATAGTAACATTAATGATGTAATGTTTCTTTATATATTGATAAGACCTTAGTAATGTCTGTGGATTGATGATCGAGTGACAGGCGCATGCGCGTTCGGGTCAAACTTGTGTGTTTGTTTGTAGTAAGCATAAACACGCCGGTTGGGAAAGCATGTATAAAGAAGGACCGGCGACCGAGCTCGACCTCTTTTCGTTCCGTGTCACTCTCCTATATGTATCCACATACAATATATGGGTATATTTTAATGAGAAATACCTATTAATTGTCGACTTTAAAACAAGCAATGCTAAAATAAATACTTATTTTATGTTTTTATTTATAAAATAATACCAAATACGGTCACATCATATCACTATTTAAAGAGAAAACATATAAATTTATTTAAACTTTTAGATAGAATTCGCACTATTCGACTACCCAAAGCAGGTATCCCGAATTTTGTTGGCCGAGAAGCTACTGTCAGCGGGTTTGGACGGACAAAGCCCTGTAAGTAGAACCTTAAAATACAGTGAAATATTATACAAACAGAAAAATTTATTCATCAATTAATTTTAATACGTTTATCTCTTTTTTTCAGACCTCACTATTCTTAAACGTTATTAAAGTGAAAGTCATTAAAAGTTTTTGAAGAGTCCATTTATTTTGGGTAAAATATTTATTTTTATCACGCAAAGTAATTTTATGTTATTTAATTTATTTTTTCTACTTCATTATCAATTTACGACAATTTTCATCACAACTGGTTTGTCTGAAATATGACATAATATATTACGTATTTTTATAATGTACAATATTCGAGTACGTTTTTCTTACTGTTTGAAAAGAAAACGTAGATCCGCGCCAAATAGGATCTACCGAACGAAAATTGCGCAGTCTTTGAGTCGCGCGTCCCGCGGATTGGATTACGACGATCGATGATGGGACGGGGAGTCCAGTAGAAGGACCAGTGAATCTCGGGGAATCGGGAATCTGAAGGACCGCTTGCCTTACCTCGTGTATGACCCCTCCGTTACTCCCGCAGTCGCAGCCGAGATCACACAAACAGCACGCGGGCGGGCAGATGTCCGCTTCCAAATGAAGACGGCGATATCACTCACTTCACCCGCGGATCACACAATAATCACTGTGCACAAATAACAGGATCACAATACAGTAACTGGTGCACCGGAGTTGAACAAATCCACACCACTAATGCGATCGCGATGTCGCAACCGAACAAGTATCACTATTCACACTAAAAACAAGCAGTTTGGAAAAAGTATGGGTGGGAATTTGAACGTGGAAAGGTGTTAATAATACAGGTCGCGACCAATTCTCAAGAAGAGCTTGTGTGTGTTCTATGAAAATGGAACACTGTTTATTAATACTATTATTAAAATGAATTATATTTATTTTATATATATAAAGAAAACTAGCTGTCCCTTTAATGAAAACCTAATTTGCACAAAGACGTGAATGTTTTATAGGACCGCGGATGTACAATAAGCTACCACAAGAAACAGCAACGGTATCGTTTCTTCAATTCTATGTGCGTTTAAAGGAATGGCTTTTCAAAATTCAAAGAAGTCACCTGGAAGAGTTCCTTAAATGATCAAAGCCACTCATTTTATTTAATTATTTTTGTTGTTACATCCTACTTCACACTTGTCATGTCTTACTTGCTCCCTGTTTGTTTTTATTTTTTTGTACTTCTTACATATCTTTAGTGTGTATCAAAAATTTACTTCAATTTACTTATTATCTCTACTTCTTTTTGATTTTTCTGTTTTTTACCATCTAATTTAATTTGTTACATTACTTCCAACTTATATTCTAGCTTATGGAACCTTATGGCTACCTACCTCAGAACAGGTACTTTATATGTACTTAGCGAGGTAGGAAGCGGCCAACAGGCTTGCATGTAAATGAAGTGAATTATAATATTTTTACTAAGGATTTTATATTGATGCAAGCTACAAAAATAATGTTGTTATAAAAAGTAACGCACTGAAAATTATATAATATGAACGATTCCAAGGGCACAGTTAATGGGTTTTATAGTGGATATATGATACGAGATATATGGGGTTTATTCGAAGCGCGTTTTTAAAGTACCACATTATTTTTTTCGGACACTAAACACCTTAAACTACTTCTTAACATAGTTGCCACTATTACTGAGGCACTTGTCATAACGAGGCACCAATTTTTGTATACCATTGTCATAAAACGACGCTACCTGGAGTTAAAACCATGTCTGTACTCCGTCTTTGAGTTCATCATCGTCATCAAAACGCTTGCCACCAAGGAACCCCTTGAGATAAAGGAAAATATTGAAACCACTTGGCGCCAAATCAGGACAAAACAGGACACACTTGGCAATGAATATCAGTTGGTTTCACATTTCGTGCATTCAATAAATGAATCACGGACCATATCTCACAGTCGGCAGGCTGATCGATTATCTTGAACATTTCAACCACTCATGACAAGATGGCTACACTATGTGAGTGTCTCTAACGTTACATGCGGTGAGTCAACAGATGAAGGAAACTATTGCGCATGCGTAACATCGCAACCGCATCGCTGCACCGAGAATATCCGGCAACGGTACTTACTTAAAAAACGCGCCTCGTACAATTAAAATACTTTCTATTCAGTAGTGTGGAGCGGGGAGGGGTAAAAGGGGAAGGGGGAGTTATTAAAAATATAAGGTTCTAGAATGAATTTTTAGATTTTAATTTCTGTTTTTTCATTGAAAATAATTGTAAAATTGCTATATTTGGTGGTCTGTGTAAATTATGAGTATTATCAACCGTTCCGGTTTGTCAATCTTTTTATTTCGAACCCTATTGTTAGTTGCTATTCCAAATAATAATAGGGCATTAGATGGATGATACTTTAAAAATATTTTTCTCCCTCTGTAAAAGTTATCAATATGAGAAAAAAGAAAGACGGGATCGGAGTCAGTGAGGTCACCAAAGATGGTGTTGAAGAATAGCAATCGTGGAAATTATTATTATTAGTTTATGTTGTGATTATTGTGACTTCGACACCGGGCGTATTATTGCGACTGTTGCGAGTGCTGGTTTTACGCACCGGTTCAGAGGTCGTCGCAGTATAAATGATTGTGGAAGCGATAGATCTAGTTGAAATTAAATATATATTCTTACTTTCAGCCGGTCCCTATTCGCAGTACCTGAACTATGTTCACGTGAAAGTCATCGACAACTCTAATTGCGAAGAAATATTTAACCCGGGGTGGGTTATTAAATCTACGCTATGTGCTAAGGGCAGAGATCGTCCTGGGCAAACTGCTTGCCAGGTAATTACACAAAAAAGTTAAAATATTATTCTAGAAGTAGTGTTTGACTCTCGCCCTAGGATGGCCGATATAATATATAAATATATAAAAAGCATTGCAAAGAATACCAGCTACACATCTATGAGTTGTTTGTGAGACGATTCGCATTAACCTCGTACCCTTGTACTGGCCTCTCATACTGGGTTCAATTCCCGGAAAGGATAAAAACTATATATATGTCATTTCCTTGAGCCTGGGTATTTTTGTGCTGTGTTAGTAAAGTACTGTAATTGGGTGATGATTGATGAAAGGTGGAGGGTGGTCCTCCGGTGCTGGACCACTACGAGATGCAGATGATCTCGGGTCGTGGGCATTTCGTGAGTAAACTCTTCGACTTAGGACTAGTCCGTGAACCGTGGTGTGTTCGCGCTCAGGTGAGGCAGGCATCCTCATGGAGCACATCCTCTGAGACTGTGTGATTATGAATGATGTACGTGAGATCAAGATTGCCGGATTAGAAGGAATAGGTCATCGGATCCCTCGAAACCATGACCTATTAAGAAATGAAAGGAATCTAGGACATTTCCGGGTATTTATTAGGGTGTGGATCTCTTGCTGGGGGTTGCTGGGATAGGCTATGGAAAGAGCAGTAGCTAGAGAGACCTAATGGAACATTTTCTCTCCCTCGCACCTCTTGCGACCTAGACAGGGTGAATTTCTGCCGGACTGTGACCGAGTTCTGCGACTGAAACACATAAATGTGACGTCTACCCTCCCCATTTGGGGGTGTATGATTTCTATAGCTTCTTTCTGGCTGCCTTCTGAATTTAATGTGATAACGAGTCTCACGTTAAATTGTACAGTTGTGGTTCTGGTACGACGATACCGTAGCCAACCTATGATGGTATTATGATGATATGACTGAATGTAATAAAATTTAAAAAATATGTAGTTATGACTCAAAATGATTCGGGATAGGGTGTAAATAAAAAAATATTATAATTGGGTCTCATAGCCTGTTGTAGTGTTAAAAAATATTTTTTTCCTCCGCCGTATACGTCGCTGCTAATACCATATGAAACAATATAATTCAATTTAAAGGTATCTGGTAATCCTTTAGGGTTTTATCTTCTCTTTACTGTCTAGTATCATGGGTTTCAATTCCTTGTAAGTGAAACACAGTCTTTATCAGATAACAATATTATGTTTTAAATACTAATTTAATGTATTAATTATAAATATATGCATATAAAATAAGATTTGGCGAAAAATATTGTTTTTGCGCTACCGGAATTCGAACCTGGATCTCTATTTTCAATCCGGTGAAGTACACTACCAATTGTGTTATAGTGACAGTATTTTTCATGACAAATTTTCGAACCTGTATGTTATACTTTTTCAAATTAATACATCTGTCGTTCCATTATTTGAAAGCCGTCTACATTGTTTTTACGAAATCTCAAATACCTTTGAGTAAACCAACTGCAGACGTCAAAATTATCAGTTCATTTTTATTAAATTTTGGACACATTGATACAACTTATATTATTAAGGAGAACATATGTGATGTTTTAAACACTGATTTAATGTATTAATTATAAATATATACATATAAAATCAATTTTGTCGAAAAGTATTGTTTTTGCGCTACTGGGATTAATAATATTAAGTTTATTATTAAGGAGAACACATTCTTATTGTGAAGTTGTAATTATTCAGAACGTAAGTCTGTAATGTTTTAAATACTAATTTAATGTATTAATTATAAATATATACATTAAATTAGTATTTAATATCAAGTTTATTGCAACACGTTACAGTCAATATCAATTTTACACTTCAGAGATAGAAATGTTATTCAGAAGAGGCTGTGATGGAAGAGAGTTCTTCTCACAGAGACGGCCCCTTATAAGGCTTGCCTCCCACCACTCATATTCTCCACCAATATAAAGTAAATTTCTTTCAAATAATGGAATAAAAGATCTATCAATTTGAGAGTGCAACATATATGTTCGAAAATTTGTCGTTGACTTACAATGTTGACGTGGTGAAATAAGTCAGGGCACTTCTCCGGATAGGAAAAGCTCCTGGTTTGATCTATTTCGAGTGGCAACAAAAATATTTTTTCGTTAAATGTATTTTATTATTGATTGATTTTTATTAAAATATCATGGAACTATGTTCTGAAAAACTGCAAATTCACAATAATAATGTGTTCTCCTTAATAAATAATGTAAACCAAACATAAAACCATTTTTAATATCGTCGGATAAATACATGAAAATATTACCTAGGTATCTATAGAAATAATTAATCACCTTATTATTTTAAAGACATGTAAATTTAAATGATCTTATTAGATTAGCGATGTCGCAATTTTTAAAAATACAGATATTTGAAAAAATTAAGTTAACATTGAGCTCTACCGTTAGAATAGTAGATTTCATTATTAACTATTTTGAATAAGTTCGTACCATCTGAACTAAAAAGTTATTTAAACACTTTCAGAGGGGTTTGATACTATTCTTTGATTTATTTTCTAGTTCGATTCTATTTAAACATTAAAATGTTGATACACTTTTAATCTAACTTGACATGAATATTTTGACCAGAATATACAACTCAACAATATATATATATATATACAACTTTTAAAAATTTGATAGATATGGAGATTGATTTATAAATATAATAAAAAAGAGCCTCATCTCAATGAGATATATATTATTTGTTTAACACGAATTATTAGAATTTTTTTATCCGTTGTATACATTATATTAATATTTCTTGTACGAGTATATCTTATATTATATCTTCTATATTAATATATCTTGTATATCAAAGTGATTTATCTAAATAAATATAAGCTAATACGTATCGTACCTTTCTTCATAAAAATATTCAAACATTTATCAACACATATTACATTTTTTCGATAAGTTGGTTCGTCGGTCTTTTGGGAACTTGACTTTCGAAAAGTTTACTTGTCGTGGAATTGGTCTATCGGGAAATTGGACGTCGTGATAATGTCTCAGACCTCAAAAGATCAGTCTTTATTATTTTCAGATTAAAAAAAAAAGAAGATTATTAGGCGAAGAGAAAAAATGATTTTATTCTGAAAATAGTAGGTTAGTGGATAAGTACGAACAATATATAATATTGTATTTAATTAACTAATTCATTTTAATATATTTTCAGGGTGACAGCGGAGGTCCTCTGATCCTAGAAGGAAAAAGCGGCGGTACAACTCTCATAGGGGTGGTAAGTTATGGAAGAACAAATTGTGGACCAGTGCCCTCAGGTTATGTGCAACCTCAGTACTACCTGAAATGGATCAATTCAATCATCAGAGGTCAGAAAGAGTGAATGGTCAATTCTTTGACGTGTCAACGAGGACTAAAATATGCTAAATTATCAATATTGGAATACTTTTATTAGTTATAAATGAGAAAATAAAAAATCCACTTTGTTTGTACAATTAAAATGTATTTATTTTTTGACCCCGAGAATATGTCTCAAAAAAAGTGTACACCAGAAACCACAGACAGACTGACTGGAACAATTTCAGTAAAAAACTACTGTTTTAAAGTAAATTGTTTTTTTTTTTTTAATATTCCGTATTCGTAAATAATTAAATTAACTATATTTTTTTTATATAGGCGAACACATATACTTTCATATTTGATTCTATATAATTATTGTTAAATGTAGTATATTGTCACCAGTTTTTAGTTTATTACTACCCCTTAGCCTATTCCCAAACCAGTACACATTGTTTCTTTGGCTCGGCTCGTTATTTATTGAATTCGAGAAGATGAAGTGTTTTCATGTTCATTCGTATTGGAACACTACTTCATACACTGCTGTGGTTTTGTTATTTGGGAACGTGGTTGTACTGTGACAGTTAAAAACATTGCATGAACTTCCGAGA
Organism: Eubasilissa splendida; assembly: GCA_031772225.1. Taxonomy (NCBI): domain Eukaryota; kingdom Metazoa; phylum Arthropoda; class Insecta; order Trichoptera; family Phryganeidae; genus Eubasilissa; species Eubasilissa splendida. Next base: position 6,385,675 of record CM062858.1, on the reverse strand, counting down.
GAGGATGATGCTAGTATAGTAGACAGAGCAACGAATGAAGTTTTATTTTGCTGCCAAGATACTCAGCAACAATATTAACTATGCACAAACAATGTATTATATATAAATAAATAATTATTATGAATTAATTGTATGTAATAATTATATTTATATTCTAATAAAAATAGAATAGATTATAATTCTAGTTATAAAATTAAATTACATTTTTGCAAATATAGATCAAACTTTGTTTTTAACCCTTGGGCGGGCGCGGTACTAACCTTCACACGGTAAGGCGCGCTTCATCTGGGAGATTATTTTAGGGAAAACTTATAAAAACATTTATTTAAACAGGATATTTACTATATTTCTCAAGAAAAATATTTTTTTTTACATTTCCTACATAGGTACTTACATAACAATGGCAAGAGAAGAGTGAAAAATAAAATGTCTTATAGGTTATCAACATAAATTAAATGGAAGAGAAAAAATAATGAAACAAGAATGGAAACGTAGGTAGATTTCTATCTCTTTTTGAACTGTAATATATGTACAAAAATTATTTATGAGCAAAAAATTTGTATATTCGTAAATAAAAAAACTTACATGATCGGGCGCAGCTCATCTACGAGATTAAAGCGTCCCCCACGAAGACCTGAAGGCTACTAAAAATATGACAAAGGTGCCAAGATTTGGACGGTGAGGAGGGGGGAAGCTACTAGCCCCACCCACTTCGTACTCCAAACGCCCTCTTCTGTGCACAATAAAAACTAAAAACTTCATCTCAGAGATTAGCCGCGCCCGCCCAAGGTTAAATATCTGTTAATTTATTATATGATATAATATACTCCAACATATTATTACAAACTAACAGAAAGCAATCGGTTAACAAAGATGTATCCAAAATTATGCATGTTTTGTCAAGAACATCTTGTAGGTGTATATTATTACATTTGAATTTGCGCACCAGCGCTACGGCAGCTTGTTTGACCGACTTATGACATAGGCGGTGATTGGCTGTCGAAAAGAACGGCGCAATGTAAGGTTTCAATTTCCTTGTACATTTTTACATATTTATTGATAACAATATGTTGGATGTCTTGGAGATGTGGTGTTGGAGGTGAATGCTTATCGCGTGAACCGCGAGGCGCACGAATATCTCTGTTCTCCAGGATTTGAGGATTACTGAAAGGATTCCTACATACTTTGGAGATATTGCCAGAAGAAATGATGCGAGTTTCGAGAAGCTCGTGATCATAGACACAGTTGGGGATTTAAGGATTCTGTGTTTTCGATTTTTTTCAATTTCCAGGACTAGAGAGTTACGAGTTGAATTTTACTTAATTATAAACGAAATAAATATTCAAAATATGAATGATGTACACATGTGCATTAGATATTAAGAATATCATATGTTTTAAAAAAAATACGTTTATGCGAATTAATTTATAAAAACAAATAAAACTATTGAAATGTTTATTGGTTTATATGGTGGTATTTTTTAAAAATGAAATTAACCTTTAATTATTAAATACAAAAACACGTACATCTTTAAAATTTACAAAACACAATTAATTTAAAATGTGCAAAAAATTTAATAAAAAACATTTAATAAAATAACAATAATTAAATAAACATATCGGAAGACGTGTGTATTTGGACAATATATTTACTCAAATTTTTCAAATAATTTCATCTGATCCAAATTTTGTTTCAAAAGATGACTTGAGTTTATCTTAGAGATAAAACATCAAAAATATATAATCCCCTATTTGAATAAACCGACCAAATAATTTACTTCACATTTATTTTGTTAGTAATTATGATATTTCTTTGCTTAACGTGTAGATTCTACAATACTGATGATTGTATTTTATCTGGTGGGTACTCGGTCGGGGTGCGTGGACATTAAACTCGGTCTTCTTGTAACAATTACCGGGATTTATTACAATAGATATGTACCCAGTCTAATACAATAAATAACACTTAAAGCGAATATCATACACTGCGCCGTCGTCACCTCTCCTTACGTACACGTATTGACAAATTCACGTCAGGTTCTTAGACATAATATTTTTTAGTGTTGCGTATGGTAAATACTTATATGTTATAATTATTTTATCCAATACATACATATAAATTACGGAGGAATACCTAAAATATGAACTCTGTATTTAGTATATTTACATAGATATTCACATAATTAGAGGCAAATTCAACTCAGTTTACAACATCGGAGAGGAATGGTTAATAAACTATAATTTCAAAAAAAAAGGTGTTTTAAAAACTATATTTCCCAACATCGATAACAAGACGTTTTGCTTAAAAAATATATTAATTGTAGCTATTAAATGTTTTATTATATATTATATTTATGGGACCATTAATGTAGAAAAATATTGATAAACGAATCTTTTCCTGATAATAAAGAAATAATATTTTAAAAATGAATTCTTCATTTAGTTATACAGCAAGGTGCATAGTAAAAAAATATATCAAACAGTTAATTAACTATTGCACAATATTTGAATAAAATCAGAGGTGGTCCAAAATAAATAAATCTTCTTAATCTTCAACAGCATCTATTTTGGCTCGTGTCCACGAAATGAGACACGATGAGATAAATCTGAGTACTTGATCCTTGGCTTATCAAATTAGATACAATTGATAATTTAATTTGATTCGTGTTCATTTGGTATAAGATAAACCAATTAGGTCAACGAACGCATTATTTAAAATTGGTTCCTTTTGAGATAAAAGATCTCAGGGTAAAGGAACAGATGTTTATATTAACAAGATAGTTTAATGAACGCATACAAATTATTAAGGTTAGCCCAAAAATCTTCCCTTTGTTGTGAACCGTGATTCGGCGCCTGCGCATTTGAATCGAAACTATTCATGGAGGAATGATGTTATAATTCGTGATCAGCGTCATCTAGTAGAATCTTCCAAAATGTTTAACGCACTTAATCCGAAATGCTGAGAATTTGATCCGAAAAATAAACTCCTATTTATTTAAGCGTTTTCATTCTCTTTGTGATGATATTAAATTAGATATATATTAATTATTTATGCTCGAATGTATTTTTTTACGCAAATGAAGTTTTAGTAATAAAAATAAATGTGCATTTATTATGTTTTACAAAATTATGTTTTCTATTTATTTCGTGTATGTCGTACGGCGCATGCGCATTAGCAATGAAATTGTAATCACAGTCACAGTTGTCAATCACTGATGTTATCGAATTCCAATCACATTCACCCTGGTGAGTCAAGAGTAGCATTTTTTCTCATCACTATTATATATGCTTCGGTTGGCAATCCTGGGGTTTTGAAAATGCAAAGTATGTACCTTCCAATGTGGATACATCACTAAAAAATCTGCAATGGCTGAAATAATCGAGCTACCACCGGTGTTAGGACTAATCAGTGTGGAATGGACGCGGAGCCAGCCTAGATATAAATATATTCTCGCATTGTGCATCTCGCATCACAGATGCCTGCATTTATCGTTTCCACTTGTTTTATGATAATAGGTAATTTTTAAGGCATTAATATAATTATATTAACCTTACCGCGAATATTAGGCGCAATCATTATAAAAATATAATATTAAAAATAAGATCTTGTACTTTTGTTCCACCTTTATAAAAATTATATAACGGTAAAATGGTTTTAATATAAATAATAGACAGCAGAGTCAGTAAATTAACAAGCTAGTTCCAGTTGTCGTACTAAACATTAATTGGAATCATGGGGCTCGCTACTATTTTGATAGTCTTCGTTGTAGCTGCTCTTATTCAGGTAAGTGCTACTGACGTCTCAGTGTTGTTAAAAATAAGTTTTTTTTTAAATACATAATAATTGTCAGCTACTTTACAAAGATTATTTTTTTTAAATTTTTACTTTTTAATACAATCCATCAATTTTCATTTATGTACATAATATATATCCTTGACTTGAAGGAGCATTTGAGATCTTTGAATAAAAAAGGTTTTTCAGAATTTTCCAATCACCTGTTAAAAAATTACTTTTGATAAACATTCTAATAATTTTGTATCTTCATGTAACAATTTAAGTTATTAAATTAATTTTAATAATAATTATTGTTTTTAAAAATAATAATAAACAATAATCGGATATTAGTGAGTAAAATCAGTTTACTACGAGATGTACTTTCGAGAAGTAAATAATTTATAACCCGTTTTCACAAATAAATTTACTTTAATAAGTTTTTTATTATAGTAAAAAGTTACTACTAATCATACAACCTACAGTGGTTTTTGAGACATACATAAAAATGACGACGATATTTGAATTATCGCTACGTACAAGTTAAAAAAGATGTGAATTAGCAGACTTTAACACTTGAGCTCAAAGTTCAATTAGAAAAATGCAATGCACAAATAAATGTAGAGAATTACATGTGTTTTAATTTATTTTCAGGGCTCGGTTACCGATCAACTTTTCGGCTTTTCTGCAGAAGAAAACAATATTCAAAGTGAGTAAAAAAAAAAATTGCAGTTAACCTAGTATTATAAATAAGATCAAAAATTTAATAAATATATTTATAATATTTACGAGGACAATTAATTATTACTCTTATTGATAATTCTGGAGAAGAATCTGACATTTGCTGTTGACTTTTTTAGTTCATGAACTATTTTGAAATTTTAAAAATAAATCATTATTATTGTTCTCGTTTATTAATAAATTATTAAATGATTTCTATCTACATATGGAGATATTGGACCGGGCAGCTTCTTAACAATTTATCTAAAGGGAGTCCAGCGAAAAATTTTCAAGTTTAATATTAAATAATAAAAAAAAACTAAAATGTTATTCTCATATTTTATTTATGCAAAATGGAGTTTAACGATGCGGATTTTACGTTTTATAAATAACATCGTCTAAATGCCATCCATTTCTCTCAAGACATTTGCAATCGGACTCTTAAATTTACGAAGACGCGAGAGCAAAGCGTTGGTTCAATGGCAGCAACTTCACGGCAGATATTTTCTTGTAGGGCCTGAATTGTTCGAGGATTGTTGCTATAAACTCTCGACTTAAGGTATCCCCATAAAAAAAGTCGCACGGTGTAAGGTCCGGTGACTGAGGTGCCCTGCAGTTGCGGTACCAAAAACTCGTCGATCATTCGGCAATACACGTCAGAAGTGACTCGTCACAGTGACTGTCTCTCGCTGGTTAAACAAATAAGAGTCAATTATCACTCGGGCAGAAATTGCACACCACGCTGTCGTTTTTGGACAATGAAAACGTTTTTGATGTCGTTACCATGGGTTGTCGAGGCACTAATATCTCATGTTCTGTTTATTAACATAGCCATCGATATGAAAATGTGCTTCGTCAACTAAAAATATGTTTCCAAGCGTTCGTGTTGTTCCAAAAAGTTCCAGCATACAATATACATTCATTGTATGGGTGAAACTGTGAGTGTTTTCTGTATCATGAGTACTCGGATATAATACGAAATGAAAGAAAATGGGGATAATTTCGATGCCTATTTACTGTTTCCGAGGAAAGATTGTAGAACTCTAATCACATATATGATAATAAAACATTTGTTTTTCATTCTACTCTTTAAATTTACTTAAGACTCATTTCACTTTGTATGGGCATTATAAATCAAACAATTAAACTCAACAACTCGAATTTATATCTAAAGTGGGGGATAGCAATACAATTGTATTTGCATAAGATGAAAAGGGAGAACAGAATTTCAATAAATAATGTTTCATCTCATACAAATAAAATTGTATAGATGTCCCTCACAATGGATATAAATACAAGTCGTTCAGTTTAATAGTTAGATTGATAATGCTCTTAGAATAAATCGAAACGCGTCTCAAGTTAATTAAAAGAGGAGAATCAAAAATAAGTGTTCCAACATATGTAATTTCTGTCCATCTAAACCATCAAATATTAAATCAAGTGAATGTTTAAAACTAATATATTTATTTATTTCTTCAATAACGAGAGCATGCGTATGTGCTTAAGTATAATAATTAATAATTTCTCTCTAAAAATAATACTTGTACAAAAATATTTCAGTTTTTTGGGATCTCAAATGGGTACCTCAAAATATTTGAACAATCAGAAATACAGTTTTTTTTTTCCGAGTAGACTCCTTAAGTGGTTGTTTAAAAATATGTGATACTTCTCAAAAGTGGCTTACATTTATAACATCTATGTATTTCTATTCCATAAATCAAAATTTTCTATTATTTTTAAGCCATTTCGATCTTGAAGCATATAAATTTAATTTTATAACTACACTTATATGTACACATGTCATAATATTATTAATATTAAAAATATAATACAATTTCAATAATCAGTGGATATATATATATATATGAATTTTAACATTTGTTTCTTCTCTATGAGAGTAAGACTCGTGTATAGAGAAGGAGTATATTCGAGTTAATTTATGTTTCAGTTAGTCTGTGTACATATTTTTTTAACTTCAGTTACAAATTTATGATAGTCCGTAATTTTTTTAATTGTGATGGGGAGATTGTTAAAAAATTTGATACCTTGATAAATATATATATATTGATTTTGAGTTGCGGTATATTTTAGTTTTGGGATATCAATTTGTAGATCGGAATTCGCTTCTAAAATATAATTGATTTTTAATTTTATTCATTTAATTCCATGTCCCCAGAAAATGTGAATTGTCTAATGAACTAACTAACCAACTTACCATCATGCCATAGAGCACCACACTCCTCTGTCTTGACACACGATTCTCGCCTCATCCACATTCGTGCATCATCTCATACAAGCTCGCCGATTGTTGAGGCTTCTAACAGAACCGTCCTCCATTATCTGGTTTACCTGGTCGTGCCAAGTCTTCCGCGGAAGTCCTCTATTTCTGGTGCCATCAACACTTGCGTCGTATATCTTTCTTACCATTTTCTCCTTATTCATCCGTTCCACATGACCAAATCATTAAAGTGATCATTTCTTAATCTTACTCACTATACCAACATCAGTTTTACATTATTTCCTTATTTCTTCATTAATTACTCTGTCATGAATAGATTTGCCGCATATGCGCCTGAGAGACCTCATTTCCACTGCATTCAGTCTACTTTCGTTCCTTTTCTGCCAGCTCCAGGCCTCATTTCCATACATCAGTGTCGGACAAGGACTCAATTGTGCATCGCTAGTCTTGCCTCGGTTAACGTATTGCGGATAAATATAATTCCATTCAAAGCGTCGTTCACTTTATTCCCTTAAGTCACCCTCCTTTCGATATCATTCTCAGCCTTTTCGTTTATATCAAACATACTTCCCAAATACACAATACCTACAAGTATTTAGCACGACGTCTTGCTTTCATTCTTCTCGAATACCATCACTTTCAACTTATTAACATTCATCATATTTCCTTGCATACATCGTACAGTCTAATGAAAACCCACCATAATTAAAAAAAAAATATATTTATATGCAATATTCGAATCTAAATAAATACCGACCAATGTGGCATATGTATTTTAAAAATATATATTAATATCAAAGTTTTATACAAAAATTAATGCTTTTTGCGGCACACGATTATTTTGATACAGCAGGTCGTATCATCGCGGGCCAGGAAGCCGTGGAAGGGCAGTTCCCTCACCAAGTGCGCCTGGATCTGATGAACACTGCGTTGTGTGGTGGATCCCTGATACACCCGCAGTGGGTACTGTCCGCTGGGCACTGCGTGGAAGGGTAAGTATTTAAATATTGCTATTTTATAAAAATAATTATTACACATGTTTCAGAACTGAATATCAATGTGATCATAATTCTACAAATTTCAATGCGCTACTACTTGCACTGCAAGATCTGGCAAGTTAAATGAGAATATGCATTTATAAGATATACACTAGTGATGGTATACCGTTACGTGACTGTGATTGTACCACTGATTGGTAACTGATATTTAACGATGATTGATGACTAAGATTTAACTGTTGGAGGTTTACTTTTTAGTGTAACAGTTATTGTTTGAAGAATTAGGTTAATAAATTATCAATCATTGTTATAATTGAACACAATCACGGATTAAATAATGATTTTACTATCACTAAGATATACCCAAACTGAAGCTATTGAGATGATTACTTTAACAATCGTTGAAATCTATTTTTCAATAACTGTTTAAAGGTTGTTTGTGAATCTTTGTGGAATTACATTATTATTTTGTGAATAAGTTGAAACACTTTTTTTTATTTTTTTTATTCCCTAAACAGGGTGTGACTCCTTGTGTGGAGGTTCCTTGTCAGGAAGGGATTTACATCCTACAAGAAATACACAAAATAACATATATTCTCACACAATATGACATTACGTAGCACGGATGCCTAACATTAGATATAATAATCCTTAACCTTCGTTTTAAATATGAAATGAGATAATAAGCATAGAGGTCACTATATACGGGTAGGTACTATAACGTTATGTTATAACATAAATCATCATAATTAAAGTAATCACCCTGGCAGCACTAAGGCAAACAACCATGTAATGGCGGCCGCTCTATGAAGCGTCCTATCAAATGGAAACATTGGTAATTTATTGGCTTTGCAAAACTTTAATAACTCATTTTCAATTGTTCTAATCTCATCATGTACTGTTTTAAATATTTTCAACATGAATCTTCTTTAAATTTTCGTTCATCAATTATCAAAACTCACAATGTTTCACCGCGAATAGCAACCGACAACTAAATCAAAAGGTGAGGGAAACAGCCGCGCGCGGGCGGAGGGAATGTTAGTTCTGAAAGTCGCCGCTCGCCAATTCACGTTGGTCGGACTAAATATAATACTTGTATAAATTGGCTAAACAGTACCGTAAGTAATGAGAAGAATGTATTATTGATTAGTTTATGTATTTTGTTGCTTAAGAGGCATAGAGTGGATTGATGTCGTTCTTGGAGAAATAAATGCGACGAAACCAGGCGTGAGACGAAATACGAGTACATTTTACGTACATCCAAATTTCGACCCCATAGTCTACAACAATGATCTTGTGATGATCGACCTTTTACAACCTGTGGAATTATCAGGTAAATAAATATTTGTGATTTTTTAAAACATGAAATCAAACATCACTTATAAATGTCCATTCATACCTCGTTTGGAATTTGAATCAACTGCTCTTGTTAAAATGATATCTTCACCTAAGCAGCGACACCGCATATCTCTTTTTTTGTTAAATTAATTTATTTTTAAGAAAAGTGCACTTCTGGCTGCACGAAATGGGGAGAAATTATATTGCATTTTCTACTTTTCTCTGTAGTTGTGTTAATATATTATTTAACTGATGTTCCGCACAACTACTGGCCCGCGGGGCGCGATAATCGCGGCCCGAGAAATGTTCAATGCAATTTTCCGCTTCACGGAAACATTTCGCCCGTCACTCCGCGCCACTGGAAACCCTACGCCCCTGCGCTCGGCGGACCGCCGAGTGGAGATGGAACCAACGAGAAGATTATGCCTTTCAATTTTGTGTAATAACTCGCTATAAAAAAATGCCATATCAATTTAAATGTGCACAATAAAAAGAGCTTGGAAAGGGCGATCACCCGGAAATAATATTATGCACCATAAAAATCATTTAGAGGATTAAAATCGATTTTTTGAGTTTAAGGTGCAATAATTAATTCCCCTGGTCATCGCCCCGGGTGAGATCTAGCAGGGATTGCGAGGAGGATTCAGATCTGTAAAATAAAATACTCGCTATGCTTGAAAGATTAGAAATAAAAATGTGGGAGAGAATCTAACGGAGAAAAAAGAGATCTGCCGGCCCGGACGGGACGGCGGAAAAAATGATTAGAGTTTTGGAGTCTGGCCGCTAGGGGGTTGCGGCGCTGAACCGAATCGGGGTGGCGTGGGGACTGGCCGCGCCATTCGATTGGATCCCGGTCAAACGGGGAGCCTCACGCTCCCTAGATTTTTCATGTGAAATAAATAACATAACGTATCATAATAAAAGTAACAAAATATGATGCAATATTTGATGTTGAGAAATTTATAGCCTACCTGAAATTTGTATGGATAATACACATTTTAACAAGTTTACTTAATTCAGTATAATTTAATTTGACATACACACACATGCATGCACTCATTAGTGTTGGGTCTGAAGTCTTGACTCTTCGTGCGTTCATATTGAAGGAGTGACCATGCAATGAGCATACGTTCGATTTGAGTTTTTTTAGACAGAATTTTATTACGCCTTTGAACTGTTTGTATATTTCACAATTTCTTCATAGACAATTTTTTTTATATTTCAGATACGATTCGCCCAATACGACTTCCTGCAGCAGACGCTTCTGACTATGCTGGTGAAAAGTGTACTATAAGTGGTTGGGGAAGAACAGAACCCAGTAAGAGATTTATTATATTTTGGTAATAATAATAATAGATTAATACAAATTAAATGTATCAATTAGAAAGACATACAGAAAAATTCAATATATCGAAAAAATATTTTTGTTTTACCGGGATTCGAACCTGAATCCTTTCCTTTCCGGGGAAATGCGTTAGCCGATTACACTTTTATTTATTGAGACTTTATTGGCATACATATTTTTGTTGTAACCGAGGTAAATATATTATAATATAACATGATAAACATAAGATACAATTATATTACAGTTAAATACTCGTAGTATATTGTGTGGGATGCAATTAAATACTCTTAGTTTATTGTCCTGGCTACTTTGCTAGACTGAAGTCTGTGTTAAAGTAGCCAGGTTTTCTCGTGCTGTTGTGGTGTTATTTAATTCAAGAAAGATACAAATTTGACAGGAATAAAAATAAGATAAAAAATCAATTTGAAAAAATGTATTGGGAGTGTTAGTTAGTTTATGTTAGAATGTTAGATAGCGATGCTTCTGATTGATCTCTACCCGATTGGATCATATATTGGGTTCAAATTTGTGTAATCTTGTTGAAGTTGAACGATTTTCAGTTGGTACTGAGTGTGTTGTACAATTTCGGAACTAAGAACATATAGAATCTTTGATGAAATGTCGTTGTTGCTCTCGGAGCTGGCGTGTTGATGTTTGTTGTTTGTCTTGTGTTGTATCTATGAATTATTACTTGAGGATAAAGATTAAATAAAGATTTGTCTTGCATCTAAGACATTGTACTTTTTAAATATAAGATCTGATGGATATCTAAAGGGACGAACATTTATACTACACCGAGATAATAAGTTGACAGTCAACCTATATGCTGTAGTTCTTTAAAATTAATATATATATATGTAATTAATATAAAAAAAAATCATTTTTTATTGCGAAAATCTCAAATACCCTTGAGTTATATTTTTAGCGTCTCCTAGCATGTATTTAGAACAATAGATGTATCAACTTGAAAGAACTACAGCATACAAGTTCGAAAATGTGTCGTCAATTTACAATATTGGTGTAGTGTAGTCGGTTAACGCATTCCTTGGATAGAAAAGGATCCAGGTTCGAACCCCGGTAGCAATAAAAATATTTTTTTAGATAAATTAATTTTCCTGTATATCTTTCTAATTTATACATTTAGTTTGCATTAAAATACAACAGAACTATGTTTTGAAAAACTACAACATCACAATAATAATGTGTTTACTTTAATAATTAATAATAAGTTATAGATGATGTAAATAAACTATAAAAATCACATTCAATACGGTCGCAATATTCATTCACTCGTTTAAGGCATTAAATGGCATACTAGACACCCTTAATTTAACTAAACTGATTGTATGCCACGTTCCCGCGCGGAGTACCAGATCATCGGTGCTATTCTATGTAAATGCACCATGTACATTTTTTTATTGGAATGCACCCACACAAAGACTTCACAAGCTTGAGAATGATTTTGGTCTTGTAGACATATTCCGATATTCAATATTAAAATATAAGAGTGATTTTGAGGCTGTTCTGAGTCAAAGATACAATTGATTTTGATACTCAGCCATTCTGTGCTTAATTGTTATTTTGTTTGTTATGCTTATTATTTTTTTTAAAGCTATATACATGTATATTCTATCAATTTCTATATTTATATGTATATTTAAAGCTACTTGTGTAACTGCTCAAGTTCTTTTATGATCAATTTTGTAAAAGCCCATTACGAAGTAAACAAATAAATAAAAAATTTTTTTTCACCTTTCTTGAACACCATCGATTTACTAACATTCACATCAGAAATTCACTCTTCATGCACATCATCATGGACATCCTAGTCAGCAGTTACTGCCGATCAACTTCACTATTAGCCTACTTACACTGCATCATCTGCATATATAATATTGTAGGCAAGATGTAATCAAAACACCCATTCTCGCTCTAACTTTTAATATCTTAAGGTCTTTCATACAATTGTTCACGTACATGGTGAAAAGCCATGGTTAAATAACCCACAATATCAAACCACAACGTGAATGATATTTTATTCCTTACACAAGCAATACTTCTCTCATACATGGATGCAGTTGCCTGTATAAATTTACCTGCCGTACGTCTTTTGTAGATCATAATATGCACAGATAAGTATTTTATTAATTGTCAAAAACTTTACTGTCTTCTGGCACAGTGAACAGTTCTCACGCGCGTATCTTCTTGTACTTATAAACGCTCATCGTACGTTCGATTATATTTTTTATCGTCACTTACAATCTATGTATTAGACTTCTCTCACATACTTTGCTTTCAAGGCTCAACAGACCACAACTTCCGCACTCCATACGAGACCATTTTCCTTTGTACAGAAGCATAATTATAGTCCTTATTTAATCCTTTCTAATCGGAGTGTGGCTTTTCTCACCAACATTGGTAGAAAAATATTGTTATATCCCACAGCGTTGCCATTCTTAATGTGTTTCAATATAATTTTGATTTCTTTTACATTATTCTAGTATTGTCGCCATTAGTATATTATCCAGTTATTACCACATAAGGATTGTTATAATTGTTTTCACTTTCAGATGGTACCAATCCTATTATTTTGAGGTACGTTCATATGAAAATCATTACAAACTCTGAATGCACTAACTACTGGCCTAATGATTGGATTATAAACTCTACAGTATGTGCTCGCGGGTTCGATAATGATAATCAAAATGCTTGCTATGTAAGTAGTACGATTTATTACACTTCACAATAAGAATGTAATATAATAAATTCCTAATAATAAAGTTGTGTAAAAAATTTAAATAAACTGGTGTCTGCTACAAAATTACTTAAAGGTATTTGAGATTCTGTAAAAATAAAGTAGATGGTTCTTTTAAAAATAATGGAACGATTAAATGTATTAATATCAAAAAGGTAACATAAAGGTTCAAAAATTTGTCGCTAAAAATATTGTCGCTGTAGCATAGTTGGATAATGCACCTTCTCCAGATATCCAGGTTTCATTGTTTTACACTATTTATAAAAGTAATAAATCTCTCTATGCGGGCTTCCATCCAAAGTGAACATTGTCTTTACTGCCACTAATAAAAAACACAAAAGTAGCGTTTCTTTCTGTAGTAACTCTTGAATTTCTATCCTCTGGTTTGTGTCTTGTGTATCTTGGTAGTTATTATCGCAATAAAACTACGCCCTCCTTACAACAATTCTGGGTTTATTACAATACTTAAAGGTATATGGATTTATACACGATTTACACTTAGAGTAAGTATTAACAAGTGGAAGTCGTGTAGATAATAGAGCGTTTCCCAAGGGCGCGGCGACTTATAATGGCTCTCTCACACACACGCATTCACACAACCATCCGTCCGATATTATGACGCTTTCTTTGAGAACACACACACATACATGATCTCACACTTTCTATCAAATCATTAGGTAGGTTCTTGCTGCTTAATTAATTATTACTAGGTTAATTTGTACCATTGACTTTGCGCAACATTTTTAAACATCAATCAATATATTAATTTTACTATGCGGTCTTCCAATCAAGAGAACATTGTCTTCTCTGTCACTAATAAAAAATACCAAAGTAGCGTTTCCTTTTATCAAATAACAACGTAGTTTATTGCTGTCGTGTAGGTGAATGTTAATTTGTACCTACTTTATTGTAAAATATTTATAATTGAATATAAATAGTTTTTATATCTGTTTTCAGGGTGACAGCGGTGGTCCTTTGGCCCATTATGAAGACAATGTACCAACCCTCGTGGGTGTGTTCAGCTTTGTCAAAAATTTCTGTCTAAGTGGTAAACCCACTGGTTACATCAGACCGCAATACTACCTCGAGTGGATCAACTCATACATGGGAGCCTAGAATGCCTCATTTTCATTTTTTTGCGTTTGTGCATCACACCGGTATTAAAATCCAAAACTTTGAACTCCCAACTGCCAGGCGCGCAAAATACACGTATGGACCAAAACAAATGTATACGCAAATTGGTTTATGTAAATATATATCTAAATAATAAAAATACTTTTAATAAACTCATCTCCTTTAAATTTAATCTAAAATATTACAGTGAAGTATGTCAATTTTTGTGCTGAAGGTACATTTTTCAAATGGAAAATGAATGAGTTCATTTCTGTTGTCAGAAATTTCAAGATAAAATTTTGATCATAAGAATTTGATACTATATATTTCTCAACATTGTATACTATAAACTGGTTTGTATTTTTTGCAAGTATTGTAACGACTATTTTAATAAATGAATTATTATAAACTACCTTATTCTTCATATTTTTCGTCTTCGAGTGCTCTTCGTTAACGGGTTAACGTCAGGTTAGCTGACTTTATTTACAACTGCCTGAAAGAGAGATTCAGGCGAACCCATTCTCTAAAGTATTTTTAGAGAGTGGATTCAAAAATGAAACATGAGTTTTCTTTTTATCAGAACCTCATCTTTCGTTGATTATTTTTGTATGACAAGATGAAGTGTCTCATAAAGCTCAATACCAATATGGCCAGTGTCCATGGATGAGATTTCTCTCGGAGATAACGGATATTTTGTTATTATTTATTACGAAATCTTACAATTAATCAACAATAATATTATTATAACATATTTGAAACATATTTTTACACACATTTTAAATGCATTGCCCAACTAGGCAAGCCTGTTTTAGGGAAAATTGGCAAACAAATATATTTCACAAAACTAAAACTTATTGAGGGCGACACGATAAGATTGAATACATAACATATGGCAAGTAGATGTGAAAATATTAAATATATATACTAAAAAAATATAAAAAAAGACAAAAAATAAATAAATACTAATGTGCAATACAATATGATGTAAGCACATATAAGTTAGACGGAAATATGCAAGACCAAAACACACAATAGTAGTTATAGGAATTATTTGATTATATAAAAAAGTTTACTCTCTGAGTATAGCCTCCTGAGCAATGCTTACTTGATATATATGCACACCTGATGCACTCCCCCAACTATCAATACAATAGCTTAAGATGGATTGGCACAATGCATAGTACACAGTTATCATATTCTTTTTATTCACTATTCTAAATATATAAATTAATTTTTGCAATCTTTAGCTAATCCATCTAAATGTAGTGAATTCAACGTGACGTGATTTATGAGTCATCAGCCCATATGTTTTGCCAATTTTTGGCAATACTACAATACTGACTTGATCTCTGATATATTATAAATATAAATAAACACCTGAATAATCTTTGAACAATAGCGCACCTCGAAACAGGGTCATCCTAGTGAGAGGGGCATTATTTTTAATAACTGCAAAATAGTGTTATAAATATTACTCATTGAAGGTTTACTGTCGCTCAAGGATGACCTTTACTGAGGCTTGAGCTGACAATGAGTGTATGTTTGCAATATGATATAAACAATCTATAACAATTCTTCACATACGGCTGGCAAAAGTGATAAGTATTTAAAACAATATATGTAGCGCCTAATTCGAAAACTTTACGTATATTCTGAAAGCAATAGAACAAAATGTTTATTTTTACATCAGAATTTTTTTAAATAGACTGTATGTATCGTTCTGGCAGCTAAACTGGATTTAAGATCACGTGATCATCAACAAGCAACAACAACAATTGATTGATTTCATTTCATGGGGAATAGTAAACTATACTCTTCTGCTTTTGGGGTATTTTGGAACTAACCCTGATTTTGAACATGCAATATCAACTTGCAACCGGTTTTTGCATATTCAACTCAAATTATCCGAAATTTTTTTAGGGGGTTTAGGAATTAGGCGCTACATATCTCATAATTCGGGGAAAGATTGGTGAAAGTCGGAGCCCTGGAAATAAGAGAACATCATGGCAATGGTTTGATCAGTTGACGGTAGAGCTTTTCCAGGCTGCAGTGAACAAAGTGATGACAACCGACATTATAGTCAACGTCTATTGAACGGATAAGGATACGAAAAAGATTATTCGTAAATTGCAATCACCAGTACACCACAAATTAAATCACTAAATCACAGCTGCTAATTATCGTTGCAATCGAACACCAATCACACATTAATCACAATTTATCACATCACAATCAAAATGTTAAAATACTAATTTAATGTATTAATTATAAATATATACATATAAAATCAATTTTGTCGAATAATATTGTTTTTGCGCTACCGGGATTCGAACCAGGATCTCTATTTCCAATCCAGGGAAGTACACTTCCAATTGTACGCCATTATTTTTCATGACAAATTTTCTAACTATTTCGAACTATTCTATTTGAATAAACCGACCAAATAATTTACTTCAGATTTATTTTGTTAGTAATTATGATATTTCTTTGCTTAACGTGTAGATTCTATAATACTGATGATTGTATTTTATCTGGTGGGTACTCGGCCGGGGTGCGTGGACATTAAACTCGGTCTTCTTGTAACAATTACCGGGATTTATTACAATAGATATGTACCCAGTCTAATACAATAAATAACACTTAAAGCGAATATCATACACTGCGCCGTCGTCACCTCTCCTTACGTACACGTATTGACAAATTCACGTCAGGTTCTTAGACATAATATTTTTTAGTGTTGCGTATGGTAAATACTTATATGTTATAATTATTTTATCCAATACATACATATATTACGGAGGAATACCTAAAATATGAATATTCACATAATTAGATGCAATGTCAACTTAATTTACAACATCGGAAGGTGTTTTAAAAAATATATTTCCCAATATCGATAACAAGACGTTTTGCTTTAAAAAAATAATAATTGTAGCTATTAAATGTTTTACTATATATTATATTTATGGGACCATTAATGTAGAAAAATATTGATAAACGAATCTTTTCCTGATAATAAAGAAATAATATTTTAAAAATGAATTCTTCATTTAGTTATACAGCAAGGTGCATAGTAAAAAAATATATCAAACAGTTAATTAACTATTGCACATTGTTTGAATAAAATCAGAGGTGGTCCAAAATAAATAAATCTTCTTAATCTTCAACAGCATCTATTTTGGCTCGTGTCCACGAAATGAGACACGATGAGATAAATCTGAGTACCATGTGCACATGTTGATCTCCACATGAACTCGGAAATCAGATTGACATCGAAAAAGAGATAAAAACTTAAAGCCGTGTATATTCGTTCAATTTTAAAGCGAGATTAAAATATGCGGTCAAACTTGAATCATATAAAACCTATCCCCACGAGAAAAATATAAATCTGTCTTGCTATACATGATATATTTCAGTCACTTGATCCTTGGCTTATCAAATTAGATACAATTGATAATTTAATTTGATTCGTGTTCATTTGGTATTAGATTAACCAATCAGGTCAACGAACGCATTATTTACAATTGGTTCCTTTTGAGATAAAAGATCTCAGGATAAAGGAATAGATGTTTATATAACCAGATAGTTTAATGAACGCATACAAATTATTTATGTTAGCCCAAAAATCTCCCCTTTGTTGTGAACCGTGATTCGGCGCCTGCGCATTTGAATCGAAACTATTCATGGAGGAATGATGTTATAATTCGTGATCAGCGTCATCTAGTAGAATCTTCCAAAATGTTTAACGCACTTAATCCGAAATGCTGAGAATTTGATCCGAAAAATAAACTCCTATTTATTTAAGCTTTTTCATTTTCTTTGTGATGATATTAAATTAGATATATATTAATTATTTATGCTAGAATGTATTTTTTTAGGCAAATGAAGTTTTAGTAATAAAAATAAATATGCATTTATTATGTTTTACAAAATTATGTTTTCTATTTATTTCGTGTATGTCGTACGGCGCATGCGCATTAGCAATGAAACTGTAATCACACAGTTGTCAATCACTGATGTTATCGAATTCCAATCACATTCACCCTGGTGAGTCAAGAGTAGCATTTTTTCTCATCACTATTATATATGCTTCGGTTGGCATTCCTGGGTTTTTGAAAATGCAAAGTATGTACCTTCCAATGTTATGTGGATACATCACTAAAAAATCTGCAATGGCTGAAATAATCGGGCTACCACCGGTGTTAGGACTAATCAATGTGGAATGGACGCGGAGCCAGCCTAGATATAAATATATTCTCGCATTGTGCATCTCGCATCACAGATGCCTGCATTTATCGTTTCCACTTGTTTTATGATAATAGGTAATTTTTAAGGCATTAATATCATTATATTAACCTTACCGCGAATATAAGCGCAATAATTATAAAAATATAATATTAAAAATAAGATCTTGTACTTTTGTTCCACCTTTATAAAAATTATATAACGGTAAAATGGTTTTAATATAAATAATGGACAGCAGAGTCAGTAAAGTAACAAACTAGTTCCAGTTGTCGTACTAGACATTAATTGGAATCATGGGGCTCGCTACTATTTTGATAGTCTTCGTTGTAGCTGCTCTTATTCAGGTATGTGCTACTGACGTCTCAGTGTTGTTAAAAATATTTTTTTTTAAAATACATAATAATTGTCAGCTGCTTATCTAGATTATCTTTTTTTAATTTTTACATGTTAAGACAATCCATCAATTTTCATTGTATGTACATAATATATATCCTTGACTTGAAGGAGCATTTGAGATCTTTGAATAAAAAAGGTTTTTCAGAATTTTCCAATCACCTGTTAAAAAATTACTTTTGATAAAAATTTTGGATTGTCTGTTTTACATTTAAACAATATTGGTACTAAATTGAATAATTTGGAATTATTTAAAATAAATAAAGCGTGTAAAACTAACCAAAGTATTATAAGTCCCATTCTAAATTTTTTTCCTAAAAATTATTTTAATAATTTTGTATCTTCATGTAACAATTTAAGTTATTAAATTAATTTTTATAATAATTATTGATTTTAAAAATAAATTTCGTCAAAGAAACAATAAAACATATGTTTTTGATTAATTAATGAAATCGTTAAGAATAAAATGATATTTTTCGAAACCGGTAGACATATTTAATACATTATGTGGTTTATAAAACAAAGTTAACAATCTAAAATAATGGATTTAACCGCAAAGTTGATTTTGCTAATCTTCTAAATATAGAAATATAATTTCAATCAAATGTGCATTACGACTGCGTTTAACACAATGCATTCTTTGGATCTAATTTTCAGCCACCTTTCACATAAATCTGATGCAATTTCACCAATGACACGAGTTATGTTGTTTTTTAATTGTTCAATTGTTGTTGGTCCAGCACCAGCTGGATCTTATAGGGATGCAGGCTCTGATACTTATGTAAAATACGTCATGCGATAAGCCAAAATGATGTGAACGTCGAGGAATCGATAATTTTGGATCATCCCTTACGCATTAATTTACAGTGGCAATATTAGCTTCACTCCGGGAATCACACACTCAGGGTGTCCTCACACCATGTAAAGAATAATTGTTATGAACCTGTTCACGATTCGATGAATAGCTTGCTCAGATCGATGATTATGTCGACCATAACATTCATAAGGTTCAGGTCAGATTTGCCCACTCGACTGAATATATTCATTTTGATAATAAGTTTTACTGACTTGTACGCGTTGTTCCAATGTGAAACAATCCATGGTAAAATGGCAGACTAAACTGAATAAAAGTAACAACGACAGTTGTCAAAAAATTAATAAACATGGCTACTATTTGTATTTGAAATTCACATTTATTGAATACCTCTATATATAGGACATTTTTGTAGGTCTACGACAAAGTTTATTTTCACAAGCCGGCCCAAGGATACGCCACAAAATTTTCCTTTCAAAAACATTATTCTTCTTATACCGGATTTATAAGCATTTCGTATACACATATTTCTATTTATTATCCCAGTAAAGAAACAAAGATTTGAAATTGTTGCCATCACACCGTTGTTCAATTTTAGGTATGTAGGTATACCTTTCAAATACCAGCTCAATTTTGTGTTGCCATTTTATTCAGATATATATATATTTATTATTTTGAATTTTTTTACAATTGTTATATTACATGAGTTAATTGAGTACTTTACATAACTAAAATTACATATTTTTTATCGCTTACCTCTCCAAAAAAGTACTTGGAGAGGAAGTAATAATTTTATATAGAGTTTGAAGTTTTACATATGTAATCTGTGATATTATTTATTATCTAATTGTGTGCTTCTGAAGTGTTCATTTAATTTTTTTTTAAGTTTTTTTATATCCTTTATCTTTTAAATTTGATTAGACAGACTAGTGAAGTTTTTTAATCCCTAAGTATATAAAATTTTGCTGATAGTGTTTGATGTTACATTTAGGGATTTTAAAATTGTTTTTAAATCTTAATGATGTGCTTGTTTCAAATTTTACATTGTTATTTTCTTTAAGTAATTGATTTATTGGGATTTTTTTTGTAAATGTTTTCCACATTGGAAACTAGGAATTGTACAAAAAGTGTTTGTGTTGAAAAAGTAGATCTTTTTTTAAATATTACTTGAATGATTGTTCTCCGTATTATTTTTATCGATTTCATTATGTTATTGTATGCTCCTCCCCACCCAATTATTCCATACTGGAGTAGTAAGTGAACAATAGCAAAATATACATTTTTAAAGTTATTTTTTACATAAAATATTTCTTAATCTTATGAATATATAAATACATTTTCTTATTCTTTTCACCAATTTGCTTATGCGACTGTGCCATTTTAGATGTTGATCAATAATTATAACGAGATATTTGATTTCTTTTTTAGGGTTTAATATTGTACATGAGTCGTTACTGGTAATTTTGTTGCAGTTGTCGTTATGGATAGTAATTTTTGTATTGGGCGGTGATTTAAAAACTTTTGATTGAAAAGGGAATGTGATAGGTTTTTTCGGAGTTTAAATAAAGTATATTACTATCGAACCAGGATTTGAGTGTGTTCATGATGTTATTTGCATGAAGAGTCCGCCATATTTAACCATCGCTTCTAGTTTTTACTATTGGATATTAGTGAGTAAAATCAGTTTACTACGAGATGTACTTTCGAGAAGTAAATAATTTTTAACCAACGATCAACCAACCCGTTTTCACAAATAAATTTACTTTAACAACTTTTTTATTATAGTAAAAAGTGACTACTGATCATACAACCTACAGTGGTTTTTGAGACATACATAAAAATGTCGACGATATTTGAATTATCGCTACGTACAAGTTAAAAAAGATGTGAATTAGCAGACTTGAACACTTGAGCTCAAAGTTCAATTAGAAAAATGCAATGCACAATTAAATGTAGAGAATTACATGTGTTTTAATTTATTTTCAGGGCTCGGTTACCGATCAACTTTTCGGCTTTTCTGCAGAAGAAAACAATATTCAAAGTGAGTAAAAAAAAAATTGCAGTTAACCTAGTATTATAAATAAGATCAAAAATTTTATAAATATATTTATAATATTTACTAAGACAATTAATTATTACTCTTATTGATAACTCTGGAGAAGAATCTGACATTTGCTGTTGACTTTTTTAGTTCATGAACTACTTTGAAATTTTAAAAAGAAATCATTATAATTGTTCTCATTTATTAATAAATTATTAAATGATTTCTATCTAAATATGGAGATATTGGACCGGGCAGCTTCTTAACAATTTATCTAAAGGGAGTCCAGCGAAAATTTTTCAAGTTTAATATTAAATTATAAAAAAAAACTAAAATGTTATTCTCATATTTTATTTATGCAAAATGGAGTTTAACGATGCGGATTTTACGTTTTATAAATAACATCGTCTAAATGCCATCCATTTCTCTCAAGACATTTGCAATCGGACTCTTAAATTTACGAAGACGCGAGAGCAAAGCGTTGGTTCAATGGCAGCAACTTCACGGCAATATTTTCTTGTAGGGCCTGAATTGTTCGAGGATTGTTGCTATAAACTCTGAAATGACAACGAAAACGTTTTTGATGTCGTTACCATGGGTTGTTGAGGCACCAATATCTCATGTTCTGTTTATTATCATAGCCATCGATATGAAAATGTGCTTCGTCAACTAAAAATATGTTTCCAAGCGTTCGTGTTGTTCCAAAAAGTTCCAGCATAGAAAAGTCATTCATTGTATGGGTGAAACTGTAATTTCTTTTTTAAAATAACGTGGACTGTTGATTTTTTTATTCCAGTACAGGCTGCAATCTTTCTTATCAATTTACGCGGATTGCGAATAATTTCACGTCAAACTTGAACTACATGTTCTGGCTTTGCTGCTGACGCGGATGGTCCCGGAGGAGTTTGATTAACCATTATCCCTTCTTGTCTGAACTTTTGAACCCAACACTAGATAGTCGCGTGGTCGACCCATCATTTACTCGTCGAATATTAAATTGAGTACAAAAAGCGCGACGCCAATGAATCGCCGCACTTTAAATATTACTCAACCGCGAACTCGCGGTACGCTTCCAACCAATGACTCATTGCGACTGGCAAATCATCAAATCACGTGCGTCTTACGATACCCCTCCCACTTACCTCAATTTGATGGTTTACGAGCAATTACCATTTAATCTTGAAATTTTTCCGTTGGACACCCTTTACTATCATTAGTCACAGCTCATCAAACAACCCCTTCCAACTTCCCTACATATCAAGTTCAAGTATATATTGTCTATAAATAGATAATAAATGCCTTAAGCAGGGTAAGAAAGTAAACAATGAGTATCTAGTAACTGCTCTAACAACACTATTATGCTTTAATCCCCCCACGAGTGAAAGAACAACGGTGAAAGAATTATAAAGAAATTTAACTTTTAATTACTTCTGAAAATGATTACTATGGTGGATGAACTAATCCAGTTTCTTCGTTGCATTTGTGTATGCAGCACAAATTTTTCTAACGAGTGTTTTCTATATCATGATACGAGATGAAAGAAAATGGGGATAATTTCGATGCCTATTTACTGTTTCCGAGGAAAGATTGTAGGACTCTAATCACATATATGATAATAAAACATTTTTTTTTTATTCTACTCTTTAAATTTACTTAAGACTCATTTCACTTTTTATGGGCATTATCAATCAAACAATTAAACTCAACAACTCGAATTTATATCTTAAGTGGGGGATAGCAATACAATTGTATTTGCATATAAATTAAATTTTATAACTACACTTATATGTACACATGTCATAATATTATTAATATTTAAAATATAATACAATTTCAAAAATTAGATGATATATATATATATATAAATTTTAACATTTGTTTCTTCTCTATGAGAGTAAGACTCGTGTATAGAGAAGGAGTATATTCGAGTTAATTTATGTTTCAGTTAGTCTGTGTACATATTTTTTTAACTTCAGTTACAAATTTATGATAGTCCGTAATTTTTCTAATTGTGATGGGGAGATTGTTAAAAAATTTGATACCTTGATAAATATATTGATTTTGAGTTGCGGTATATTTTAGTTTTGGGATATCAATTTGTAGATCGGAATTCGCTTCTAAAATTTAATTGATTTTTAATTTTATTCATTTAATCTCATGTCCCCAGAAAATGTGAATTGTCTAATGAACTAACTAACCAACTTACCATCATGCCATAGAGCACCACACTCCTCTGTCTTGACACACGATTCTCGCCTCATCCACATTCGTGCATCATCTCATACAAGCTCGCCGATTGTTGAGGCTTCTAACAGAACCGTCCTCCATTATCTGGTTTACCTGGTCGTGCCAAGTCTTCCGCGGAAGTCCTCTATTTCTGGTACCATCAACACTTGCGTCGTATACCTTTCTTACCAATTTCTCCTTATTCATCCGTTCCACATGACCAAATCATTAAAGTGATCATTTCTTAATCTTACTCACTATACCAACATCAGTTTTACATTATTTCCTTATTTCTTCATTAATTACTCTGTCATGAATAGATTTGCCGCATATGCGCCTGAGAGACCTCATTTCCACTGCATTCAGTCTACTTTCGTTCCTTTTCTGCCAGCTCCAGGCCTCATTTCCATACATCAGTGTCGGACAAGGACTCAATTGTGCATCGCTGTCTTGCCTCGGTTAACGTATTCCGGATAAATATAATTCCATTCAAAGCGTCGTTCACTTTATTCCCTTAAGTCACCCTCCTTTCGATATCATTCTCAGCCTTTTCGTTTATATCAAACATACTTCCCAAATACACAATACCTACAAGTATTTAGCACGACGTCTTGCTTTCATTCTTCTCGAATACCATCACTTTCAACTTATTAACATTCATCATATTTCCTTGCATACATCGTACAGTCTAATGAAAACCCACCATAATTTAAAAAATATATATTTATATGCAATATTCGAATCTAAATAAATACCGACCAATGTGGCATATGTATTTTAAAAAAAAAAAATATATTAATATCAAAGTTTAATACAAAAATTAATGCTTTTTGCGACACACGATCATTTTGATACAGCAGGTCGTATCATCGAGGGCCAGGAAGCCGTGGAAGGGCAGTTCCCTCACCAAGTGCGCCTGAATCTGGTGAAACCCAATACAACTCGGTTGTGTGGTGGATCCCTGATACACCCGCAGTGGGTACTGTCCGCTGGTCACTGCGTGCGAGGGTAAGTATTTAAATACTGCTATTTTATAAAAATAATTATTACACATGTTTCAGAACTGAATATCAATGTGATCATAATTCTACAAATTTCAATGCGCTACTACTTGCACTGCAAGATCTGGCAAGTTAAATGAGAATATGCATTTATAAGATATACACTAGTGATGGTATACCGTTACGTGACTGTGATTGTACCATAGATTAGTAACTGATATTTAACGATGATTGATGACTAAGATTTAACTGTTGAAGGTTTATTCTTTAGTGTAGCAGTCATTGTTTGAAGAATTAGGTTAATCAATTATCAAATCAAAAAAAAAAAAAAAAATGATCAATTATCAATCATTGTTATAATTGAACACAATCACGGTTTAAATAATGATTTTACTATCACTAAGATATACCTAAACTGAAGCTATTGAGATGATTACTTTAACAATCGTTGAAATCTATTTTTCAATAACTGTTTAAAGGTTGTTTGTGAATCTTTGTGGAATTACATGATTATTTTGTGAATTAAGTTGAAACACTTTTTTTAATTTTTTTTATT
This sequence comes from Eubasilissa splendida, assembly GCA_031772225.1. NCBI lineage: Eukaryota > Metazoa > Arthropoda > Insecta > Trichoptera > Phryganeidae > Eubasilissa > Eubasilissa splendida. The sequence goes on along the minus strand of CM062858.1, from coordinate 6,360,120 downwards.
CCCTAAACAGGGTGTGACTCCTTGCGTGGAGGTTCATTGTCAGGAAGGGATTTACATCCTACAAGAAATACACAAAATAATATATATTCTCACACAATATGACATTACGTAGCACGGATGCCTAACATTAGATATAATAATCCTTAACCTTCGTTTTAAATATGAAATGAGATAATAAGCATAGAGGTCACTATATACGGGTAGGTACTATAACGTTATGTTATAACATAAATCATCATAATTAAAGTAATCACCCTGGCAGCACTAAGGCAAACAAACGTGTAATGGCGGCCGCTCTATGAAGCGTCCTATCAAATGGAAACATTGGTTATTTATTGGCTTTTTTGGCTTTGCAAAACTTTAATAACTCATTTTCAAATGTTCTGATCTCATCATGTACTGTTTTAAATATTTTCAACATGAATCTTCTTTAAATTTTCGTTCATCAAATATCAAAACTCACAATGTTTCACCGCGTATAGCAACCGACAACTAAATCAAAAGGTGAGGGAAACAGCCGCGCGCGGGCGGAGGGAATGTTAGTTCTGAAACTCGCCGCTCGCCAATTCACGTTGGTCGGACTAAATATAATACTTGTATAAATTGGCTAAACAGTACCGTAAGTAATGAGAAGAATGTATTATTGATTAGTTTATGTATTTTGTTGCTTAAGAAACATACTGTGGATTGATGTCATTCTTGGAGAAATAAGTGTGTTAGAACCAGGCGTGAGACGAAATACGAGTACATTTTACGTACATCCAAATTACGACCCCATGGTCTACATCAATGATCTTCTGATGATCGACCTTTTACAACCTGTGGAATTATCAGGTAAATAAATATTTGTGATTTTTTAAAACATGAAATCAAACATCACTTATAAATGTCCATTCATACCTCGTTTGGAATTTGAATCAACTGCTCTTGTTAAAATGATATCTTCACCTAAGCAGCGACACCGCATATCTCTTTTTTTGTTAAATTAATTTATTTTTCAAGAAAAGTGCATTTCTGGGTCCACAAATTGGGGAGAACTTACGCCCAGGAACTTTTAAAAGTCCAAACTTGAGATTAAAATATATGAATATTGCATTTTCTATTTTTCTCTGTAGTTGTGTTAGTATTTTATTTAACTGAACTTTTTTCTATCTTTTTATATTGAGCATTACAATTTTACATAAGTTATCTTGATATTTGTATGTTACTTTCTTAATTTACATTTTTACACACTCTTATTTCAACAACAAAATAAGTAATAATAAACAAAATATGATGTTATATTTGATCTTAAGAAATTTATAATAACCTACCTGAAATTCGTAAGGATAATACACATTTTAACAAGTTTACATAATTCAGTACAATTTAATTTGACATACACACATACGCGTGAGCGGACTGCTCACTCATGGTGTTGGCTCTAAGTCTTGACTCTGTGTGTGTTCATATTGAAGGGGTAACCATACTATGAGCATACGTTCGATCTGAGTTTTTTAGAGATATAATTTTTTTTATTGCAGATACGATTCACCCAATACGACTTCCTAAAGCAGACTCTCCTGACTATGTTGGTGAAAAGTGTATTATGAGCGGTTGGGGAAAATCATCACCCAGTAAGAGTTTTATTATATTTTGATAATAATAATAATAGATGAATACAAATTAAATGTGTCAATCAGAAAGATATACATTAGAAAGAAAATTCAATGTATCGAAAAAATATTTTTGTTCTACTGGGATTCGAACCTGGATCCTATCATTTTCGGGAAAATGCGTTAACCGATTATATTACACCAAAATAAAAAAGAGACTTATATTCTGTAGTTCTTTCTAACTTTTATATATATAATTTAAAATCTATCACTTTTTATTGCAAAAATCTCTAGTACCCTTGATTTTTGGCGTCTCCTAGCAAAAACAAATAGATGTATTAATTTGAAAGACTACAGCATACAAGTTCGAAAATGTGTCGTCAACTTCAATGTTGGTGTAGTGTAGTCTGTTTATGCATTCCCTGGATAGAAAAGGATCCAGGTTCAAATCCCGGTAGCAATAAAAATATTTTTTAGATAATTTATATATATAATTTGTATTAAAATACCACAGAACTATGTTTTGAAAAACTGCAACATCACAATAATAATGTGTTTACTTTAATAATTAATAATAAGTAATAGATGATGTAAATAAACTATAAAAAACACATTCAATACGTTCGCAATATTCATTCACTCGTTTAAGGCATTAAATGGCATACTAGACGCCCTTAATTTAACTAAACTGATTGTATGCCACGTTCCCGCGCGGAGTACCAGATCATCGGTGCTATACTATGTAAATGCACTATATACCATTTTATATAGGAATGCACCCACACAAAGACTTCACAAGCGTGGGAACGATTTTGGTCTTGTATATATATACCGATATTCAATGTTAAAATATAAAAGTGATATTTTTGATGCTGTTCTGAGTCAAAGATACAATTGATTTTGATACTCAGCCATTATATGCTCAATTGTTATTTTGTTTGTTTTCCTTATTTTTAATTTTTTTTAAAGCTATATACATGTATATTCCTTCAATTTTTATATTTATATGTATATTCCAAGCTACTTGTGTAACTGCTCAAGTTTTTTTATGATCAATTTTGTAAAAGCCCATTACGACATAAATAAATAAATATTTTTTTTTTTTCACCTTTCTTGAACACCATCGATTTACTAACATTCACATCAGAAATTCACTCTTCATGCACATCATCATGGACATCCTAGTCAGCAGTTACTGCCGATCAACTTCACTATTAGCCTACTTACACTGCATCATCTGCATATATAATATTGTAGGCAAGATGTAACAAAACACCTATTCTCGCTCTAACTTTTAATATCTTAAGGTCTTTCATACAATTGTTCACGTACATGTTGAAAAGCCATGGTTAAATAACCCACAATATCAAACCACAACGTGAATGATATTTTATTCCTTACACAAGCAATACTTCTCTCATACATGGATGCAATTGCCTGTATAAATTTACCTGCTGTACGTCTTTTGTAGATCATAATATGCACAGATAAATGTTTTATTAATTGCCAAATACTTCACTGTCTTCTGGCACAGTGAACAGTTCTCACGCGCGTATCTTCTTGTACTTATAAATTATTTTTTATTCTATTTTTTATCGTCACCTTCAATCTATGTATTAGATTTCTCTCACATACTTTGATTTCAAGGCTCAACAGACCACAGCTTCCGCACTCCATACGAGACCATTTTCCTTTGTACAGAAGCATAATTATAGTCCTTCTTTAATCCTTTATAATCGGAGTGTGGCTCTTCTCACCAACATTGGTTGAAAAATATTGTCATATCCCACAGCGTTGCCATTCTTAATGTGTTTCAATATAATTTTGATTTCTTTTACATTATTCTAGTATTGTCTCCATCAATATATTATCCAATTAACACCACAGAAGGATTGTTATAATTGTTTTCACTTTCAGATGGTACATATTCTAGTATATTGAGGTATGTTCATATGAAAATCATTACAAACTCTGAATGCACTAACTACTGGCCTAATGATTGGATTATAAACTCTACAGTATGTGCTCGCGGGTTCGATAATGATAATCAAAATGCTTGCCATGTAAGTAGTACGATTTATTACACTTCACAATAAGAATTTAATATAATAAATTCCTAATAGTAAAGTTTTGTACAAAATTTAAATAAAATGAATTGATAATTCTGGTGTCTGTATAAAATTACTTAAAGGTATTTGAGATTCTGTAAGAATAAGGTAGATGGCTCTTTTAAAAATAATGGAACGATTAAATGTATTAATATCAAAAAGGTAACATAAAGGTTCAAAAATTTGTCGCTAAAAATATTGTCGCTGTAGCATAGTTGGATAATGCACCTTCTCCGGCTAGAAAAGATATCCAGGTTCGAATTCTGGTGGCGCAACAACAATATTTTTCGATAAAATTGATTTTATATGTATATTTTTCTAATTAATATATTTAATTCATATTTTTAAAATATTTAACTATCTAAATTCATACGAGGTGTACAGTTAGTTATTTGAGATGTGGGCCTTCACAGTTGGATTTATAATTACATGTTATATATCCATATATTTTTAAACTCATTCAATATTAATTTGTACGCATGTCTGTATCTACATTGTTTTACACTATTTATAAAAGTAATAGATCTCTCTATGCGGGCTTCCATCCAAATAGTGAACATTGTCTTTACTGCCATTTATAAAAAACACAAAAGTAGCGTTTCTTTCTGTAGTAACTCTTGGATTTCTATCCTCTGGTTTGTGTCTTGTGTATCTTGGTAGTTATTATCGCAATAAAACTACGCCCTCCTTACAACAACTCTGGGTTTATTACAATATTTAAGGGTACATGGATTTATACAAGATTTACACTTAGAGTTGGAAGTCGTGTAGATAATAGAGAGTTTCCCAAGGGCGCGGCGACTTATAATGACTCTCTCACACATACACTCACACAACCATCCGTCCGATATTATGACGCTTTCTTTGAGGACACACAAACATACATGATCTCACACTTTCTATCAAGTCATTAGGTAGGTTCTTGCTGCTTAATTAACTATTACTAGGTTAATTTGTAAAATTGATTTTGCGCAACATTTTCAAACATCAATCAATATATTAATTTTACTATGCGGTTTTCCATTCAAGAGAACATTGTTTTCACTGTCACTTATAAAAAATACAAAAGTAGCGTTACCTTCTATCAAATCAGAACGTAGTTTATTGCTGTCGTGTAGGTGTAGGTTAATTTGTACCTACTTTATTCTAAAATATTTATAAATTGAATATAAACTGTTTTTATATCTGTTTTTAGGGTGACAGCGGTGGTCCTTTGGCCTATTATGAAGACAACGTACCAACCCTCGTGGGTGTGTTCAGCTTTGTCAAGGATTTCTGTCTAATTGGTAAACCCACTGGTTACATCAGACCGCAATACTACCTCGAGTGGATCAACTCATACATGGGAGCCTAGAATGCCTCATTTTCATTTTTTTGCGTTTGTGCATCACACCGGTATTAAAATCCAAAACTTTGAACTCCCACCTGCCAGGCGCGCAGAATGCACGTATGGACCAAAACAAATGTATAGGCAAATTGGTTTATTTACATACATATCTAAATAATAAAAATACTTTTAATAAACTCATCTCCTTTAAATTTAATCTAAAATATTACAGTGAAGTATGTCAATTTTTGTGCTGAAGGTACATTTTTCAAATGGAAAATGAATGAGTTCATTTCTGTTGTCAGAAATTTTAAGATAAAATTTTGATCATAATAATTTGATACTATATATTTCTCAACATTGTATACTATAAACTGGTTTGTATTTTTTGCAAGTATTGTAACGACTATTTTAATAAATGAATTATTATAAACTACCTTATTCTTCATATTTTTCGTCTTCGAGTGCTCTTCGTTAACGGGTTAACGTCAGGTTAGCTGACTTTATTTACAACTGCCTGAAAGAGAGATTCAGGCGAACCCATTCTCTAAAGTATTTTTAGAGAGTGGATTCAAAAATGAAATATGAGTTTTCTTTCTATCAGAACCTCATCTTTCGTTGATTATTTTTTGTATGACAAGATGAAGTGTCTCATAAAGCTCAATACCAATATGGCCAGTGTCCATGGATGAGATTTCTCTCGGAGATAACGGATATTTTGTTATTATTTATTACGAAATCTTACAATTAATCAACAATAATATGATTATAACATATTTGAAACATATTTTTACACACATTTTAAATGCATTGCCCAACTAGGCAAGCCTGTTTTAGGGAAAATTGGCAAACAAATACATTTCACAAAACTAAAACTTATTGAGGGCGACACGACAAGATTGAATACATAACATATGGCAAGTAGATGTGAAAATATTAAATAAATATATATGTATGTACGAGGGCCAAGTAAAAAATAAGGTTCCTTACCCTGTACACTCGCCACGCGAGATGCTAGGCGAAATCCGGCAACACCGCCTTGATTGTTGGTCCCTTAACTACATCCCCACTACCGGGAGCAAACGCTGCGACGCTCAGTAAAGGCCTGACAGCCATCCGCTATGGAACCCGCCATCGCCGTTACCGCCAGGTGTGAAATCCGTTCGGTGATTCGATTTTTAAACGCGAAGAAGCTTAAACCTGTTGAAATTCATCGACAGTTGGAAGAAGTTTATGGCACAGCTTGCATCAGCGTCCAACACGTCCGCAAATGGTGCAGGGAGTTCTCCGAAGGACGCACAGACGTCCACGACGAGCAAAGGAGTGGGAGGCCATCGGTGTCGGACGAAGTCGTGGCGAAGATTGAGCGCATTCTCCTCGAAGATCGGAGAGTAACGCTTCGGGAGCTTGCTGTCCAGGTTCCTGAGGTTTGTGAAAAAACCATCGACAACATTTTGACCGATAAACTTGGTTATCGCAAGGTGTGCGCGCGGTGGGTCCCACACATGCTTTCAGAAACCCACAAAGACAATCGTGTCAAGTGTGCCGAGGGGTTTCTTCGAGAATGCGCCGAGAATACCGAAGAATTCTTGGACTCCATTATTACGGGAGATGAAACGTGGTGTCACTACGTCACTCCAGAAACAAAAGAACAGTCCAAACACAAATTGAAGCAACACTTGGGTGGACAACGCTTCAATACAGATGAAGAGGTGAAAGAAGCGGTCACCAAGTTCATCGGCGGCCTAGCGGCGGAATTCTTCGAAGCGGGTTTTCAGAAGTGGATAACTCGTCAGGAAAAATGCATAGAAAAATCAGGAGACTATGTAGAAAAATAGAATAAAGTACAAGCTTTCAGATGGTTTACTTATTTATTGCAATAAAAAATACCTTATACCTGAAAAAAATATAGGAACCTTATTTTTTACTTGCCCCTCGTATACTAAAAAAATGTAAAAAGACAAAAAATAAATAAATACTAATGTGCAATACAATATGATGTAAGCACATATAAGTTAGACGGAAATATGCAAGACCAAAACACACAATAGTAGTTATAGGAATTATTTGATTATATAAAAAAGTTTACTCTCTGAGTATAGCCTCCTGAGCAATGCTTACTTGATATATATGTACACCTGATGCACTCCCCCAACTATCGATACAATAGCTTAAGATGGATTGGCACAGTGCATAGTACACAGTTATCATATTCTTTTTATTCACTATTCTAAATATATAAATTAATTTTTGCAATCTTTAGCTAATCCATCTAAATGTACTGAATTCAACGTGAAGTGATTTAACAATATTAATAATAACAATAACAATTTATTTGAACAATAGCGCACCTCGAAACAGGATCATCCTAGTGAGAGGGGCATTATTTTTAATAACTGCAAAATAGTGTTATAAATATTACTCATTGAAGGTTTACTGTCGCTCAAGGATGACCTTTACTGAGGCTTGAGCCGACAATGAGTGTATGTATGCAATATGGTATAAACAATCTATAACAATTCTTCAAATACGGCTGGCAAAAGTGATAAGTATTTAAAACAATATATGTAGCGCCTAATTCGAAAACTTTACGTATATTCTGAAAGCAATAGAACAAAATATTTATTTTTACATCAGGATTTTTTTAAATAGACTGTATGTATCGTTCTGGCAGCTAAAATGGATTTAAGATCACGTGCTCATCAACAAGCGGTATAATTGATTGATTTCATTTCAGGGGGAATAGTAAACTATACTCTTCTGCTTTTGGGGTATTTTGGAACTAACCCTGATTTTGAACATGCAATATCAACTTGCAACCGGTTTTTGCATATTCAACTCAAATTATCCGAAATTTTTTTAGGGGGTTTAGGAATTAGGCGCTACATATCTCATAATTCGGGGAAAGATTGGTGAAAGTCGGAGCCCTGGAAATAAGAGAACATCATGGCAATGGTTTGATCAGTTGACGGTAGAGCTTTTCCAGGCTGCAGTGAACGAAGTGATGACAACCGACATTATAGTCAACGTCTATTGAACGGATAAGGATACGAAAAAGATTATTCGTAAATTGCAATCACCAGTACACCACAAATTAAATCACTAAATCACAGCTGCTAATTATCGTTGCAATCGAACACCAATCACACATTAATCACAATTTATCACATCACAATTAAAATGTTTAAATACTAATTTAATGTATTAATTATAAATATATACATATAAAATCAATTTTGTCGAATAATATTGTTTTTGCGCTACCGGGATTCGAACCTGGATCTCTATTTCCAATCCAGGGAAGTACACTTCCAATTGTACGCCATTATTTTTCATGACAAATTTTCGAACCTATATGTTACACTTTTTCAAATGAATACATCTGTCGTTCCATTATTTGAAAGCCATCGCCTTGGTACTTCCAAATTTAAATTAATGTCTGATCACAATACGTGCAATATGAACACAAAAATAACGACGGGAAAATAATAAAACACTTTATATAATTATCTTAATACGTTAACTGTCTACTTTTACAGTCAAAATGTGATTAAAAAATATATAAATCGTCTTAATAAATTATTTATTGTTGCAACTTAATTTATGGAACCCATTAATACAAGACAACAATGATAAACTTATCATTTCCTGATAATAAAGAAGTCATAATAAAATTCATGAATTATACAGCGATATAATTTTAAAAAATTATACAAAGTGAAATCATAATTTAAAACAATTAATTAAATTCTATTTTTGAATACGATTAAATAATCAGAGAAAATTTTAAGGTTGCACCACTCATAGAAAAGATGGGATAAGCTAGGCTGAGATTTTATGGTCATGTAATGAGAAGACAAAACTGCTTTAAGAGTGAATACTGGCAGAAGACAACGAGGAAGACCCTAAACAAGATGAATGAAGGTCCATATCCATGAAGGATGCCCGCACAAGTTAGAAAACCATTCAGGATAGACGTCTTCGCGTTTCCGTACAATAACAACTGATCCCAAGTAAAGTTTGGAGGTTTTCTAATGCACTTGAAATGGACATCGGTTTAAGTATTAACCGCACCTGACTACCGTGTTAACAATTTTTCAAAAGTTTACTAACACCTTGTGATATGGCCAAAATATTGAAATAATTTAACATTCTAACATAATCATTATATAGTACCTACATTTATAAATCACTAGTTCTAGAACACTCTCACTACATTTATATATATATTTTGTCCTGTCGAATCTTTATTTTTGTTGAATTAAATAACACCACAACAGCCCGAAAAATACTTGAATAGTATCCAGGACAATGCTGTATATATCAGAGGTGGAGTCTACTCCATCCCAGTATTATACCTAATTGAAATATAATTGTGACTTATGTTTATCATCTTATATTATAATATTTTATATTCACATCTGTTACAATAAAAGCATGTATGTCAATAAAGTCTAATAAATAAATAAATAAATTTACAGTCACACGATCGAAGACGAAGATTAGCCAGTAGGGGTTTGTTTAGTGGCAGTGTTGCGCTGAATCAACCCGCCACCATGCTTACAGTAGTAAAATGGAGATGCAAATATGATAACTTTACTAATCATGAAAATTTTATATAGCCCAAAATATACTCAGTTTGACGTTATGATGGACCATGCAATGAGATCTAAAACGTCGCTCATGGCAGATTAGTTAAGAAAACTGTACACAGAAGATTCAGAATGGCCGTGAAAACCTAAGAACTTTTTTATAAGTTAGGCATGATTAAGAATATTAGAAATTAAAGGATACAATATGATAGCAGATAAATATGTCCGCAAGTTAGGCAAAGCACATGGAACAGTCAATATTTGGTGGCAGCTATCTTGAGCGATCGGAAATGTCTAGTTGGTGCCCCTGGCGGTCCACCTCAGCATCTCGTTCTACCGGTATACGCTGCGTGATGCTGCTGATAGATAGCGGCCTATGTTCGTGGTGATCACACAAGTAATAACAGGATATTTACTCAGTACATAAGCTAAGTTCTTACTAGGGATGGTGAAATCGTTATATAACCGTTTTGTGACTGTGATTGTGTTCCATTGTAACGGTGATTATTGTGATGTCCTTGGGATAGTGTGTCAGCGCGTCAGCACCGCCAGTTGTAGATGTATGTGGGTACGTTTGGCGGGCTTAAAAGGCCGAGCGCGTCCTCTTACTCAACCGTTTGTATCCTGTGAATAGATGTATACATTGTACCGTAAACAGTATTATTATTGTAATAAAAATTATAATTAGCACCTAAAGAGTTTCTTATTGGAATACCAACAATCTTCGGCGAGGTATACAACTCGGGAAGTACTGATTGTAACTTACGTAACAATTATTAATTGATTAGCGTAATTCTTCAATCAATGACTCAAAAGTAAACCACCAACATTTAAATCTTAGTTACCAATCATCATTAAATCTCAGATACCAGTCATTTAAACAATCACAGTCACATAACGGCTTACCATCACTAATTTTTACTATGGTAAAAAAAGTTACTAGAGTTAAAAAAAAATGCATAAACGGGTTATTCGTTGGTAAAAAAATATTTACTTTTCGAAAGTACATCCAGTAGTAAACTAATTTTACTCTCCGATATCGGATGGTAAAATCGACAATAGTTAGTTAAAAATGGCAGACTCTTCACAGCTGTTTCAAAAGTAATTTGAACTATTTGATAATTTAACACATCGATAATTTGAAAGATACGGTGTACGACGATTAATTAATAAATATCTCTCTATTTTAGAGATAAGAGTTCGTTCGATGGTGACCTTGTTGTTCAATTTATATTTACACATAGTCTAAACATTTTTCATCAGAAAAGGGACACATTTCGAATGCAGGGGGAATAAAACCACAGAAAATGGTATGTATTTGATGATTATTCGTATTGTCAAACTAATAGGCGGGATTCACTTTGACAGTAGTAAACTTGATGTACAAACAAGCCAAAAATGTTTTTTACCACGGGCGATGGTAAAAAGTTACTATGGTCAAAGTTTACTACTGATCACACAACCAGTCCTAAGTTACAAAGTAACAATGAAAAACATTTGTTGTGATCGAGGGGTCGTCTGATGACGTGCATCTGGTGGAGCCGAATAAAAGAGCGGCATATCTACGCTAGATGTCTCCTGATGACATCTGAAATGTCCAAGTCCTACGGACTGTTCATGACTGACACCCATGGGTTTTATTGCTGGTTGGTATTGGTCATTTTAAGTGTGTGAATATTGGAGATTGAAGAATCGCGGTTGAACGATCAGCGGAGCGCAATTGCGGTCAGTACATCGTCCGGTAAAGAGCTTTGAATAATAGAGCGCAGTTAGGTCGGCCGGAAACCCATCCAGAGATTAGAAGAACAACGACATTTGACCTGCCACGACACCAAAGAAAGAGCACTGTTAATCAAATGTTTGTGATAATTTTCATTCTGGAATTATCAATAAGAAACGAGGGAACAAGAGGCATCCAAGGCATTCACGGGAACACACGGTATTGTGAAATTCATATAATTTACGTACAACCTTGGTGAGAGGACTAGTACATGAACGCTAATTAATAAAGTGTGTACCACGCAATGTGGAATGCTGGACGATTACTGGTTGTCCACAATTAGGGTTGTTTTTCGCACCGATGCCTGGATTTTACATTTGCTATCTGATACAAAAAAAAATCTGATGCATTTAAGGCTTTCATAATGAATGGAGGTATTATATGATATTTATAATATATAAAACTTCATTGATCTTCACTTTTGTTCAGGCTGTGTAAAAATGATATTAAGATGGATGAGTGTTAATATAAATAATGGCCAGCAGACAGACAGTAAAGTAACAAACTAGTTATTGTACTAGACGTCGATCACTATCATGGAGCTCGCCACTATTTTGATATTCTTCGGTGCAGTTGCTCTCATTCAGGTACGAACCGCTGACGATATAATTATTTTTTTTAATACAAAAATATTATCAGCTACTTATCCGGTAATTTCAAAATTGAATTTAAAAACTATTTTCTGATTGTTATCGAAGTACAATCAATTTTAATTTCTGGATACATGTATAAATGAATACAGGCTTAAATTGATTTAAAGAGACTTCAATCATTGCGTAATTGTTCAATTTCCCGTATGCAGGCAAACGATTCAAAAACTGTCACATTTTGTATTGTCATCTTGTTCAGATGTTAAATATTTAAAATTGTAGATACAAGATTATTTCAATGTATGAGTCACATATTATCAATAATTTTTTTTCTTATCTTATCTTAGTAATTATCATAGTAACTGATGGTTCGTGATGATGTATAGAAAATAAAAGTATTAATTCTATATAATGTTGAACATTTTTCAACTAAATATAATAAATAATATCTTCAATATTAGCAAAATTACTTTGCGACCACATATTATATAAATAATAAGACAAAACACTTTTTATTTATTATCTTTGTTTTATTAACCACTAAAATGAGTTTAAATACATTTACCGGTTTCGAAAAATACCATTTTCTTCTTCAGGATGTCATAACTAACTAAAACATATATTGTTTCTTTGACAGAATCTATTTTAAAAAAAAACTATTTTTTTAGTACCTAACTCAATAAAATAGATTTTTTAAAAATAGATTCTGTCAAAGAAACAATATATGTTTTAGTTAGTTATGACATCCTGAAGAAGAAAATTATATTTTTCGAAACCGGTAGATGTATTTAAACTCATTTTAGTAGTTAATAAAACAAAGATAATAAATAAAAATATGAATCTTAACCACAAAGATAACATTGCTGATTTTAAAAGTACAAAACACTTTGTTTAAACTACTCTTTATTTTTATCTATGCTTGTATTTTTAATTTTAGTACATATTGTTTGCTGACGAAGGTATCATAAGTATCGAAACACGTTAATTTATTAATAAATAGTAACTTCTTAAATTACTTTGTGGCCTCATTTTATATAAATAATTAGACAAAGTACTTAGTTTAAACCGCTATTTATTGATTATTCAACACGTTTCGATACTTATGGTATCTTCTTCAGGAAACAATGCATATTGAAATTAAAAATGCAAGCATAAAACTATAAAGTGGTGAATAATTAATAACTAATATGAAAACAAATTTAAAAAGTTACTATTTGCAAAGACGATTTGTATATAAACTTTTTTTAGAACTTTGCAAATAGTCACCTTTTAAATTTGTTTTCATAATAGTTGTTCTTACTTATTCACCACTTTAAATTTTTGTTTTTATCTATACTTATATTTTTAATTTTAGTATTGTAAATTGTTTCCTGAAGAAGATACCATAGGCATCGAAACATGTTGAATTATCAATAAATAGTGATTTAAAATAAGTGTTTTGTCTAATTATTTATAATAAATAGTGGTTTAAATAAAGCGTTTTGTCTCAGAACTTAAATATAATAATATTTACAAACCATAAATTAAATTAATATTTTTGATAAGTATCTATTTAGGTTAAGATACAAACGAGGAAAGATGTGTGTAGGCAAAATCAAACACTTTGAACTCAAAGTTCAATTGGAGAATTGCAATTTACTTTCAGTGTTTTATTTTCAGGGTTCCGTTACCGTTCGGTTTTCTGCAAAAGAAAAGAGTATTCAAGGTACGTAGATTTTTATATAGAAAAAATACTTTAAAAATGTGATATACTTCACCAATTATGTTTTTATTTCATCGCCGTAAAATATATGACCGATTCCGAAACCGTCTCTGAACAGAAGCAGTTTCGTTTTTTATTCCTGTTTTTAAATCCAAACAAACAGAATGCACATATTTAAACTATAATACCAGGACTACCCATCAAAGTATAAAAACGCGCTTACAATATTCGGATAATCACAAAAATAAAAAAATTGCAAGGTGTCCATGATTTGAAAAGATGCGATACTTCTTAATTCTTGTGTAGGTAATAATACAATAACATACTTCCACGAATATATATAAACATTCAATATGTATAATATAACGCTGACCAACCTGCACATAGTAATTCATAAATCCTTACATTTATAATACCTATCATTACCTCCCTTCTAGTATTATAACTGACTTACCTCACACCGTTTTCCTCAGGGATAAGCAGATAGGATAAAATATCATACTCTTCTGCCTCCACAACTCTTGCTTCGTCCACTTTTATACATCTTCTCATGCGCGCTCTCTGGTTGTTGAAACTTTAAACAGGCTTATTTGATCATATTAGGTCGTCCACGGGTTCCTTCTGTTCCTGATGCCTGGCATATCTTATTTTTCATCCTCTCCTCGCTGCTCCACATCAAATATAATATCGTATATAATATTATGGTAACAGCATAACCTAAGTCTATACCTACTGTACGCCACCGGTAATACACCTCCACAAGCCCTGTCACAGCAAACTCCCGGATCTCTTCAGCTAGATGGTATGGCATTCTTCCCAGTTTTCTTCGGCCTAATATTGTACCCAGGATAATCTCATATAATATAACCGAAGAATTGTAAGAATATTTAGTTCACAACTATAGATACGGATTGCTGTAGTTGGATTTATTGAAGAACTGAGGCACTTGTGCGTTATACTGTCACTATCTTGTGCGAAAACTAAACAAAACTTTTGCACAAAGATTCCATTTGTTTCTAGCACCAAAAATATACAAAAATCTAAATGCAAACGTGAAAAATTGCAACCATAGTTTAGCATATTTTTCACGGAAAGTGCAATTTCGGCTCCACGAAATGGGGAGAAATTACGCCCACGAACTTTTAAAGGTCCAAACTTGAGAATAAAACTGCTACAACAGTATATTGAATTACCTAATTGCATCTTGTTTTACTATTTATATATATTTTTTATATGCTATCTAATTGCATCTTGATCTACTCTTTATATATATTTTTTTACATTAAACATTAGGCTTACTTTAAGTTTAACGTTGTAATTATATGATATTTAATTGCATTTTGCTTTACTCTTTACATATACCATATATTATATCTTATACATTGAACAATGCATTTACTTTAAGTATTACAAAGTATTTAATGACATCTTGTTTAACTCTTCATATATATAATTTTATACATTGATCATTGCACTTTGTTTACTGCTATACCGGAAGAACACTGTCTGCTATAATACAGTCAAATACTAGTGTAGCAGGCAGGATACCCAAATATATTTCTTATTTTTCTGAAATGTTTATCTGATTATAATATAACACACTGTACTAAGAATAAAATAAATAAATAATAATTATTATTACTGTTCACGAGATACGTAACATCCTTCTCAAGTAATATATTTTAAAGGCATCTAGTTTCCGCTTGTCTTTAATGGTGCGGACTGTCCGAGTCTCCGCTGCATAGGTGAAGATCGGAAATGTAAGATTGCGTACCAACATAATATTGGGTTGTCTAATAAGTATTTGTAGTTTTGTTCAATTATTTATTATAAAATCAACATTTGAATATGTCCAAGAACACACAATTACTGATTTTTTACCCACAAAGGCACTGTTATTAAACAAATATAAGGTATCTCATAGAGACGAAGCTATTTTTATTATATTTAATGGATAAATCCATCTTTCAACTAATTTGTTTATGCCCTTTCTATAAGAATCGTCTGGTCTGGTATAAAAATAGCTATAAAGCCAATTTCTCAGGTCATTATTTGGCGGAGCAAAGTCAGAACAGATGACCATTTTGACGAGTTGAGCCGTTGTCATGTTGCAGAATCAGATGGCCCGGATGGCTTCATTTAAGCGACGCAATTGGGGTACACAGAGATTGCTATCTACTGTCTAGTTTCGCTCGAGTATTTTTTATGTTATTTTTAGTCACAAATAAATAAAATACCCGAAAAATAGCATTAAAAAAAATCGCTAATACTTATTAGACGATCCAATATATATAAATTCATGTACAGGGTGTAACAGACCTAGTCCACATTACTTAAGGACTATACGTTAGAAATTTATTTTCTATTTGAACGATGACTAATAATTGAATATTCGTAATTCAATCGTTAATGCAATCGCCGGTACATTAGAAACCAAACCTCCAATTTAATACCAATAACATCATCTCAATACCCAATCGGAGTACCGTAGCATTATAAAAAATTGTTAGCTATGAATTTTTAAGTCTACAATAAAATATAAGTATAAAGATGCGAGTATTGTGTGTAAAAAGGCTAAAAAAATAATTTAAAATAAAACGACTTTAAATACCTTTTACATAGTAGTCAAATTACTTGTAGATATTTGAAAATTGCGTGTATTTTTTGTTATTTTGAAGCTTGCGTAGTGTAAGTTACAGAGTCCTGGAGAGGGGGTTTAACCTTCTAGTAGAGAACGATAAATTGTGATATACATGTGAGTTTTACAGCAATTTTCGCTTTATTTGTTAGGCGAATTAATTATTTTTTATATAGTGCAAATATTGTACACGATATTTGATTCAATACAAATCGTAAACTGTAAGAAAAAAAATACAAAATTGAATTTCGATTATCTTTGAAATGGTTGAGACTGGGACATGGTTGCACGAACATTTTCGATTCATATTTTTATTAGGTGTAACCTTTTAAAGTATTGTGGACTAGGTCTGTTACACCCTGTATATTCTTATGTACATCTTAAAAATATATCTCCTGAAAAAGCAATATAAAACATATGTTTTTTGCGATATATGATCATTTAAGTTAATTGTTTTTCTGCATAACAGATCGCATCATCGATGGCCAACAAGCAAAGAAAGGACAGTTCCCTCACCAGGTGTACCTGCGAACCGAGCATGCCGGTGGTCATGGTTGGTGTGGTGGTAGCCTGATCCACCCGCAGTGGGTTCTTTCGGCTGCACACTGTGTCGAACAGTAAGTGTTTCAATATTTGAACTTCAGAGGAAATACCAAAACCCCTTTTTTATTCATGAGCATAATATGAACGGAACGTTGTGGTCGTTGCGTAATCAATATTAAATGTGAATCACAAGGAGGTGGCGGGAGGCTAAATTAAATTAACAAGAGTTCTATATACAAATACACACGTTTATTTACAACACAATAATAATGCAAAAAAAAGGGAAATTCTTATTGCTATTTATATCTAACCTTAATTAACGGGGGCGCACGAATTGTTCAATTATTTTTCCACTCACTTTAGTCTCTTCCCATTTGTGGCCGATTATATGGCCACGTGTGGCCCGCCGCGGCGCGCGCGACAAGCGACATCTGGAGCCCGCCCCTGATCCCGTTCGCGGACGCGGTCTTTGCAGCCTCGCTCGCCATGTGGTCTCCGTGGCCGCATTCGGTCGTCTCGTAGTGAACGGCATCCGGTCGTCTCGCGGTGGGCGGCCTCTGGTCCTCCGTTGTGAGCGGCAGGAATATCCGCAACTTGCCTCGTGTATAGGCGGGGTCCTCGGACGTCTTCCTGGAGGCACATCGCAGCTTCCTGGCGGCTTTGTTTCAAGGCAAAAGAAAATGGCGGTTGGCAAGGCCGGCGGCACCTCGGAGCAGGTCCGGTACGTTCGACGGGCGTGGAGCGAGAGAGAGTCCTTCCGGCCAGGCAAAACCCAGGGGGGTAGCGACCCTTCGTCCACTGTGGATACATGTTAGGAGCGGGTAAGGAGGGGCATGCATTACCTCGGCGCGCGACCCGCACAGCAATATTTAAATAATAGTAAATAATAGTTTAAAATTTGCGCCGAAAATAATATTCGTAAAACGTGAACGTCACACGTGAGATGGTATTGGATTGGTATAGATTGGTCCAATCGTTCCAAAACCCTTGACAACTAGTCAGTGCGCATCATGGATTAGTGATTGATACTTCCGGTATTGGAAATTGATATATTTGTGTGCTCAAACAATAGCTTTGATTTGTTTTATTATTTCATTATATGTGCAAAATGAATTCAATCCATATTTACTTCATTTTTATTTTCTTGATACACCTATACAAATTTTAAAAATTTAATTCATAATTGTTATGGAAAATACAATCTCATTGTGAAGTTGTAATTATTCAGAACATAGGCCTCTAATATTTTAAATGTGTTAATTAGAAAGATATAAATAATCAATTTTATCGTAAATATTGAACCTGGATCTCTTCCAATCCGGGGAAACGTGTATTAACCGATTATGCTATACCAAAACAGTACATTGACGACAAATTTTCGAATTTATATGTTACACTTTTCGAATTTCGGAACGTGCATTAACCGATTATGCTACAGCACACAGTACATTGACGACGCATTTTCGAACCTATATGTTACACTTTACATTCAATATTTGATATGTCCATCGTTCCATTATCTAACAGCCATCTACTATAATAATAATTTAATGCACGTTCCCTAGATTGGAAGAGATCCAGGTTCGAATCCTGGTAGTAACAACAATATTTTACGATAATTTTTTTTTATATGTATATCTTTCTTATTAATTAATACATTTAATTTGCATTTAAAATATCACAGACCTATGTTATGAATATAATATTACAACTTGATAATAAGAATGTATTCTTCTTAATGATACGTAATATAATAGTCACTATCTAATAAAATTATAATATTTGTTACAAATTTTACATTGTGGTTTTTATTAATTTTATTATAGATTATTTAAAACTTTGTTTATAAGCACTTTGTTATTCACCAATAATTGACTTAATCTCCACATCTTTCATCATCGTACAAATGTATGTTAAATATGTACTAGATTTATTTTTTAAATAATAATATTTTTTAAATTTATTTTATTGAAATAGAATTTTAAAAACATTAGAATAATTATATATATATATGGTTTTATTTGGTTTATTTGACATCATGATGAAGGAAATGTTCCGAAACTGATTGGTGTATTTAATTAAACATAT
This sequence comes from Eubasilissa splendida, assembly GCA_031772225.1. Classification (NCBI taxonomy): domain Eukaryota; kingdom Metazoa; phylum Arthropoda; class Insecta; order Trichoptera; family Phryganeidae; genus Eubasilissa; species Eubasilissa splendida. Next base: position 6,341,157 of record CM062858.1, on the reverse strand, counting down.
AGAGTAGTCAAAAACCATGTTTTAAGTAATCTATATCAAAAAAAAAATTTTTTAAGCGCAAAATACGTCTACGTGCTTCTTGGAGAAATAGACAATACGGTACAGGGAGTGAGTCGAAATACGAGTACATTCTATATACATGAGGATTTCGAAAACGTCACCTTCAGCAATGACCTTGTGATGATCGACCTCGAACAACCTGTGGAATTATCAGGTAAATATATACCTATTACTAAATATATTATTTAAATTCTTACAAGCCAACTTATTACCAGTTTATGGTGTAAACATCGATTTCCAAAATTCTGTAGGTGAGGACACAACGAAACCCAAAAATGTGAAGATCTACAAACGTATCCTGTAGTATATAGTTTATTCCGTTCTTCGAACCGGAACTAAAGCGAAAATCGGAAATCGGAAAAAAATACGTTATTATTGTCGGAACGAAAACCGGAACTGAACCGAAAAAAAAAATCGTTTTATTTAGGTTCGGTACATGTTTAAACACACGGGTTAACACAATGTTACACTTCAATTAAGTTATAAAATTATTCTAGTTATTCCACGATAACAGAAATTGTACAAATATTTTAATTATTAAAAGTAACTTTTATATTTTAAAATTATAAATAAACATACCCGAGAATCCTATATACTGCACTCATAAATATACGAATTTGTTTTATTTATAAATGTTTCGTTTAATACATTATATAATTATGATATATAATATACTTCTAGTAGTAAGTAGTACTGTAGTATTATTAATTATTATTACTTATATTATATTATTGTATCAGTTCATGTAGTACGCTTATTACAAAATAAGGAATGAAATGTTCTTAATTATGGTAGAAAATACATTTTTAAAATAAATAAAAACATTTAAAAATTAATCACTCGGAGCTGAACCGAAAATCAAATACCACAAAAATCGTTATTTTTTCCGGAACCGAATTGATATATTTTTGAATAATTGAAATGAAAAAAATAAGGGTTTGAAGCCTTCTTTTATTCACTGCTTCTACCCTCACTAAAATATTTATTTTACATTGTCAAGTATTAAACGAGTTAAATCGCGTCAGTTCAAAAGTACAAATATTAACAGCTTCGCTGTTGAAATGCGAAGCTTGTTCAAAGATAGGCGGCTGCGGCTTAGAGGAGATCTCGGAAGAAAGTGGAGATTCCTCGAGTGATGGTGCAGACCTCATCACCTCTACCGGCGCATTTTAGGTAAACGTCTCCGCGTTGTTCTGTCAACAGGTGGTACCAGTAATTCAATAAAAAGTCGAAACCACTTATTGTCTTGTAAAATACCCAATAGCGGTTATCATATTCGTACTTTAATTGGAACTTTGTTTTGAAATATTGGAATTAAGCATTTATTTAGCGAGTTGAATACGTTTATTATATTATATTATATTGAATGCCGGCCGTTACAAATTTTGCATAGTTGCTCTTTAGGATCCTGCGCAAAATATATACACCATCCCCATTCCCACTGGCCACCCCACTCTATCTCATGTCATCGTCGGTTAGGTGAATTGGCGGTGGAATTACAACAGCGGGACTTTAAAGCTCGCAAACGGATATGATAAATGTTGGAAGTGATTATGTCAAGAGATAGATTAAGATCAGTGTGTTAAAAATTAATTGTATAATAAAATATTTTCTTAATTTTTTAAGCAAATAAAGTATTTTCTAAATTATCCTGATCATACATAGTTTACTCCCCATAGACAAAGGATTTTGTTAATTTTTCAGATACGATCAACCCAATTCGACTTCCTGAAGCCGATGCTCCGGACTATGCTGATGAAGCGTGTACTATGAGTGGTTGGGGAAGGACGGAAAGTAAGAAAAAGCTTTTATTATATTTTTTGAAATAATTGTAATATTTTTTCGTTCATTTAATACCGACACGCAATGTGTTCGAAATATTTCTGCGCGGTAATGTTTTAACTGTTTTTTTTAATGTTTTTACTGGAACATTGTTCCCAGTTTCAGATGAATATCGGATCATTTAATGGGTTAATTTTGAAACCGGCTTCAACATTTAAAATGCACGATCGAATTTGATCAACTTAGTAAATACTAATTTAATGTATTAATTATAAATATATACATATAAAATCAATTTTGTCGAAAAATATTGTTTTTGATTTTATATGTATATATTTATAATTAATACATTAAATTAGTATTTAAAACATCACATACCTATGTTCTGAATAATTACAACTTCAGAATAAGAATGTGTTGCTCCTTAATAATTTGGTAAAGTTTATGCTTCTTTTTGTTGCTATTCTGGATGACGGGAGCGGGGTGCAGAGATATTCTAAAAATACTCCAGCTGGGGTGGAGCCCTACCGAAAAGAAACACTACTAATGCATAAATTGTTCTGGTTTTGTTTAAAATACTTTTATTTTAAACATCGTTTTTGCTTTCAGATGAGCGCGAACCCAAATTGTTGTCCTTTGTTCAAATGAAAGTCATCACTAACTCCGAATGCTTTGTAGATTGGGGAAAATGGGTCCTCAAATCTACGGTATGTGCTCACGGGCTCGAGACAGTATTTCAAACTCCTTGTCATGTGAGTAGCCAGATTTTGATCATAACAGATATCGACATCAAAATTCAGAGTCATCTGTAGTCCGACCAACGTAAATTGGAAAACGGCACAGGGCACCACTGTAGGTACTCATACTGAACCTTATGAAGAAGGGAACAGCCGCGCGCGGACAGGGAATGTTAGTTCGAAAAGTCGCCAATTTACGTTGGTCGGACTATATAAATACCTCACATCAGCAGCTGCGATAGAGATATATGACTAGAAATCAGAAAAGCGTAGGTTTGAGCCCTACCGGCTGAGAGATTTTATAAACCTCGAATTATTTTTTATACATTAGCGCAATCATTTTTAGTATTTCATCCAGATCAAAATCTCAACACGGTACTAAAATTTAACATTAATTAATTAAACAAATATAATACAAGGTGTCCCTTATGTTTTTTTCATAAAAAAAATTCTGTAATAAAATAATGGATAGGTTTAATAAAAAATAAATAAATTGCATTAAGTACAGTCCCTAGGTATTTATTTAAAAAATATATGTTTTCTAAATGTTATCCGTTATTTCGCTGGCACTCTTAACGGCTCAGAACTGCTCGGTACATATTCTCCGTAATTGCTGCCATTCATTGTTACTGTATACCTTTTATTTAAGGTAGCCCCATAAGAAAAAGTTCATTGATGTCAAGTCAGGGTTACAAGGATGCCAGCTTATGTCACTTCGTCGGTATATCAATTTTCCAGGGAAAATTTCACGAACAACTGGTAAGGACACGCTCTATAGCGGCTGAATTCTCAAGGATGCGGCTAGCGATCGGCATACCTCCCGCCCCTCTCCGCTCGTTGCGTTCGTGCAGGGAATGAATCAAAATGAAAGAGACTTTTGGGACACACTGTACAACAAAGGAAACACATAATTAGATGAGAATGTGTTCTTTTACTTTTTATTTTAGGGAGGTTACTGGGGTCGCTTTATTTCTCATGATGTTTAATAGTCTTTATTAATTTTATAAAAATTCGTGGCACAATTTATTATCTTTTACTCTCCCTATACACATTGTTCGCGATCGGTACTCTCATGGGTCGACCCAATGATCTGATTTACATTAAAAGGAAACGTAAATCCTGATCTATAGGATCTAATGAACGAATTGACCGACAAATCCACACCGCGAATGCTATCGCGATTTCGCAATCGAACAAATATCGGTCACGTTGACGTCTGCTGACGTCAAGGTCACATTTCACACTAACAAGACGAGCATTAAGGAAAGGTTATGGGTGTGAATTTGGACGTGGAAAGGTCGCGGCCTTTTCGCAAGACGCGTCAAAAGTGTTTTATGAATTCGGAATATACATTATTTATCATATCTTCTATAATTATACTATATGTTACTTTTTTAACAACTGGTAAGATTATGCATATTGTTAGTAATTTCGTTAGTAGTAACCAGAGACTGACGCACTGGAGCGGAAGTCCTGGCTCACAAGTGAGTGATGTGAAGATGGGACTTCCCCATCGTTATGCAAAATGTCGCTCGGTAAGGGAGCGCTTTTTTCACAATCTGTTTTGCTCGTTATGCGAATTACTTGTTATGGGAGGGGCTTCAATTCAATTGAATTGTCTCTCTCTCGCACTCTTGCGACCTGGATAGGGTGAATTTCTGCCGGACTGTGACCGAGTTCTGCGACTGAAATACATAAATGGACGTCTACCCTTCCCTTTTGGGGGTGTGTGATTTCTATAGCTTCTTTCTGGCTGCCTTTTGAAATTAATATGACAACAAATCTCTCATATTGTACCGGTATGGTTTTGGTACGACGATACCGGAGCCAACCTATGATGGCGTTATGATGATATGACTGAATGTAATAAAAAAAATATATGTAATTATGACGAATCGAAACGAGGGTAAACAAGTCTGAAAACGATTCGGGATTGGGTGTAAATAAATACAAAACAATATGGGAGGGGCTCGTTCTGAGAGGTTCCACTGTTTATCGTACCATAGGCACTGGCGATAATATTTTAAAACATTTACTAATAGTGTTATTGAAATTGTTTTCAGGGTGACAGCGGTGGTCCTCTTGCGTATTATAAAGCAGGCGTTCCAACTCTCGTGGGAGTTTTCAGTTTTGTCAATAATTGTTGTATTCCTCGCATTTCCACTGGTTATGTCAGACCACAATACTACCTCAATTGGATCAACTCATTAATTGAAGGTTAGGAGGATGCCTCATTTTTATTTTCTGCGTTTTTATATCACATGGGCATTAAAATGCAAAAGTTAAAACTCTCAACTACCAGGCGCGCAGCATGTACGTGTGGACCACAACTCGCCATTTTTTTTTTAAATTCTGTTATTTTTGAGTGTTGCTATTTAATAAAATGAGTAAGTTTAATAGCTAATAAAAATACTTTTAATAAAAAATATTGCTTTTTTCAAATTAATGTGACCCAACGCATTTTAATGAAATTTACCCACGTGACATGACTAGTGGTGGTTTCTAATAATCTTATATATATTTATATCTAATGATCAGTGTCAAATTCGTTTGAAATGTAAACTATGCAGAAATGTGTCATTTTTTTGCCTGAAGGTATTTTCTTACTTACCCATTTAAAATTGAAAAATAAATGATTTTATTTATGTTGTCAAAAATTAAAAAATAACTATTATTATTCTATCTTTGTGTGTGCAATGTAAATTGTATATATGTATAGTGTTCAGATTATTTTAATAAAAAAAACATTATTAACTATTTTCTTCTTCTTCTTCTTCTTCTTCTTCTCCGAGTGCTATCTTGTCAATGTCAAAAGCTGTTAAGACATAAATTTCTAGCCAAGACTTCATCGTCCATTGATTTTTCTCTGACAATATGACATGTTGCAATATTTCGTAAATCGTACTACTGAACCTTACACCTTGCTTCCAATATTGATTGTAACTTTCCCGATGTTATCTGACTATCGCGCGTTAAGACGGTTAACCTTTCTCTTACGGTGCTAAAATAAATAAAAACTGTAAACTCAGTGTACATGTAGACTTATGCGAGTTTTATGTCGGATAAATATTAAAATTTTACATTTATTACTTATATTAAACATTAAAATAATAGTTGACGTATATATTTCAATTACTGTGTAAATGTGCTAAAAATGATATAAAACATTAATCATCACGAACGACAGCATAAAGACCCATAAGACACGTCTAACTCGGCTAGCGCACGCTATGCCACTAAAGTGACCTGCGCCTGCATACTGCGCCATCCGCATCTTCAATTCACGTCAGGTTCTTAATTAAACTTGGTCTTCTTGTAACAATTATCGGGATTTATTACATTAGATATGTACCCAGTCTAATAAATATATATATATATATCATACACTGCGCCATCGTCACCTCTCCTTACGTACACGTATTGACAAATTCACGTCAGGTTCTTCGAAAAAATATTTTTTATTGCTGCGTATGGTAAATACTTATATATTGTAATTATTTTATCCAATACATGTATATACTACAGAAGAATGTCTAAAATATGAACTCAGTATTCAGTATATTTAGATAAATATTCACATAATTTGAGGCAATGTCAACTCGGTTTGTATAATCGAAGAGGTCATTATTTTATTTAAATATCGTATAATACTCCTACATACCAATGAACACCTCGAATGGGTTGACATTTTGACTGGGGCCGTGTAAACCAAACAATCAACATGAGAAAATTAAGAAGTCGAAATTTTGGTTCGAAATCACATAAAATCTAACAATATTAATATTTTAAATATGAATTAAATATATTAATTAGAAAGATATACATATAAAATCAATTTAATCGAAAAATATTATTGTTGCGCCACCGGGATTCGAACCTGGATCTCTTTCCTAACCGGGGAGGGTGCTTTATCCAACTAAGCTACAGCGACAATATTTTTAGCGACAATTTTCGAACCTATATGTTACCTTTTTGATATTAATACATTTAATCTTTCCATAATTTGACAGAGCCATCTACCTTATTTTTACAGAATCTCAAATACCTTTGAGTAAACTGATAGCAGACGCCAGAATTATCAATTCATTTTTATTAAATTTTGGACAGGTTCGAATCCCGGTGGCGCAACAATAATATTTTTCGATTAAATTGATTTTATATGTATATCTTTCTAATTAATATATTTAATTCATATTTAAAATATCACAGACCTTTATTCTGAATAATTACAACTTCACAATAAGAATGTGTTCTCCTAAATGTTAATATTGTTGCGTAATGGCATAGATGCCGGAAGAAACAGGATTCGGAAGGAAGTTCCACTCACCACAATCCCGTTCTCCTAGCACGTCCAAGATGGACTGTAACTTAAGTTTTTGGACACTATCTCCAGGTCAGGATCTGGACTCCTTCAGATTGCACAAGATGGTCACGTAGACACACTTCTCACTCTTTTTTATACTGCGAAATCTTTTTGTAACCGTACCGGTTCAGGGTCGCCGATCGACTGACTCGGCGGCGGGTGAGGAAGGGGGGGGAGGTGGAAGGCACAGTACATTATCCTCGCTCAAGCACAAATATATGTCCCAAACAAATATTATGCAAGAAAAATATAATATCGATAGAGAACAGGTGATAAACTACATCACAAGTTTTGAATCAATATGTTTAAACATATAAAGATAAAATTTTGAGTGATACTATACTATTTTATGTACAGGGTATAACAGGGTGGATACCTGACTAAATTAAGAGTCGAATATATTCAAGGGATATGTGTCTAATTTCAACCATGTCAGAGATATAAGCATTTCAAAAATAATCTTAATATTATTTTATTATTATTTTGAAAAATAGAAATATTTTATTAATTCCAAATTATATATTGTATACAAAAAATTAATGGTCATCGAATATCGAGTGGCTAGACTATTTTTTGTTAGATGATTTAGGGCGTGAAGCAAAGATATAAATGAATAATGGAACAATGTCGCTAATATTTATTCTATTAGTACTAAGTACGTAGACTTAACATGATTTTGTAAAAATTTAAAACTATAATATTTTCCGTAACAGTGCAGAATTCGCACATACTTCTTGAACATTTTCGACTTGTAATATTGTCAGGTATCCACCCATAAAATATTGTGAACTAGGTCTTTTACACTCTGTATAACATTGTTTTTATTTTTGATTAGAGTTTTTAATTTCCTAACTAAAAAAATATTTAATTTTTTTTCATTTATTTTTAATATTTAACCCAAACACGTTGTGGTAATTAATTTAAAAAATAAATAATTCATTAACTTTGTTTTTAACCACTGTGAGTTAATTATATTCACCAACCGGTTTCGGAAAATATCTTATCCTTCATCAGGGTGACAAAAAATTAAGTAAAACCATATGTCATATTATTCTCTATTTTTTAATATTTTTTTTTAGTATAAGAAAATTAATTATAAAAATAAATCTAGTACCTGAAATTGACTTAATAAACCGAAATTATTTGTTTTTTTTAAAGAATAGGACTTGTTAAATTTAGTTAGTTATTTATGATATATAGCATTCAAATTGTACACAAATTAACTCACATTAGTAATTAAGAAAATTTTAGAAGTATTATTTACTTAAAAAATATATATTCTGTAACGTGTTAGACTTAATGTCATATCAGATCATTAACGATCTGTTGATAATCGATATAATAATAAAAAATTAAAGAAATACGATTGGTTATGGTAAACCGTTACGTGACTGTGATTGTGTCGATGATTGGTAACTGAGATTTAACGACGATTGGTAATTAAGAATTAACTGTCTGAGGCTTACTTTCTAGTGTACCAGTTATTGTTCGAATAATTACGTTAATCAGTTATCAATCATCGTTACAATCAAACGCAATCACAGTTAAAATAACTGTTTAAATAACGATTTCATCATCACTAATTACAGTATTCTGAACAATTAATGTGAAATTATGAATGCAACTGAAAACTCTGTTAATTGTTTACAATAGGGTAAAACATTTTTCAAACAAAGTTACATAGCTTACAAAATGGTTACATACATTTAAAAAAAATTACTGAATTACTAAAAAAAAAATTCATAGATGAAAGGTAACAAGTAAACAGTCTAAAATAGCATGTGTATATTGTTAAAAATGTTACATTTATCACTCATTTTAACATTCCACCAGACCAAATTACTTTCTTCGTGACATCGCGGACTTAATGGCCCGTGATGTGCGATGACATTTTCAAGTGCCAGATGCATAAGGGCGTACCTGCCAAATTTTGATATAAAAATATCGGCTCTATGGACTTAAGTTATAGGGGTTGTTTCGGCGTAACGGTGCAGTGTGATCATACGTATAGAAGCGTAACACCGAAGCTACGATTTAAATAGCGCCAGATTGTTCTACCGCAAGCGAACCAGAAATGGCAGCGACTTAAGTACGGTGGTAAGAAAATAATTAATACTTTAATATATTGTAATTAATTGATTAAATATTAGAACAAAAAACAAGGTACTCGAAAATCTACACCATTTATTTTATTACATTTAACAAAACATGTTATAGTAAAATAATTGAAAAAATATTGTTTCTTAGTTTTTTTTTAATGTTCTGATCATCTTATATAAAAAAATCCGTTCGGATTCAGAAAATCACTTGGCACACATATATGAAAGAGCCAGTGTAACTTTAACCATATATAAAGAGAAAAAATGTAGGCGTATATTCATTGACCTCAAGAAGGCGTTCGACAGTATTTCACATTAGAAACTATTGAAAAAAAAAATTGATTTAAAAGATAACGTTACACAGCGGATTATTAACTATCTGAAAAACCACCCCCAACTCGTAAAATTAATAATACCTGCAGCGATCAAGAAACATCCCCACAATTAGGAACTTTTTCGGTATTAATTTACTGTCTGAAAAATTTACTGTGAAAAAACCTTCGTTATTCCGATTGCAATAGAATCAAATGATTTTCCGAAAAAAATCGACATCATGATTCTTGAACACTGCACAAAATACAACTCACAATCAAAATTATTGTCTCTCTAACTGCTCAATTTAAAAAACAACAAATAAAATCAAATATCTGGAGTGACCATCGAAAAAAATCTTAAATGGAAAAATCAAATTGGTCGAGTTGGTACAAAGATTAGAGAATTAATATAAATAAAAAATTTATACATAGTATACAATGCATTTATTCAATTCATATTACAAAATGCCATCATTAGTTGGGGATCAGCTTATAATAATACCCTGATTCTAGAAAAAATGTACAAAAAATTATCATAAAGAGTAATATTAAAAAAACAAAAAGGTTATTAGACAAAATTACTTTTTGAAGAATTCAATGTACCAACATTTTGTAATATATTAAAAAAAATTCTATTCTACAAATATTACAGGAAAAAGAAAAATATAATTAATTACTGAAAATCGAACTAGGCTTAAATTTGTATTTTCATGCCCAAAAATCAACACATCACTATACACACATAGGAAAAAATATATTTTACAGCTTATCTGAAAGCATCTGGACGATTAATGTTAATAAAGAAATAATCAATGCTATCAAAGAGTTTAAAGATAAACTTGTACCCCGAAAATTATAGTATTTTTATGTCTTTATTGCTATTAATTTATTACGTTTTATTTTACAATATTTTAAGCTAATTATTGTAAACAATAATTATTAATATGTAATCCTCTCCTCTGCACAAGTATATGCTTTTTAGAGAAGTGTATAACAAAAAAAATTCGAGATATTTAAATGATTGCGTTTGAATTAATTAAAAAATATTTTATCATATTACACAACACTATGTTTAAAAATTTGTTTAGTCTACCAGATTTATAATAAATATATTTCTATATATATAAATGTTGCATGTGGATTATAAGGAAATAAAACATTTAAGGTTGAAATGAAAATAATCACTAGCGGAATATCGCTGAACATCGTAACAATACACTGAATAAAACGCTTCAAATTTTTCACAATTGTTATAATTTGCATCATATTATATTAGTTTAAAACAATGTGACGTGAAAAAATAGATAAAATCTTTTTATTTTTATTTCTTGACTACTTTCATAATAAAAGACAATTGTCAAGATAATAATTGGACGTCCCTTTAGATATGCATCAGATCTTATATTTAAAGAGTACAATGTCCTAGATAAAAGACAAATCTTTATGTTGAGACTCGTTCAATATTTTCATGCTAACAACAACTCACCCCAAGCAATAAATCACGTACACAACACAAGACAAACTACAAACATCTACACACCAGTTCCGTGAGCAACAACGACATTTATCAAAGATTCTACATGTTATTAGCTCCGAAACTATACAACACACTCAGTATCAACTGGAAATCGTTTTATTCCAATAAGATTACACAAATTGGACCCAATATATGATACAATCAGGTAGAGATGAATCAGAAGCATGGCTATTCAATAGTCTAACATAATTTATACAATACTCACACTAATAATTCACTAGTCCTTCAACACTCCCACTACATATTTTTTTTATTTTTATTTTTCTATATATATTTTCTAATTCTCTTTTTATTCCTGTCGATGATTTAAATAACATCACAACAACACGATAAAAAAAACTGGCTACTTTAACACAGACTTCAGTCTAGCAAAGTAGTCAGGACAACGCTGTATATATCAGAGGTGAAGTCTACTCCATCCCACACAATAAACTATGAGTATTAATTATGTCTTATGTTTATTATGTATAATATATTCACCTCTGTTACAACAAAAATATGTATGTCATCTTATAAATAAATAAATAAATAATAATGGACACATATGTAAAATAGTGTTTGATCCCTGTCCTAATATGGGTGCCAAAAATATACAGGGTGATTGACGTGTTAGAGAACATCTGATGCATATTTGAGAACATCTTGTTCACATTAATTCCCATCTTTCTTGCGCACGACTATTTATCATTATATCAATTTTTTTCTTACTTTACTTTATCAAGGTTATAATTTTTGCTATATTTTTACATCTAAGCGTCGCTTTTTCTGATCTAGATCGTTTCCGTATTAGTGAAACATAACAAATTAAGCGCACCACAAATACTTTTTAATATCCAACGTGATATCATTGTTCAATGAAATGTAGAAGTTTTTATTTATTTTCAAAACCGAATATAATGAAATCAATTTTATAATATTACCCAGGTGACCTACATAAAATGTAAATCATCTTATCATTTTAAATCCACTTAAATTTAAATCACCCTGTAGCAGCATAATAAATGTTTTTTTTTTTAATATCTGACAGTACATTTCAATACTTCTTGTTTTTAAAAAAATGTACCTTCAGAACAAAAATGTCTTATATTTTATTATGGAGAACACATTATTATAAACAATATTGCCTATAGCAACAACGATATTTTTCGAAAAAATTGATTTTACACATATGTTTTTCTAATTAATACATATAATTTGTCTTATATTCACTTTCAAAGGATTTTGACACTTCTTTCCAATTTTCTATTCAATTTGTACATTAAAGTATTTTAGGATTTAATTTATAAGATATTGCGGAGATCTATCACCTCCACTCTCATCATCACTGTCCGGCAAAGCTGAACACATCCAGCAGGTACCGGTGCACAAAATAAAATTCCCATCAGCCTCAATGCTGACGTCATGGAACAATACCATTGCGCCAGCGGCGGTCAAGACGTCACTCATCATATCGCAACAGTTTCAGGAATTGCCACCAATAACAATTTGTATAGTGACAACATTTTATGGATTAACTTCTACTTTTGTATACTACAATAAACTCAATGCTAACAGTAAGTAGTTTCTGTCTTATAACTTGCAGCCTACCACACACACATATACACAATACATTTCGCGACTTTCAAACGAACACGATAGTGGTGGATGGAATATTGGGGTATTCTCTACTCTCACATTAATCACACTACATTATTTTAAACATAACCGTAATAATACTTCTGATACAACTTCAACATTCATCTACATTTCAAAATTTCTTTGTATATCTGCCTATGTAGATACATACACGCGGTGATTGACGAAATAAAAGGTAAGCTTGGAATGAAGTAATGTGATTATTAGGAATACCTTTTAGGTAGATAATGCAGGTGTACAAAAATTAATAATGGACTTACGTACATCCTTGACGAGTAAACCGAGTTGATATTGTCTTTAATTATATGAATATCTCTGTAAATATACTAAATACAGAGTTAATATTTTAGGTATTCCTTCACAATATGTTTATGTATTGGATAAAATCATTACAATACATAAGTTTTCACTATACGCAACAATAAAAATGTTTTCTCGAAGAATCTGACGTGAATTTGTCAATACATTTGGAGAGGTGTGGAAGGTGCGCGGGTCGTAGGGTGATGGATGCCGATCGTCACTTTAGTGGCAGAGCGTGCTCTGGCCGAGTTAGACGCGTATTATGGGTCTTTATCCTGTCGTTCGTGATGATCAGTAGTTTTTTTGTAATTTTTAGCATGTTTACATAATAATTGATATATGCTTACATATCAACTATTATTTTAATGATTAATATAAGTAATTAATGTAAAATATTTATATTTATCCCATGTAAAAATCGATTGGAGGCGAGTAAAAATCTTATCAGTCTTCTGATCAAGTTATCCCCTCCACGCGGCTGCCAATGGCACGTCATTTCATGTCCTTATGGAGGCGTCAACTGATACATTCTACTACAAGTCGCATACGCATTTCATATTAATTTTGCCTTAAAAAATAAAATTTGGCTAAATTTATTACGTCATTGTGTGGATTGCTAGGTATAAAATATGTAAACATTGTTTGTAAAGAGTTTTTATATTGAAATTCTTAATCGCCCAAAAATATGTATACAAAAATATTTTTTTGTAACGAAAACTAACGCGTTAAACTTGTATTTATATTTGTTAAGCGCAATAGTGGTTGACATTTTCATATCTTGGATTATCAAATAATTTTTATTTTCAAAATTATAAGCGATAACATATTCATTACAACTTTTTTATAAATCAGCATAACTATGTTTATATAATGCATCAATTAACTACATATGAAATCCATCATATAATAATTTTCATTTCTTACATAAATATCTCAGGACACAAAATATAAAATAATTATATTAGACATATTTGAACCAACCTGTACAACAGATGAAAATCCTCTTTCAGTGGCGTAACTTAACTACAGGTGTCTCTAAGTGCATTGGTCGATCCTGGCGACGGGAGGGAGGAGAGAGTCGGATTTACTGTAGCTGTAGCTAGCCAAATATCTAAAGGACATTCCATTTCCTTCAACCCCTAGAGATTAAGTTAATTACTCGTCGTCCGTGTAACGTCACTGGCTTAAGTGAGGATGATAGCTACCTGGTCCAGGTTGCACTGTCAACCTGGCTTCCAATCAATAGACCTGCACAACTTAATCCGCGTTTGTTTGATAACACTCTTGAACTTTATATTTTTCGTATATCGATTTCTTTTACACAAAATATTAATTTATTAATTAATTTTATTAATCAATGATGAGCTAGACCCAATGAGAGAGACCCATTACTTATTCAGCACCATTTTATAAGCTCCCATATCGGTCCTACTCATTCGCCTCAGGTTGACATTTTTTTAGTTAGGCGGCCGTGCAGCATCGCTCATTAATTTTACCCGTGGTGTGCTTGTAACCATATGAGGCAAATTCCGGAGCATATCGTCTAATGATGCGAGAGGAATTGAAGAGGTGGGTCGTGGTTTCGTTAGGAATTCAGACCTACTTAGGAATTGTAGAATTGTTAAGGGTCTTTGTGAGAGTGTAGGTTTCTAGGTAGGAGATCTTGCTGCGGTGAGCTGGACAAAGTATGTCATTTGGCAGAGCAGCACCAAACTGGCACTATTTGATGCACGCCGCAACGCGCGGTACCATCGGGCTGGCCGCATGTGACTCTTCTGCCAATCCCGAGCCTGTCAATATCCATAAACTATAGCTTTATTCTTTACTTTTCACAATTATTGTAAATATTTGTGTGAAAAATTCAGTACATACGTCTCAAATACTTGTTTCACATCTGTTCAAATTCTTAAAAAAAAAGTTGAACGCGAATGTCAAGCCTACTAAATGGAAGCGGAAAGTTGGCGACCGTCGTATGTATTTTAATACAAATTAAATATGTCAATTAGAAAGATATATTTAATTTGTATTAAAATACTACAGAACTATATTCTGAGAAACTGCAACTTCACACTAATAAATAATATAATGTATTATATTTTAGTATATAAATTTAAATATCTAACTATAAGAAAAATTATATAAAATAATTCACGTACATAGACATACATATCACATTCATCTTTAAACGAGAAACGACCGACCAAGATTAACCCTTCCAAAACCATGCAGTAACACAGGTCTACCACCCCAATGAAAACTGTAATATTTCGGTTAATATACCCAACAAACATTCATATTTTAGTTAATTATAAATAATATGTTTATACTTATAACTGACTTGTGAAAAACTAGTTGTGTAAAGCGAACCTTACAAAAATAATTATTTTTCAATTCAGTCAGTTGTATAATTAATATGCTGAGAAAAATACCATTTGTGGTAAGACAAATACAGATAGCACATTCATTTCACAAAAAAAATAATAAAAAACTTACGAATATATGATATCTCTATCTCACTAATTTAATGAAGAGAGATAAGAAAAAAGGTAGCATTGTATAGGACTTAATGAATGCTTCGAATTATATTAGGATATTTATCCCATTTTCGTAATTCATGCTCAACATTTAGAGTAAGTTTATATGATTAACAATTTAAAGCCATTTTAACTAATAAAAGCTTTCTTCACATTTAAAATGTTCAAAATTTCTTACGGTAACACGAGTTGACAGCATGGCTGCATATGAGTATTTTATATCGCAGTATGGTAAAGGTTAATTTAGGTAGATTTAAAATAAATAAATTATATAACATATAAACATCTAAGAGTGTAAAGCATACAATATATTACAAATTAAATAATAAATTGTGTCTAATTAAATCATTGTATTTGACTGATATAAATTGTTTGTTAAGATGAACATTTTTAGTGGAGATTTTAAGTTTTATAAATAATCAGTTTCCCTTGTGACATGTTTTCATAAAGTCATATTCTCATTTTAAATAAACAAAATATTAAAATATATTTGGTAATAACGCCTGACCCCCTCCACTTGATTTAGTTCATAAAATAACCATGACCATGCTTTTTTTTGTTTTTAAAGCCATTAATAAAAAATGTTAAGCTTTTAAACTATTTTTGTATACTATACATTGTTTCTTTTGTCTACGATTCAAGCGGAGATTTTTAAATAAGTATTGGATCAACATATTACGTTTAAAAATATAATCGTTTATTATTACAAATAGTGTTAAAAATACTATTTTGTCAAAAATTCGAAAATTGGTTAACTCAAATGAGGCTGTAGGATGGTCATTATTTATTATAACACATTCTTATTGTAAAGTTGTAATTATTCAGAATATAGGTTGTGATATAGTAAATACTAATTAAATGTGTCAATTAAAAAGATATATATATTAATATGTATATCTTTCTAATTAATATATTTAATTTGTGTTTAAAATATCACAGACCTATGTTCTGAATAATAACAATAAGAATTTGTTCTCCTTAATAATATATAAGTTGTATCAACGTGTCCAAAATTTAATAACTATGAATTGTTAATTCTGGCGTCTCTTATCGTATTACTCGAAGGTTTTTGAGATTCTTTAAAAAAAACAAACTAGATGGCTTTCAAATAATAGAACGATTGATGTATTCATTTGAAAAGTGTCACATGTAGGTTAAAAAAAATGTCGTCAATCTACTGTGTTGGTATAGCATAATCAGATAATGCACGTTCCGTGAGAGATACAGATTTGAATCTCGATAGTAATAACAATATTTTTCGATAAAATTGATTTTATATGTATAATACATCTTTCTAATGAACACTTTTAATTTGTATTTATGTAATTATTAATTATTAATTACCAAACTTACAAAACCGTCCTGTTTTCACATTTTTCGGGCTCGTCTTAGGATGAATTTTAAATACTAGCAATAAAAGAGCATTTATAAATTTCTTATTGAATGATCAGCATCCAAGGTGAAAAAATCTCGACAGGTGGAAATTAGATTATCTGAAGGCGTGGACGCCAAGGCAAAAGGTTGAGTGGCAAGTCGGGCTGGAAACAAATTCAATTCACCCCGCCAGTCAATTAACGGGACTCGCTTCCCCAAAGCGGCCCGGTAATAAGGTTGACACTCCTGCTTAGCCTTTTGTACAGATGTTTTTTTTTTGCTACGTGAAAATAGGCCGAGATCCGATAAAATAATTATGTTTTAGGGGTAATTTTTGTATCAACCGTGTCGAGGGTTAAGCGGGTTAGGGGAACGTTTCCTTTGAGACTCGCTATTATTTAGTTATACAGATCAGAAGGCTTTCGGGGCCAAATGAGAATAATATTGTTAGCGGATTATTCGCTGTCGCGTGGGTTATATGTATCACACCAAAAGAATTCGGAATTTTACTTTAATAAATTATTTGTAATATACTAGTATTTTACTCGTCCAAAGATACCGTAGTCAGGCGAATTATTGTTTTATCTATAACTAGAATTTAAAGCACCTTATATCATATAAAAAAAGTATAAAAAAGGTGTTACTGGAAAATATTGTTAGTATACATATATCGCAAAGAACCACATGTTATGTACATAACAAATACCTTTGTTTTTCAGGTGCTGGTTTTGTCAATCGTTAAATATGATGTTTGTAGTAGGGAGAAGTATGTAGGTAGGTATATATCGAGAAGAATTAGAATATATATAGTAAAGAATTAAATACAAATTCACGTTGCTCTTATAATATGGACTGCCGATTAATTGAAGAGAACTAGCGTTTAAATACAATTTAAAAAATAATAATAAAGTAGTCCACGTTGCATGCGCAAAAACGTGCGCGGCAAAGCTTCGGCATATTAGATAGTTCAAGTGTTCTTTTACCAAAACCATGTGAATACCGCGTACGTTTATAAATACCTAGTCATATAATATTTACCTCGTTCAGGTGTTCCTCATTTGGTCGATGGTGCGGTACACGTATAACATTTATACACAGGTAAACATTTCTGTGAATTCTCTGAATATTTCGTATTATCATTAATTATAAAATCATTAATCCCTCAAAATGGGGCTGTTTGGTAATAATTCTAGTTCGAGTTTTGTCGGCGTAATGACGCAAAAAAAAAACACCAAAAAATACACATTAATAGGATTGATACAAAAATTATTTAGATTAAGTAATTGTATTTTAGATACAATAGTTATAGTAGTTGAATAACTAAATATATTAAATATAATCGCTTTTTTGTATTAATACAAAGCACTTAAAGAACATCAAAAAATTAAATATTGTCATGGGTGTGAATTTTTTTATAACTAAATTAATTGAAATATTTAATAAATACAAATGAATCTTCGAAACTTTGCCTTTGGACCCATCAGAAAGCATTATTTGTATGTGTATGCATTTTCTAATTAAAAATTTTTCTTGCACTGAAAACGATTAATCGTTAATCCAGTTAATCTTCACAGTATTTCAATTAATGCTTACATTATCTTAACTAACTTATTATAAGCTCGTCAATTTAGAGGCTTCTTACTGGACCATTTTCCAGTATCTGGTTTACCTGGTCGTGAAAATATATTATCTTAATTATTATTCAGTTTATTAATTTCATTTTAGTACGGAACTTATTAGTTATATCTAAAATAAAATCAAATACAATTGAACATATGGGTGCAAAAATAGCGTATAGTATACACTATTTTTGAGTAAATGTTCTAAATATTTTACAGTTTTTTTTTTATTATAGAAATTAAAAAAGTATTTAAAATGATAATTTATAGCGACATACTGAGTAATTTTGTGCATATAAAACATACCAGTAAATAAATAGAAATGGAGAGAATAGGAGAGCGGTTCAAAACATTAGTTGCGGGATGAGGGGCATTCTATACACATTATTTGTGGAAACATAAATCCGATAGATTATGACACATTTATGTAACAGTATAAGTATTCACTGTTCGAAAATTAAATATTTGTATAAACAAGATGAATTTTTTACATTAATGCATATTTTATTGACAGCGTTTAAATTTTCGTTCCAATCGAGTCATATATTTAAAAAAAGTCGGGGAGCTATTTGATTGCGTAAGTGATACCAACGTGATCACGCGAGTGACACCAACATGAAAATATTGAAACAAGAAATTTCCGTTAGTTCTTGTCTTTATATTATGTAGTTTATGGCATAGAACTTTAATTGTTTTTCAAAACGATTTAATTTATCAATAAATATCGATTGAATTAATAATTGAATATTGAATTGATAATTCTGGCATCTGCTATAAGTTTAATCAAAGGAATTTAAGATTCTGTAAAAATAAGGTAGATGGCTCTTTCAAATATTGGAACGATTAAATGTATTAATATCAAAAAGGTAACATATGGGTTCGAAAATTGTCGCTAAAAATATTGTACTAATAAATCCTAATAAATAATTAGACAAAATACTTTGTATAAACCGCTATTTAATGATTATACTACATGTTTCGAAACGGAAGGCATCTTCTTCGGGAAATAGTGTATACTGAAATTAAAAATACAAACATAGATAAAAGCAATATTATAAATAACTATATCCTCTTTGCAAATAATCCTCTTTTAAATTTGTTTTCATATTAGTTCTTACTTATTCACTTTATAGTTATGTTTTTATCTATGCTTGTATTTTTTAATTTCATTACATATTGTTTCCTGAAGAAGATGCCATAAGTGTCGACACATGTGGTATAATTAATAAATAGTGGTTTAAACAAAATATTTTGTATAATTATTTATTAGGATTTATTAGTACAAAACTAAATATATAAAAATATAAATGAATAATTAAAACCCTCACATTCGTACAAAAACGCGAAAAGATGAATTAAAATTTTTCCAATGTACACCGTTACACGACAGACATACATTTATAGGATTTTATAATATTATAATGGGGACGTAACAAATAATATACAATTAGTGGTTAATCTATTGCTCAATTGTGGAAGTCTGTAGGTTACCAATAATAATTAAGATAAGGGATGAGAAGATAAGATGTATGGTGAACATTTAAGCCCTTGGACCATAATCTGCACGCCTATACTAGAACAATTAATTATTATAATCTCAAATTTCAAGTTAACTGTACTAAAATTAACTATTCCGATCACGAGTCGAGCGATCCGGCCCCGGATAACTCCCCAGATAAACCGTTATCTATTAACATGTTAGTATGTAAATATTGTGTTTATTAGATCGCGTAACGCTTTACTCAAACCGCTTGTTTGTGCGGGGCGGGTTTTTTAAATTATGTCTAAATTAACATCTGTTTTTTTTTATAACAAATGCGTACACAGATTAAGAACGGCATCAATATTATTACAATTTTCAAACTGACCTAAACTAAAGTAGGACTAACTTGGTAGTTTATTGGAACTAGGCTTGAATCCTCGACCACTAGATCACTAGGTGAGTGTCTTAACTTACTACTCAGATTAATATTATAAAAATGACTATGCACAAAATACGTTCAAAATACGTTATGTTGTCTAAAAAATATGAATCAATAACGATAAAATCTAGTTACATATATCAGACACACGTGTTATATCACCCTTGCATGTAACATATATAACGGTTGACTCAAGGCATTTTTACGTTTTTTGAAAAAATAAAACGATATACATTTTCTATTTTATATACTTTATTTCATTTCACTGATTATCTTTATAAGAAAATACTAATCACAGTTGCAATCACAGTTACAATCACTAATATAATATAGAAATGCAACAATTGTCAATGTTACAAAATAAAGATATGAGAATAATACTCAGAAAAAATAGATACACTCAGATCAGTGCAATGCTGAAAAATCTGAATATGATGACCTTTAAGCAGAAAATATATTTTAATACAATGATATTTATATTTTTATTTATTATCTTTGTTTTATTAACCACTAAAATGAGTTTAAATACATCTACCGGTTTCTAAAAATACTATTTTCTTCTTCAGGATGTCATAACTAACTAAAACATATATTGTTTCTTTGACAGAATCTATTCACACGAACAATTGATGCAAATCAAAATGAGCACAAGCATCGTACAAGGGGAAGGGATAGACTGAGACTGCCATTCAGGAAGAAGGCCAAATCTCAGAAATCTATGATGTATAGTGCGGTGAAATTTTTTAATGAAATGCCAGAAAAAATAATTAAATAAGAGAAATTGAAAATATTTAAAATGAAACTGACTAAATATATAAAAGATAAGTTTAAGTAAAAGAAAATATTTTAATCTTGTATATAGTGGAGCATATATAAGGAGTGCTAATGTATGCACTATGTTACGAATTAAATAAATAAATATCTACCATGCATACGTTTATATGCTATAATTTATAATGGAAACTTCAAATTCAAACGAGGCAAAAGCAGTACGCAATAGAGTTCTGGTACCGACACTGATGTATGTAAGTGAAGCCTGAAGAAGCTGGCAGAAGAAGAAGAAATGTAGACTAAATACGGTGGAAACAAAATCACTTAGGCGTACAAATACGATAAATAATCAACAGTATACAATAAAAGAATTAGAAAAACTGATATTAACGCAGTGAATATGATTAAAAAGGGTTTCTTAGATCGTTTGGTAATGTTGAATGAATTAATGAATAAGACTGCATAACCAGATAAACCAGACACTAGCAGATAGTCCTTTTCGAAGCCTCAGCGAAAAGATGTATGAAAGTGAATAAGGCGAGAGTTATTCATCAGAATAGAAAAGTGTGGCGCTTCATCCTTTCTGTTTCCTCCCGCGGTGAAAAAAATATTATCATTTTTTTTGACTCATTTATGTATGGGGTCGCTCAGATATTTAAAGATTCGATATCTTCCGTGTTTCCTTTCTCTTACAAGCCGTGTCTTTTCATGATTACGCTTCAGCTTATAAATCACGTGACATTTACTTCGAAGGTGATATGGACCTCACCCTAACGAGGGTCAAAAAAATCTTGTTTAAGAAAGTTAATAAAAAATGTTTCAATGTAAGTACATTTCAGCTTGGGTTCCACCTTCATTATGTTAATAAAAATTCAACCCGAATAATATATTTCTTTAACCCTGGTAACACGGCTCATCCTTGTAAGGTCAATACTAAAAAATCTAGTCACAATTGAACACATAAGTGTAAAAAGATCGTATTTTTGCATACACTATTTTTGATAAAAAAGTTCTAAATATTTTTCAGTGTCTTTTTTATTATAGAAATTTAAAAAAAATATCAAAATGATAATATATGGCCACATACTGAGTAACTTTGTGCATAGAACACAGATCAGTAAATTAATAGACATGATATAAAGTGTGCATATAGGGAGGGGTTCGTAACATTATTTGCGGGACGAGGGGTATTCTACAAACATTATTTGTGGAAACATAAATCGGATAAATTATAACACATTTATGCAACAGTAAAAGTATTTACTCCTTGAAAATCAAACCTTTGTGTAAACACAAGGTGTATTTTTTACATTAATGCGTTACATTATTTTCGTTCTAATCGAGTCATTTTAAAAAAAGTCGCGGAGATATTTGATAGCGTAAGTGACACCAAAGTGATCACGTGAGTGACACCAAAATGATGATATTAAAACAAGGAATTTCCATTAGTTCATGTCTATATATTAGGTAGTCGGTGCCATATAACTTTAAATGCGGTTCAAAGCAGTTTAATTTATCAATAAATATCGAGTGCCATATAATTTGGAAGTAAAAAAATATTTTGATTTTTTAACTCAAATATTGAATTGACTTAATAATCGTATTTCATACTTACTGTATTCATTTAATAATTCTTTCCAAACGATACCTATATATTATTTAAATTTCGTCTTATTATGCGAAAACAGCGTATAATCTTTATACCGTTTAAGTTTTATTAGAATTTTTACAAGTTAGATATATAAAAGATGTAAAATAAAAAATCGCATTGAAGATCTAGTCAGTTATTATTTAATGCAAATTTTACGTTGTGGTTATACATTTTAATGTAAATTATTTGTAACTTGGTTTTCTTTTTTTATTGGTATATAACAAAGTTATGAATAATTTATAATTAATTCATTGATTTGTAAAACATTTGAAGGTGTTATCTCAGAATGGATTTCTTTCCATGTCTTTAATTATAACTACCCAGTTTATTTAGTAGCTAGTAAATATTATAGATATCTGGACACAGATATCGTTTGATAATGCAAAAGATAATGATAAAGGTAAATCATTCGTCTACCTGATGATACTCTATAAAAAGATGTACCCACCCTTTCCCAAACATTAACGGCATTCCCCAGGGACGGCACGTGTACCCTTTATCATTCATCTCAATTACCGATGACACAGGGAGTGGGTGGGACCCGTGAATATATCGAGGTCTCCTTATTTGCAGTTGACCTTCGATTATTTAGACGTATCAGATCTATGAATGATGGTTTAGTCTCTTGAAGAACAATCCATTCAGTCGCAACCGGCACAAACCGAGTCCAGATATTGAAACAAAGCTTAGTAAAAAGGATACTAAGATATGGGCGTCCAGCGGAAAATATAATATTAAATTTAATAAAAAAAACTACAATGTTATTCTCATATCTTATTTATACAAAATTGAGTTTAATGATGCTTATTTTACGTATCGTCTAAATATCATCCATTTCTCTAAAGACACTCTTGCAATCGGACTCTTAAATTTACGAACACGCGAGAGCAAAGCGTTGGTTCGATGGCAGTAACTTCACGGCAGATATTTTCTTGTAGGGCCGGAATTGTTCTAGGATTTTTGCTGTAAACTCTCGACTTAAGATATCCCCACAAAAAAAAGTCACCACACGGTGAAAGGTCCGGTAACCGAAGTGCCCTATGACTCCGTATATGCTGATTAATTTATTGGGAAAAATTTTAGCAGTTCCCATTCCTAATATATCCAATGAACATATTTGTATGTCGGACCACAGAGTATTCTGCTAAATATTATCTGTTATATAATATCCCAATGTCTTTTTGTATCTCACGCTTGAAACTAAAACACTACATGGATAATACTTTAAAGGATACAGTTTATAAATGAAAAACAAAAAAGTCAATTTCTATTGTCAGAAATTTGAAAATAGTAAATTGGGGGTCATGAATGCGTTTTTGAATAATTACATATATTGAATTTATTAATAGATAGGATAGCTGGATAGCTTAATCCAACAACTCGGCTCAATTTTACTCTATCACTAATCATTTTTCCACAACCTTCATCGGCATTGCTAGTTTTGTGAATATAGTGTTATTAAAATTAATAGGAAAAACTGATCAAATAAAATGACAAACGAAATAAAGTTTTTTTTATTAACTATCAGATTACCATTAGAAACAGGTTAATTAATCTTGGCCTTATGCTTCATTTTTCTTTTGTCGGTAAAGCTTTATATTTCGCAAAATTTTGCGTTTCAGGAGTAGTTTCTCATTATGTTGTCGTTTTATCGATTCTGTAATATTTTTTCCATCTCCAACGGTGGTAATCTATTTAGGCTGTATTTATATCCAGTATTCCAGCATATATTGATACTGGATATAAAATCTATTGATGCAAAAGCCTATAAGGGCGTTGATAAATAAAAAAAATAAATACAACTATTATATGTACACAACTACTTAGACTTAGCATAGATTTGATGTAGGCTTTGCCGTAAATGGTAAAATAATAATGGGTTGTATTATTACACTGGGCAATACACATTTTGGTGCCAGCGATTTTTTAACTGTTTCTAGGTAATTTTGGGGTGCAAAATCCAAAATAGCCATCAGGTTTGGTCTATCAGATCTAGTATTTGAGATACACTATATTAACCTCTTTTGGAATAAAATCATCTTATTTTTAACTTATCTACATATCACTTTATTACTATTACTATTTGCTTCAACTGCTAGCTAAAAAAACAAAAAATATAAAATAAGATATTAATTTCACACAGTAGACAAATATACTTTCGTCAATTTTCACTTCAAATTTATCTTTTATACGAATTTCTAGCTTATAGTTTACCGGGGCAGTATCGCTGAAGACTCTAACAATAGTCAGCCATTATGTGGCTATTCCATCTTCCTTGATATTGATCTTCCATAGTTTTAATGTACTGATGGAATCTTTCCCCCTATTCTTCACTAAAACCACCCAGGTTTTCTGGAAACCGATCTAAATGGTTGTGGAGGTAGTGAACTTTTATGCTCATATTATAACCGAGAATATTAAAGTTGGAAAGCATATTTGTAATTTTCTGCAATATAATTTCCAAGAACTTTTTTAATACTCCTAAAAAAAGAACACTAAGCGTTAGATTCAATGTCGTTCATTGATACGGTAAATTGTGGATCTCTAATAAGCTATCCTATCTGAGGACCATCAAATATTCCGGCTTTCAGTTTTTATGTGCTAATCCCAGGAAGTTTTTGTGTCAAGTAGCCAAAACAAAGTCCATCTCGATTAAAAGCCTCCATAAATTGCTTCATAGGCCCAACTTTCTTTCTCGCAACCAAAGGTTATTAAGGTATTGATTAAGTTTTATTTTTCTTGAATTATAACACTTTTTAAAGTCCAATTTCTGTTAATCCAGTGTTGATTTTTAACTCTGCTTTTCCTAAGATATAAAAAACAAGGATTTTTTGTATAACCTCTTTGCTGTCCGAGAAGGAAGTTTACTATTTTTAGATCAACACAAATCACACACTGATATTCTTCATATTTAGTTTCTTGGTTTAGGCACTTTCGCTTTTCAATTGACGACTAATTTAATTAATGTTTTATATATGAAATGTGAAGCCCAAGATTTATCCTAGTTTCCCAAGTGGACGCCAAAATATGCAAGATAAGCCCTTTTCACAAAGTCAGAAATAGGTTTTCAATTTTCTGTCAAAGTGTATTCGCCACATACGTAACAAAAAACGTCTGGATGATTCTCACAGCTACGTCTGCTTGTGGATGTCATGGAATTAATTCAATGTTTTATTACTAAATAACGCCGAAACTTTACGCAAAATGACAGATGAAGCGAATTATTTGTTAGTTCATGGCGGGGATTACCCAGATATAGGAATGTCAGATTTTACGGTCATGAGTAATACCGAGTAATTGAAACTGACTAATTAGATTTCAATTTTAGGTACGAAATTTCAATTTTGGTCTCTAAAGATATCATTATTTAATTATTTTTTCTTTTAACACAACTAAAATTAATTAACCTGCATCTCAAAAACTAGAGCTGATACAAAAAAGCCAGATATTATATATTATTCTGAAATCAATTATTACTTTTCTGGCACAAAAAAAAATCAATTTATTGCCCAGTGATTATTGGATACTGTATTCATCTGAAAGAAATACAGTCTTTCAGAACCATGTTATTGTAAGTATATTTCTGTTCTTGAAAAATATTAATATTACTATAGTTATTCTAAAGAAGAATAAAACATATAAAAATATCTTAAAAGCGCATTGGAACATAAATATTCAAAACCGTTTTAAATACAAACTTGCGGCGTTTTGCAACACATCTCTTCAAGCGAAGACGTGTATTAAAAAAAGCCGCGCGGTGCGATCGACTGAAGTATTTATTACATTTAGTTCGTGTACGTTTGAATCAGTTTTGCAAAAAAATATGCGAAGCGTGGGCCCAGTTTTTTTATTCATATATTCTTCTGCTACATGATTCTAGTTAATATACTAAAATGAGAACTTTGAATTATTTGCGCACGAACCTACATATTAAACACTTAATTCAAATCAATATTCAATATAGATTTATTTATCAATAATTATAGTTATGCACAGTTGATTGTGTAGAGTGCACACCTCTACTGCATAAGTAGAAAATGATATATTTCCATTTACACAGCTGTTCAACTTCTTAAGGATTCTCAGTTTAAATATATCTTAAAAAATAATACATTATCACAAATTCACAAAAACCATTTCAATTTCACAATTTATACTATTCACAACCATTTCCACTAAAATAAGTAACCCACCAAGATTGCGTGGCAATTTAGAAATCCCAAAATCAATAACTAGCACATCTCAAGAACATTACACTTATCGCAGTATAATATCAAAGCCTTCAAATCACAACTCAAACAATTACTAGAAATTAAATAAATATCAGATATATCATAGAGACGAAGCTATTTTTATTATATTTAATGAAAGATATATAGAAATATGGGGTATTTAAGGGCTTACGATCTGTTTTTATATATTTTACCTTATATATAATAAAAATAGCTTCGTCTCTATGAGATATCTGATATTTATTTAATAACAGTGCCTTTGTAGGTAAAAATACAGTAATTGTGTGTTCTTGGACATATTCAAATATTGCTAAAATAATATAGTGGTCAAAATAAGAAAAATATATAAAAATTGAAACGTATTGATTTTTCAGGCGTATTCTAGTACTATGTATTAAAAACATTCTATAGATAAAGAATATTGATTTAACTAAATAATTTTCAAAAAAATCAGATTCTCATTGAGTTGACACATATGCTGTTTCAACGAAAAATGAATGATCAAATTTGGTCCATAGATGGCGATGGTGTAGCGGTACTCGAAGCGAGTCCACATATTAATATAAAAACCACTGATTGTGTGTTCTTGGATATATTCAAATATTGCTAAAATTACTAGAAAACTCCGACAGCAATTACAAGTTCAAATTTATTTTGGTATAACTTTTGATTATATTCATGTATAATTACTCTCCAAAACCTAGTTTCTTTTTGGAGAAGTACAGCGATGTAAAAAAAAAGTAACTTTAGTTTGAATAGAATCAAGTAATGTTATAAAATTTAAATGTATATATATATAAATTATAACCTGTGTACGTTTTTCGATCTTCGAGCCCGTCCTTTAATGGGTTTTAAACACTGCTAATATCTTGTACACATCATAGAAAAAAAAATCACATTTAAAATGAAGATTTATTTCATCCTCACTAGAGTACTTTGCGGCGGGCCACCTTGTAAGGGAAAATATATAATAATATCTGCGGGAGAGTTCCTTGAACCGTAGAAAGGCTGCGGCGGCAAGGGTTGCAGCCGAGATAAGGAAGCGAGGCTATGACAGAGGAGATTTATATTTATTAGACCTAAGGGATATTGTATGTACGCTCTACACCCCTGGAAGCAGCGAGGGGGAAGGGATGAATAAAAATGTAAGGCGAAAAGTATTAAAAGAGATATTTTAATAAGTACATCGGCTCTCCAACGCAATGTAGCACAGTCTGGATTTAGAAAAAGATCGTTGAATTCTTCTACTTTTAAAAAGTGTGTTAATAATAAAGACCGGAAAAAGCAACTGGAAAATACTGAAGTATTTTTAAATTAAAAGTAATTGTCTGTAAATAACACAGAATTATTAAATGAGGGTAAGTAAAATTTAAAAACGTCGCCTCGAAATGACGGAATATGAAAATAAAAAAAAATATATAAATCAATTAAAATATTCATAAAACTATCCCTAATATGGGACTAATGGATACATTAATTTGATTATCAAGAATTGGCTTACTACTATTTATTGCTTTTTTTATTTCATATTATATAATAGGTATGTTTTCTTTAAAATCAATTTTATATCCATCAACACTGTATTTACCCTCCCTTAATATTCCGTCTATCTATATATGCATTCTGTCTCTCTCTATTCCATATAATTTTATATTCTTTCTATCTTGATATTCTATTTAACTATACAGGTGGCCCAAAACAAGTGAGAACATTTAGTGAAATGTGATATAGTGGAATACAAATTAGTTTAACTATATCAACAATAGCTTAAATAGTTTACAAATTTACTAACTTACCTATTTACTTTTAGTATGTTTTATTTCGACAATTTCCAGTCGCCATCTTTGATTATTAATTGTCCCATTGTTTTTTTTTCAAATTGTTACCCAGATGACAAAAGTCACTGCAGACGACCGTATTCTGATCAAAAATTTGCGAATTGAAAAACGTTGGCGTACTAGGAAAATGATCAGAGTTTCAAAACAAAGCCTGGAGTATAGATAAACATTACAGCATAACTGGACATTACAGCAGGACGGAGCTCCACCTCACACAGCCAGAAATACAATCAACTTTCTTCGTCGTGAGAATGTTAGTTTCATCGAGCAAGGTATGTGGCCACCGAACAGGTTAACTCTGTAGATTATGCAATATGTGGTGTTTTGATGATTTCTGATTAGCTAAATATTATGCAAAAAAAAATTGAGAATTATAATTAATTATAATATGTTTTGAAACAACTAATGTGTTACGATATGTTCTCATTTTTTTTGGACCACCCTATATATGTATTTTGTCTCTCTTTTACATGTAATTTTATATTCTATCTCCCTCTTTATATATATATATATATAAGTGCACTCTTTTTGTATTTATGATTAGTTTTAAATACGTCCCGATGAAGCCCGTAACCGGTTTACGTATAATAAATTTCGTGGTTTCATACGGAGTGATTGTTATTTCGTTTAATATTAAATATTTATGCTGTGTAAAAAATCATTTATTTATTAATTACCGGAATGTTAGTAAAATGTTGTTAATATATTATTTTCAATAATAAATAATACATTCCACACCATAATATCAGAATAGGCTTGCCTAGCAACCTCACAGAAGTAGGTACGTAATCAATTCAAAATTAAATTAACGGATTAGTGTACTGTATAATTAAATAAGCAAATATTTTTTAAATTTATTTACGATACCGGTTTGCGGTTTAATAATCCAATTTAATCTCGATTTAATAGAGTCTAGATCGTTCTCCCAAGAAGAAAGCATTCCACAATTGGTTTAGAAGCTTTTTATTAATTTGTCCAGCTCCACACTAAAGGGCGGAAATTATTATATATTTGGGTATTTTATACGTATTACAAGTGCGTGTATACTGTTAACACATTACTCATGCGTATCGGAAATTTGGCGATAAAAGTCGATATACGAGGCGCGTTTTTTAAGTAAGTACCGGATTTTTTTTTTAACAAAACACATTATTTTTACAACACTTTACTTTCTTCGGACGTTACACACCTTTCACTACTTTTCAACATAGTCACCACCATTATTAAGGTACTTGTAATAACGTGGCACTAATTTTCGTATATCTCCGTCATAGAACGACGCCGCCTGGGATGAAAACCATGTCTTTCAGTTCAAGGAAAATATGGAAATCACTTGGCGCCAAATCAGGATACACTAGGCGATGAATATCAGCTGGTTTTATGTTTCGTGCATTCAAGAAACGGATCACATACCGTATCTCACAGACGGCTGGCTGATCTATTGTCTTGAACATTTCAACCACTCACTATAAGATGGCCACACCATGTGAATGTCTCTAACGTTACATGTGGTGAATCAACAGATTAAGAAAAATCATCGCGACCGCTGCGCTACACTGGGAATATCCGGAAACGGTACTTACTTAAAGAATACGCCTCGTACTCGTTAGTCGTTTTGATCTCTTTGTATGCGGGATGGTGTCGTCAGAATAATATGCGTTTGTGATAACAAAATGGTTCGGAAGCAAGAGGCGCCAACCTTCACGCGCTCACGCACCATAGATACATCACAACCCAATGGTCGTGAAAATCTGATAATATTTTTATTACATTTATTATGGGGTTGATCGATGGCTTAATAACACAAAAAATATATCTACAAATTTTCAAGATTACAGAAGAGACGAAAAACATTTTTTTTTTTGGTTGAGTATCGTAAAATAAATGGCATTTTTTTATTATATATAAGATTAAAAAGATAAACACTATGATGTATTAGGCGATGTGTTGTTGTATTATGTCATGTCGTATATATCTAAGTTTCAGAATATTTCACTTCCCATAGTTCTTGGAAATATTTCCTTGTGTTACGGATAGAATAGTTTATTCCGAATAAATCTGCATTTTTAAATCAAAAACGATTTTTTGTTTGTAGCACATGAGTGAAAATAAAACAAGTGATTTTATTCTACTCGTTTAATAATTAATAATAATAAATTAATTTACTAACTTAATTTCACTCAACAACATGTCCTCCACTATTGATATTAAAATGCCCTCACGGGCAAAACGCCTTTCAAGTAAAATAAACAAGTATTTTATTTTCTCATATGTGATTATGGAGTTCTACAAACTTACCTCAGAAATAGTAAGGAATATTGTATGTAGGTTTTTGTTTTATAAAACCGTAGTTAGCTTATTGGAGAGGCAAAGGTGCCTGTATTTTGAGCTGGGTCCAAAAGAGTATATACGCAAAATTTGGTTCAGAGCAATCAAAAGGTATAGACATTCAATTATATATTATATGTATATAGTTTACTAGATGAATATGTATAAATTATGTAATTGGTTGATTTTTAAATCCGACATATGTACGAGGGGTTTAGAAACAAAACTACCATTAAAATACTAATGTAATGTATTAATTATAAATATATACATATAAAATCAATTTTGTCGAGAAATATTGTTTTTGCGCTACCGGGATTCGATCCTGAATCTTTGTTTCAATCGAGTCATATTTTTAAAAAAGTCTGAGAGCTCTTTGATTGCGCGAGTGGCACCAGAGTAATCACGTGGTTGCCACCAAAATGAAAAATTTTAAACAAAGAATTTGTGTGAGTTCATGTGTACCTATTTATTTGGTCTGATTTTATCGTCAGAGAGGAGATTTTAAAATATTTTTGATACTCTGATTCTCGTCTATTTGATCGTGGTGCTTTTGTTTTTGAATCCCTCCTACGATGTTTTTAAGGCTAGTGTGGATGTGTGTCCAATGAATGAGGGGCAAGCCGATTCGCCTCCATAAAATACCCCCAGCGAGTATAAAAATGGTGTCTAATTAATAATTATTTTTGCGGAATTAGGTCACCCGTATTTAATTTCACCCTCGCTATTAATTAAAACACCACACGACATACTTAATATCTAATATTCATTAGGCAGAAGTTGGTCGCTAATAAATCATTAAAATGTGAGCGGAGAAATATTCTTGTATTTTTTCCTCAGCAATAATATTATCACAGTAATGTCGACAAGATAAATCACGTTGATTCGCAAAGGGATGATGTAATTTAAAATTTACTCATTTTAGGGCCAAAAAGAAAATTGTGCACGCAATGTTCAAAAGTATAAATGTAATTTTTCACAAATTTTTAAAATCAAGAATGTTGCCGGGCAGAACAGATGGGTGATGTGGAGGGTTGGTGTCGTCGGATTGAATGATTCGACGAGACCGAGTGCGGCTTCTCTCGGTAGAAGCGTGGTCCCGGATCTAGATGTAACCGGTGTAGTCGGTCAGCTGGGGATGATAATGATGGCTGTGAATTGTGAATTGCCTTCCCCGCAGATAAATATAGACTAAACTAAATATTTGAACCGACAAGTTTCTGTTTAGATATACCCATAGTTTCTCGTGTATTTGGGAAGTATGTTTGATAGAAACGGAAAGGCTTAGAAAGATATCGAAAGGAGGGTGACTGGAGAAAATAAAGTGAACGACGCTTTAAATGGAAATATAGCTAATAAGAACTTGTTAACCGAGGCAAAACTAGCGGTGCACAGTGCTCGTTACCGCCTCTAGTGAGCTTCACTAGTCATAGACTTTTACTTAGAATTTAACATTCAAACAGAGTAAATTTATTTGTGTATCACTTATCATTTTATCAACCTACTATAGCCGCATCACCAACATCTATACTCAAACGCACGCTACGTAACATTAATGTACATTGCGACATTCATATATATACGTGAGAATTTGAGGAGGGTTAAGGCCCTCAGTTTTACCTGAAAGAATTCTTCTGATATAAATACATAACCTTAAACATCAGTCGCTCCATTCGGTGACACTTAAATTAAACTCTTGAATTAAAACACACCTATCTAAGAATGTTTCCAATAAATATGACATATTGGTTCGGACCATTGCAGCCCGCTTCTCACAACCCTCAGGAGATTTAACTCTTTTTTTTTTCAACTAGAACCTGTAACTCGAACGTTGTAAGTATTTCATATTTAACCTTTTGATAATCAACGATACTATAGACAAAATTAAATGTTTGAATTTATTTTTAGTGCCCTGATAAAAAAAAAATAGATTGTTAATTTATCGTATATTAATTATTAAACGGTCTAACTGCAAAGTTATAGCTTGAAATTTTAGAGAGATACACAAATAAAATCAATTTATCGAAAAAAAAAATGGTTGCTCTCAGGATATATTTAATTTGTATTAAAAATATCACAGACCTATGTTCTAAAAAATTGTAACTTCACAATGAGAATATATTCTCCTGTGGTGACCCTGGACTATAACTTACCCATCAACCATGTAGACCAATCAGCAGATGCAACAAAACAATATGCACCAGAAACGGATACTACCTAAGCAGCTAGCGACCATTCTTCCGCAGACCGTCCTCTGATAGATTTCTCCATTCAACAGCATCTCGAGCGAACCACTCCAGGGTTTATCGCGAATTTTATTGTATAATTCATCACATCAATAAGCGAAATTTTGTAAGTGCTCTTTCATTTCTACGCCCTGCTCTAGTTACAACAACAGATACCCTACATTGCAATATACAAACAGCACGTGTGAGACTAGAAGATATTAAAAGTTTCTGTCTCACAGCAACATAATCTTCAGACTCAATCACGAGTCAATCATATTTAAATCATCTCAACATCCGCACAGTCCAACAGCTACAATCCTTTCATTGTATGTGCAATTTAAATATTTTTCTTTCCGATGAAATAAAAAATCTTTTACAAACCAAATCAATTAAGTACAAATGTGTTTCATTAATTAAATAATTATGTTAGACTTTATAAAATCACTTACATTAGAAAATTTCATATGTAAATAATAAATAAATTTTAAAAATTGATTCACCATTGCGTGGAAAAAAGCTCTACAAGTATAGTAATTAGATGTTGTAACGATGTTTCCTTATTTTGACCCCTCTCACCCCCCTCCCTCCAAATTTTCAAATACCCACCGAACAATAATTAATTACTGGACTTATATATTTTAAATACTAATTAAATGTATTAATTAGAAAGATAATAAAATTGTCGGCAAAAATAATGTCGCTGTAGCATAGTTGAATAATACACCTTCCCCGGTTTGGAAAGAGATCCATGTTCGAATCCCGGTGGTGCAACAACAATATTTTTCGATAAAATTAATTTTATATGTATATCTTTCTAATTAATTAGTATTTTTTTTAAATATCACAGACCTGTGTTCTGAATAATTACAACTTCATAATAAGAATGTATTCTCCTTATAATGTATATTTTAAGTTAATTTAAAAAACGCTTGTGAATGACACGAACGTGTCTAAACCAGTTGAGTATTTGATACAAACTATGTAAGAAATATACATTTAATAAACTCGTCCATACAGTGTCTAAAAATTATTATATAATATTCAAAAAATATAGCAAGTCCTCTTTCTCACATATTCTTACAGAGATTTCGAACAGGGCGATCGTCCAATATCTGATATACCCTAACGTGCCAGGTCTTTTGCGGACGTCGTGTGTTTCTGTCACTTTCGACATTCGCCTCGTATATTTTCTTTTCATCCTCTTTTCACTCATACGCTCAACATGCCTAAACCACCTGGGACCCCTTTCTTAATGCAACAAATAGATATACATTTTCTTCTAAAATGTTTATTCTTCAGTTTACCGTAAATACATTTTACATATACAATATAATTTTTATTATAGCTTTACTGCAAGGATTGCTCTTCATATAGTAATTATAGAGTTTTTATCAACATTTTTTTTAAAAATGTATACATTAAGGGAAACAAAAAATCAGATGAGAATATGTTCTTTTACTTTATATTTTAGGATAGTCACTGGGGTCACATTATTTTTCATAATGTTTAATAAGTCTTTATTGATTTTATTAAATATTCTTGGCACTACACATTCTCTCGTTCTCCCACCGTACACATTTTTCGCGATCGGTATTCTCATGGTTCGCCCTAACGATCTGGTAGAATAGTTATTTACATTATTTATTAACTCTTCGAATATTATACTATATATGTTACTTTTTTGTCAACTGGTAAGATTTTGCATATTGTAAATAATTTACTATAATAATCTTTATGCAGACACTTCGTTCTGTTATCTACTATAAATTTAAAAAACCTTAATTGAAACTGTTTAATTTTATCAGTATATGTTTTATAAGTTAGTCCATAGTTACTCACTCCTTAACTACCTACTGTGCACGTAAACAACTTTGATAGCAATGAATCCTGGTGCTGGTTTTTTTTATTGATAATAAGACCGTGTCACTCTAGTAAGATATATCACCACTAACTTGGACCGTCGGCCGATCTCCCAGATGCAATTCGGACTGCTGGCTGATACTCTGATGATTCCTGAAATTGTATATTCTTGATCGGTCTCCACGAATTTCTCTCGTGCGGCGAATTTTAATAGCGGACCGATTCCGATGGCGGTTGGATACCTTCTGCCAAGTTAAATGGCACCCATGCAGAGCAAAAATATGCACACCACCAACATAAAGACCCAGGGCTACCAATCGAAGGATATCAAATACGCGCAAACATTTTTCAGACAACTTTTCAAGACTTCATATTATTGTTGGCGCCATGTACCTACATACCAATATAAAAGTTTAAAAACAGTAGAATAATAAAATACGATAAATTATTAACAAAACAGAGAGAATATGAAAATCTTTAAACAATTTAAAATATATTTTCACGTCTTTTTTTACTTTCGGTCACATTTATAAGAGTTGAAACAATTTTCCGCACAAAAAAATTAAAATTTGGAAAACTTTGGACGATCTTTCAAGTTTAAGATTCTGAATTCAAAAGCTTTATCTGTGAGCTTTTGAGTTGTGGTTTTTTTTTTTGAGAATCTTTTAGCCTTTAATGAATTAAATAAGCTATTCAAAAATCACGCCCCATTGGAAATGGAGTATTGTTTCAAAAAACCAATTATATTATTATCTCGTTCAAACAATGAATACAGCCTCCATGAATTTTATTAAATTGTTTATTTTTTGTGGTTAAAAGCTCTAAATTGGTTTATATTAAAAATACTCCAACTGAAGTTTAATACGTTTTCCAACGAATTGACTCATAAATCTTGATATCAATAATTACAAGTACAGGATGAGCCATATGTTTTGGATACAATTAAAAAATAAATACATTTTTGTATTTTTATATATTTTTATTATTTTTATATATTTTAAATAGCACGGCTTGTTTATTTATGTAAACATGAAAAATTATATCTCTAAATTGATCTACGCGATATATTCAAAATAACTAAGGCTTGCGCAGTCTATGGTGCATTCTATATTTCTTTATGGTGTGAAATGATAGACTCTGTAGGCAAGGGAGAGAGGACAGATTAATGCCTTTGAAATGTGGTACTGGAGGCATATAATGCATATGACGAATCTTTAAATTTTTCGAGAATTTTGCGACAAAAAAAGATAGCTTGGAGTAGCTTTCTGTGAACGTTGAAGGACGGAGAGAAATAGGAAGATTCCTCACTCGTTGTGTTGAGAGATCTCAGATCTGCAAGATGTCGAAAAAAGGCAAATTCAAGATGGCGAGAGTTTATGGAGATCACGGTTTCTAATCATAAAGAACTGGCACAAATTAAATATCTTCCATTATTATCTTCACAAGTGCGGACTTCATATATAAGTAAAAAAGTCATGTAAAATAAAATAAAAATACAAAAATTTATTTAATTTTTAAATGGTGTGTGACTTTTGGTCCAGTCCGTATATATCAATACTATTATTTTATTTTTTATTTAGTAACTCAGTTATCCGCACCGGAAGAGATGCGAAGGTTTTTTTGCAACATAATTAAAATTATATTTTTATTTATTATCTTTGTTTTATTAACCACTAAAATGAGTTTAAATACATCTACCGGTTTCGAAAAATACCATTTTCTTCTTCAGGATGTCATAACTAACTAAAACATATATTGTTTCTTTGACAGAATCTATTTTTAAAAAACCTATTTTGCATATAAACGGTGTTGGTCACAAATTAAATAATTTGGAATCGTTGGAGATAAATAAAGCGTGTAAAACTAATCAAAAAATTATAAACAACCAACTAAATTTAACTACGAGGTCCATTCTAAAATTTACCTCTAAATTATTCGAGTAAATTTGTATTATTATTATTTTTTTTTTAAATAAATAGATTTTTTAAAAATAGATTCTGTCAAAGAAACAATATATTTTTTAGTTAGTTATGACATCCTGAAGAAGAAAATGGTAGTTTTAGAAACCAGTAGATGTATTTAAACTCATTTTAGTGGTTAATAAAACAAAGATAATAAATAAAAATATGAATCTTAACCACAAAGATAATATTGCTGATTTTAAAAGTATATACATATCAATACTCTTGTATTAACCTTAATACCAATCTAAAAATCTCTGTTAATGAAACGTAGAGTACAATTTTATTGTATTGTTCTAATGAAATATAAATAAGTAAGATAGATGGTTTGTTAGTTACAAAATCTAAAAATCAAAGACAAACAACTAATCATAATTAAATATGAATTAAATATATTAATTATAAAGATATACATATAAAATCAATTTTATCGAAAAATATTGTTGTTGCGCTACCGGGATTCGAACCTGGATCTCTTCCCTAACCGGGGGAGGTGCTTTATCCAACTAAGCTACAGCGGTATTATTTTTAGCGACAATTTTTCGACCCTATATGTTACCTTTTTGAAATCAATACATTTAATCGTTCCATCATTTGACAGAGCCATCTACCTTATTAAAAAAAAAAAAAAAATCATAATTAAGTTGCCTGTATTTGATAACATACAAAGTGCATGGGCCCCGAATAAAGGTCAATCAGGTTTCAATTCAGGTTCAACTATTTCTCCATGCAAATGCAAAGATTACGTAGAAGTGAATAAGTACCGTGACAATAATACTTAAGTGTGAAGGAGTGAGAATGAATCAATCAAAAATTAGAAAGGGTCGAGAATCGATCAAGTAATCTATCCTAAGACGCGCCGAGTGCGCGGTGCTCGAGTTGTGTATTGAACCGACATCAAGAGGATCCGAAAAGACAAAGAAAATTGTGAAATTTGATCATCTCCGATAATATCGCGTGACTCCTCTTACACATTTTCTTAGATGATTTAATCAAGGAGCACTCAAATTTATATTACATGATTTTCACGGGAATCATTTTAATAACCCGCACGTGGAATAAAACCGCCAGAGCGGCGCACGTGATGGGGCTTCATTAGCCGCCCAACTCGATTAACCGGTTTTCGGTTATTTGTATATCAAACGACAGATGGCAGAAAAAGTAAATAGAATTGAAACCAGTACACTGAATTTATTTAAGTTAAATTACAACGGTTGATTGGATTCTACTGTTGGAATTTCTGCGCCGGACGCAGAATTGAATTGGACAGATTACTGAAAGGTTTTCTTCTTAGGTCTGGTTGTGTGATGAGTAGTAACTTTTTACTTTAGTAATAAAAAGTACTAAAAACACGAAACGATAGTTGAATATGACAGACTCTCTTTGACACATTGATACTTTGAATAAGTACTAATGTAGTATACGACAATTAATCATTTGACAATTTTAGTGATGAAAGTTCGTCTGATGATGATCTTGTTATTTGATATACATTAGCATATAATCTAAAAAAAATCATTACCAAAGTGACAGATTTCGAACGCAGAGGTGAAAAATATCATAAATAATGCATATTTGATGATTATTTGTCGCGCCTATAGATATCTCATCAATACATTGACAATAGTAAATTTGACGTTTAAACAACCCGCAAACGAATTTAACCACGCACATTAGTAAAAAGTTACTAAAATAGAGTGTTACCATAATAAAAATTTACTACTGATCACACAACCGGCCCTTAAAGTATCATAATATACAAATTACTTAACTTGAGGATACTGAAACATGCCAGTCTGAAACATTCGTTATTTAACTATGTATCTTTGTTAAATGTTGAACGAAAATGTTTTCAGTTTGCCTTTTCGGTAAAATATATAATTTTATGAAATATATTTTTTAGACTGATAATTTATTAAAAATTAAAAATGTGAATTTATGTTGACGGGAAAAATTAGACAGTTTAATATTTTTGAACAAATTTAATCCATTTTGTTTACCGGTTGCAACATTTTTTTCAAATGATCTATACTGATGTGCGTTATTTTTTAATGTATTCAAAATCGGCGGCCATATATTAAATTATATTATTTTAATTGTAATGTTGAAAAATGTTGCAGTGTATAATATAGGTGTATTAATAATAATTTAACGTATTAATTATAAATATATACATATAAAATCAATTTTGTCGAAAAATATTGTTTTTGCGCTACCGGGATTCGAGCCTGGATCTCTATTTCCAATCGGGGGAAGTACACTACCAATTGTGTTATAGCACCAGTATTTTTCATAACAAGTTTTCGAACCTATATGTTACACTTTTTCAAATTAAAACATCTGTCGTTCCATTATTTGAAAGCCATCTACATTGTTTTTACGGAATCTCAAATACCTTTGAGTAAACCGACTGCAGACGCCAGAATTATCAATTCATTTTTATTAAATTTTGGACACATTGATACAACTTTATTATAGAAGTATTAATAATGTTTTAAGTACATATGTTTTCATTTTCGACATGTTTGAAAAATACAGAGATTATGCGAATTAAGATTGCATTATGAAATATCTAAATTTTTAAGAAGAACACACTCTTATTGTGAAGTTGCAATTTTACAGAACATAGGTATGTGATATTTGAAATACAAATTAAATGTAGTAATAAGAAATATATATAGATTTATGAAATTAATTTATCAAAAAATAATAATGGAACAATGGAACGACAGATGTATCAATTTGAAAGTGCAAAAATTTGTTATCAACTTACTGTGTTGGTGTAGCATATTCGGTTTATGCATTTCCCCTGATAGGAAGAGATCCAGGTTCAAATCCCGGTAGCAGCAATAATATTTTTTCGATATTTTGATTTTTTTTATCAGTAAATAGGAAAATCATAATAAAAGCTAAACAATAATTAAACCAGTTACATGTTTTCTCAGAAGATACAAAATACTTTGCAGATACAGTGAATACAATTTAAAATTTAAAAAGAACTATAATGCAGAAAAAGGTGAGAGAAAAAGTTGAGAATAAAAATATGAACAGAGAGAAAAAAGTTATAAAAAATAAAATAAGACAATATTCGAAGGGAACGGGAGGGTGAAGAGAAGGGAAAATAAAAATGGGATAGAGAATAAAATCAGTGTGATAAAAAAAAAATTAGTATAAAAAATAAAGGCCATTTAAGTTTATGTATTAAATTTAGATTTAATTGAGGTAACTGGAGTATTGAAAATGTTTAGTTCGTTTGGATGTGTTGAAATAAAAGGATGCTCGGTAGAAAAATGAGTTTTTTTTGGCATTGGTGTTGCAATGTGGAAGATTAAATGTAAGATTAGTTTTGGTTAACTTGGCTGGCACTCGAATTGATATGCGTCTGAGTAAATCAGGACAGTCTACTTTAGAGTTGGCTATTTTGTGTTGGAAAATGACATTGGCCATGTCTCTTCGAGTTTGTAGTAATGTAACTTTGAAAATGATAGATGATTCAGCAGTGCTGGTTAAGGTTCGACAACTACGAATGTTAAGATATTTCAGGAAGCTGTTTTGGATTCTATTGATGTATGTGGTATTTCTTGGATTCCAAACTTGGGAGGCATATTCGATGATACTTCGGACAGAAATACATAGTTTTCATGGTGTATATATTATTGAATTGTTTACATGCCCGAAGGATGAAACCTAACATTTTGGTTGCTCTGGATGTAATATGATTAATGTGCAAGATCTTTAGTTTCAGATTTCTTGGTCAAGAGTTGACTATTAAGAGAGTAAGGGAAGTTTAACGGATTTTTGATCCTGGTAAACTGTATCATGCAGCACTTGCTGGTATTGATTTGAAGCTCAATATCTCAGCTTGATATAAATATCTGATGATAATTTTTTTTTTTTTAGGAGAACACATTCTTATTGTGAAGTTGTAATTATTCAGAACATAGGTCTGTGATATTTTAAATATGAATTAAATATATACATATAAAATAAATTTTATCGAAAAATATTGTTGTTGCGCCACCGGGATTCGAACCTGAATCTCTTTCCTAGCCGGGGAAGGTGCTTTATCCAACTAAGCTACAGCGACATTATTTTTAGCGACAATTTTCGACGCTATATGTTACTTTTTTGATATTAATACATTTAATCGTTCCATCATTTTGACAGAGCCATCTACCTTATTTTTACAGAATCTCAAATACCTTTGAGTAAACTGATAGCAGACGCCAGAATTATCAATTCATTTTTATTAAATTTTGGACACATTGATACAACTTTGTTATTTAGGAGAACACATTCTTATTGTGAAGTTGTAATTATTCAAAACATAGGTCTGTGATATTTTAAATATGAATTAAATATATTAATTATAAAGATATACATATAAAATCAATTTTATCGAAAAATATTGTTGTTGCGCTACCGGGATTCGAACCTGGATCTCTTTCCTAACCGGAGAAGGTGCTTTATCCAACTAAAATTATAAATATAAAAAATATAAAATTTTATGATGTATATTTCAAAGTTATGTACGTTTGTTTCTTTTAGAACACTCTGTAGATACGTTTCATCTTTGGCGAAGATATTTAGAATCTTCACCGTGGACTGGACCTACAAATATTGTAAAAGCTGCAGGACGACCGAGTAAAGTGCGCATTAAATTGAAAATTAATAACTCGACAAATTGCTACCGTTTCGTAGAAGATTGGCGAATTTTTATAGGCGGTTAAATGTTACAGGCAGTTTCTGCAAACTGCCTACCAGTGGCGGCTGCTACCTGACATATATGGCAGTGCACCAACGCCTGGGCGGCTAGGCGTGGATATTAAAAAATATTAATACAAACATAATATATCGACTGATTGTCGATTCACTTTCTTCTTAACAATATATTGATTGTGCATTGATATCGATTGCTGCTCTGATTGTATTCTTGGTCGCCAAAGTAGGCACAGCATATTTTGTTCGCCGTTTGAGGCACAACACGTGTTCATGTTTTTGTTCGCCATTTGAGATATGTACAGCATAATTTCTTACAATTTTATATTTTGTTCACTATTTCACCCTTTTGTAGGGCGAATTATTTTTTTTCTTAAATTTGTGTATTATTTGAATAAATCATTTAAAATTAAAATTATAAAATATTACTCGGTTATCTGTAAAAACATGATTTTCAGGTGGGTGATTTATCGACCACTGACCATTTAGGACAATTATTTCTAATAAATACATAAATAACTTTGCATCTAAATCGTTTTCAAACTTACAAAATCAATTTCAAAAATGTGATGCCACTTACAGACGCGGCGAGTTGCGGTCGTAAACGCTCAGTGGTTCATATATCGACCAGTGATATAAATATTTTTTTACTCGCGATTGAGAGCCAACTTCAGGTCGGTAGCTTATTTAGAAGCCAACGAATACTTTCAAAGACAACTAGAGCTAAAAAAGGTGACGACAATATGCACAGCATATGAATTATCGACCTAAGTGCAGGTGGTCGATATATTTACCATTTTCAGCTTATGTCCTATAAAGGGTTAAGTAAAGCATATTATTGTACATTTAAAATATATATACATATATATATATATATATATATATATATATATAT